>CM072867.1:21497500-21962500 GCA_036937835.1 Pampus argenteus | reverse complement strand
AAACAGTGTGGATTTGATCGAAGCGATTCATGTGTCAGTGTCGTAAATGAGCCAATCACTGATGGATATGTCACTCGTGATGTTTTAAGTCTCTGGACTGGGGCTGCAGGCAGCGGAGGGACGATTTAATGTTTTATGTATGGTATGGTTTATGTTTTGAGAGCATGAAGTCCATTTATTTACAGATACACCTGTGTGGTCCTGAAGGGTGAAGCTGGAGACTTTCTATATCTTTCTCATCATCAATAAATCACATGTGTAGAGTCAAACCAACAATGAACTGATCTATTAAAATAATTGAATTGTGTGCATCCAAAGCCTGATATATCTTATTCCTCTGTGCTCCATTCCTACTCCACATCGATGAGCCACACTGGGTTACATGTCCCGGTTACAACGGCTCCAAAGACTAATAACAGCGATCACATCTTCAGTCTTCAGAGAGTGGTTCCTTGAAAGGCATATGCTACTGCATGGGCATGTTCACACAGCTAGCTTGTCTTGCTACATGTCACAACCACTTGACTTTATATTTTAATTATTTACAATGTACAACAGAATAAAAAGTGTGCTAGCGAATCGCTGTAAACCAAACTACACAGAACTACTCTCCAGAGACTGAAAACGCAACCATTATCCTCATAGTGAAGGAACATATCACCCAGTGCAACAGTGAGCGGCTCATGGATGATGATTTTTAATTAAAAATGATTGACAATTAGAAAAATATAGAAAGCGGCCAGCCATATGCTTTAAGCTTCAGTACCCAGATACTAAATAATGATTAAAGGCCAGCTTAGGTGTATTTTTGGATAGAAATCTTGCCCAGAAAAATATCTAAAATCTTGTTATTCATGTGTGGGTGGTAATAAACTTCAACCCCAGAATAACTTACTTGGGGTCCCAGCAGGCGGTGAGGGGGCCTCCCTGCAACAGCACACAATGACACCAACTTCAACATTTAGCTGAGGTTCGTTTCCCTGTAAATGTCCATCAATATGCTTTTATTATAATGATTCCAATTTCATAAGATAAACAAGCTAAAAAGGTCACATTTACACAAAAAAAAAAAAAATCCCATTATTCGTCCCATTCAGTGTTCATTTGAAAATTTAAATAGTAAAACCCAGAAAACAGAATAAAAACTAGGATCAGGTGAAATGAGGGAAAGCAGTGCGATAAAGTTTTGAGTTTAGGAGAAGCCACTAACTCCGCCTCGTCCCGACACGCTCACATCGACCTGAGATTCAGGGCAGAGGGGAAAATGGCAAAATGACCAAGCTTCGAGGTCACTTTGTTGCTTTTACACGTACGTTTGAAGCCTCACAGTTACACAACTTTACACTCGGTTGATCTGTGAAGAAGTGTCTTTCTCAGGAGCACCTTGGTTAGAAATGGTTGGTGTAATTGTCTATTATCCAGCACAGCAATGTTTTATTATGTTCAAATTACAGACTGTGACGAGCTTTGATTCTCCTTTATTCTTGATGTAAATAACTATTGTTTTTATTTTTTATCATTTATTTCCGCAGCTAGATTGTTGGTGGCTCGTCTGAAAACATTTTTCTATCCCCACCTCTATACCCAGCAGTCGTATAGTGCCCCATCTAATGTCCAAAGATAGTCACTGCAAAAACTAATTGTACACAACACCCTTCGTTTCCAGTCAAATCTGCTATTGTAGGAAACATAAGTGGATGAAAACACCCACAACAGACCGGACCCTTTATATATATATATATATACGAGCTGCCGTAGTGGAAACAAACGCAAAACATGTCATCTCTCTAAAAGCTTGGTTACAGTGTCACCTGCAGTCAAGCGGTGTCGTCCGTCACCCCGACACTTTCACGCTTCGAGGCTTTATGACCACATCCATTCCCACTGATCTCTCCCAACACATCAAACACAATATGAATTTCCACCTCCTTTTCTTCCTCCCTCCCTCCCTCCCTCTCCCCGCCTTAGAGCACAAATTTTGCTGCACCAGGTCGTTCAAAGCTCTTTTCATTATCGGCGAGGCCATTTGTCTGCCGAGCGGAGACTCTGCTAGATTAGGATCTGTCAGATGTCACGTAAACCGCCTTCGAAACAGGGTTGTTATTTTCCAGAGGTCTCGCCAGAAAACAAGCCTGTATTCTGGCAGTGGCAATAACGGCGTGTCAGAGGAAACCCGCGTTGAGTCGGAGATGATGTATCATAAACACAGACTGTGTGGAGTGAAGATCTTGTCCTTGTAGAGCAACAGACAAATATAAAAGACAGAGTCGTTTCACCGTGTCCGTGAAGACGAGAAACAGGGTTAAAAGAACTTAAATAGTTGATAAGTAATACTTTACTTTTAGCATCTATACAGGCAATAAATATATGAATACCACACTATATCACATCATTTATATAAGGGACTATTTTCAGTGAGTCAAGGCTGTTTATAAGAGTCATACAATCACCACAGAGGATGAGTAGACTTGAGTCAAAGTCACAAAAATCACAACTTTACTCTTGACTTGACTGCTGGGAGATTTACTTAAGACTTGAGAATAATTTGAAAAATAAAATATTTAAGTTTTGAACTGGTGAAATCCTTTAAAAATAAAATAAAATATGCATAACATAAAAAAAAGGAAAATCTTTAAATGCTCAAAGCAAATCTGAAAGAGTTGCAATTTTCAATATTGGTTTACGTCTTTTTATGAGTGTGTTTAAGCTACTATATACAGTAGATATGACTACTGACTGCGTTGTGATACATTGATAAACTGTTTATATACCAGTTAATGATGCCCCATAGAAGGAGTTATGAATAAAATCCCCTTTGATGGTGATTCAGAGAGATGTTCTCAATATAAATGCTAAATAGGAGCGTTGGAATAATTTGTTACATATTTATTTAACCAAAAATGGAAATGTATCAGCAAACCAGTATTTAACTCAACAGCTAGTTTGAAAGCTAAAATGTTGTCGCTTTGCCATTTTGATGATTTTCAACCGTATGACACAACACAATGTGTACTGCACCATCGCTGTATGCAGCGTGCACAACACTCGCAGAAATATGGCTTTTGTGAACCGAAGTTGTGTGTGCGTTTGCTATCAGCCAACACCTGAGTCTCTAACAGGGACGATTTATCGGAGAAAACTTTTTCTGACACGTCTTCTTTCAGAAAGTTGAGCTGTGCTCCGCGCAGCATCAAAGCGACCTGCCGTATGAAAGAAGCACAAAAATGAAAGCATCAGGGGCATCTGTCACTGTCAGATGTTGGTTTTTTTTTGCATTAAATATTCAACAACGGGGTTGTTTGTTTCTCTTTGTTTGATGCTTGCTGAGGTGTAGTAACACATCTGTTGACATGAATCAAGCGGATGAGCGCTGACTGACAGAGGAAGTGCAGTCATTTCTTAAAATAAAAAGCTTTTTTTTACACAAACCTATATCCTCATTCAAGGATTTAATTTCATTTAAGATCTTGCTTCCTCATATAAATCATTCTGAGGGTTCAAACCCTTGAGTTTTCTTATCTGGCTGCTGTGAACAACTTCTTGCATGACGTTACTTGCAGAACAAACACATCATGCAACACTGCTGTACCGTGTATCTGTCTACAGTATGTTGTTACTGAAGGTTATATTATGCTGACAATGACAGGCTGAAGGACGAAGCAAAGCAGCTGCGTGTCTCATGTCTCTTTCACTGGAAGTCACAAGCGCGCTGCTTCCTTTGAGCTGCTCGGGCGGAGGACGTTTTTTGCACGACTACATCTGTTAACAAAGAATATAATTTTTTTTATGAGTAAGAGCACTGCATGTATGCATTGAATAACACCACGGTACATGAACTCTCGGGTCTGTGTTGTACTACACAACACAACTCCACCTCTTTCCAAGGCCACAATCTTCAATATTGTTGAAGGAATACACAGTTCAGTATTTTGTAATCTTACCGCGGTGCTTCGCTCATCAGAGGGGGAGGTCAGAGAGAGAGAGAGAGATGGACAGGGGTGAAAGGTCGTGCTGACTCCCTCTTCTTCCTGCTTGGCCTTGCTTTAATTCTCACTTGACCGACTGGTTCCTGCAGGTAAAAAGCCACCTGAACCCAGAGATGAACACCACCATCAGTTTGTTTCATGCAAGTTTGACTGGTTCAGTATCAACAATCCGATGCTAATGCTAGTAAATGCAAATCCTAGTTATTTTTTTTAAAGCAAAAGGTATTTGTAGTCTGAATGAAGATGCCACCGTTTCGTAGATTCATTCAGTGGCTGTGAATTAATATTTAGCTCTAAAAACTCTGGGACATGAAAAATAAATGAGTAGAAACCATTCCTGAATAATTAAATCAACTAATAAAATGTATTTAGAAGGTTTGCTGCACGTTTTACAGTCTGTGGATATACTATAATCCAAATTTGATTCATATTCTATAATATGATGTAAACAGTCTTTTTGTTAAGGTGTTAATGCTCATGTCTGTGTTGCTGTTCCTCGTAGCTTCGGGCTACAGGATATGATTTATATACAAGCTCGAGGGGACTTCAGATATACACAAAATACTCACAATACGAAGTATCAGGTCAATTAAAGTAACCACATGTAATGTAAATGGTGTACGAAATCCAATCAAGGAGGAGCAAAGTAATGGCACAATGGAAGAGGGGAGCGAGCAGAAGCAGCTCTCATCTAACAGAACCGCAGCATGAAACATTTAAGAGAGGGACATTTAATCAGTAGTCATCTTCCTATGGCCAGGGAGGAGCAGAGAGAGGGGCAGCAACTTAACGTAATATTTGGAGATCAAACACAGAGTTCCTTTAATCGAATGAGGCAGCATATAAAGATGGGTACAAAAGATTATCTGGACTAAAATAATAATGGGGAAGTGCCCCGAACGGTTCTTTGGGATGCATACAAAGCTGTCTAATTAAAAAAAAAAAAAACGTACATAAAAAAAGCACCCTAACCCTGTAGTGAGGGATCAACAAAACAAGCATCCAATTATTAAGATTACAGATAAGGAAATTAGAAAGGCACTGTCAAAATTTAAAACCCAATAACGCAACAGGGCCAGACGGTACGAGGAAATGAAAGACCTGGAGATGAAGGACGTGTTTAATCGTGTGCTTGGTGAAAAAAGCAGTGATCTCCTTAATAACAAAAGAGGATAAAAATTAACTTGAATTTGGAAGTTGTGGCCTGAAGAAAGATTACAGATCTTTACCCACATTTTGGCAAAAAAAAAAAAAAATCCTCCCCGAGATAATAAGTCTAGATCAGCTTCATTCAGCAAAGCCAGAAACAAGATAACATTCGAACGTTACATCGGAGTGAACATACAGTGGAAAATAAAGTCCAGGCATATTATTGGGCCATAATGCAGAAAAAGCCTTTTATCAAGTCAACTGGGAGTTTTTATATTACGTATTACAGAAATTTGAACTTCATCAGACTTTTATTAATACTATTGAAGCATTGTATAAATAATAAAAATAAATGGAGCCGTATCAAACTCCTTCGACCTGGATAGAGGGACCCGACAGGGCTGTCCAATAAGTTAATAATAATATATTAAATGTTGTGAACCTCAATGGAGGATATGGAGCTCAGCCTCATGGAGAGCCTCAGGTTCTTCCAGCTGCTGGAGGAAATGTGTAATTTATACTGAATTAGTGACTATATTTCGGGACAAAAATTACTTTTAACCAATTAAAAGTTGTTTTTTTTGGGCTTCTCATTTCAATATCTACAAATAATAAAATAAAACACCTGTTTGGAATACTGAGTGGAGCTGCTAGAAAAGCAATTACAAAGAAATGGATTAAGACAGAGACAATTAGACGACTGGTATTATTTACGAAATCTTTGTAATGGGAAAATTAATAAATAATAAAATTAAAAAAAAAATCACCTTTTCCATGAGGCTTCAGGAAATTAAATTTGAGGAAACTTGTGGAAAATGTATATTTCCCTGAAAGTTTTTCTCAAACATATTTCATGCTCTTTAATTACGCTGAAAAATGCGGGACCGGGTCATGTGGGTTCAGATCAACTTACTAGAAAGAATCACAGGTACGTGTGGGCGTGTCAAAAAGTGACAACCTCCACCTAAGCGTCATGGTCATATTCATAATGTATTTTCTGCCCAGTTGATGATTTACAGGTGGTTGATTAAAGCAGATTTTTGTGGGTTGGCACCCATAACGGGTCGGGTGGGTGCGGTTATTAAAAAACCCTGACCTACGCATCACTACTATATACTCCTTGCAACCAAGCTGATGAACTACGCCGCAGGGAGAGGCTGCATGGAGAAATTAAACTGAGCTGATGGGAGTTGTTGTCTTACCCCTCTGAATCACTGTCTGAGTCAGAGGAGAAACGGGGAAGCTGTGGCTGTCCTCAGCTGCTCCTCCTTTCTCCTTCGCTCTGTCCTCCTCCTGCTGCTCCTCCTTCTGCAGGAGCTGGAAGTAGCTCTGGCCTCGCTTAACTACTGATGCCAAACGCCTGCAAAGCAGAGAAACACAAGAGAGAATCATAAATACAGAGCATCACCCAGCATGCTTTAATAATGATATATGTTCGCTTTCCAACAATCCAAATGACTTGACAATAAAAAAGAAACAAAATGCACATAAACCACAGATGTCAAGCCTATATATTAATTTCCTGTCTTTGTCAGAGACATAAAAACACCATCAAAGCGAATGAGTTATGGTCAAAAGTGCTCGCATGCCATTATAATAATCACTCACAACCACGCATACACACAAATCACCCAAATCAGAGCACACCAAAACAGCACGCAGGCACAAACGACACCCAACTAGAGCATTATGGGAGAAACGTTTCACGTCTGGCCAGATTAATGACTTAATTACAGCGGTTTAGCTTCCAACCTTTCCTCAAATATTGTTTGCTTGTTGTCCCTCATACTCCACGCGTAATTACCTTTACATTAATGCTGCAGAGGGAAATTTAAAAAGACACGGAAGCAACTGTCGAGGTGACTTTGTCAGGAGACCGGCCGAGGTAACACACCTCTGTGTTTCTTAATCATTTCACATGAGCGGTTTGCCGTCTCGTGAGTGAGGGGGAGGCTGAGAAAAGCAGGTCAAAGTGCAGGCGGCTGCGAAAGCTCGTTGTAGTGAACCGGAGTGGAAAGTCAAGGTGGAGAACGGTGCGCCGGCGAGCATGATCCTTTGTTGTTGGAATTAACTGGGATCCAAAAGGAGTTTTACAGGGCTGTTAAATGACACGAGGGCTGTGGAGTTAGCTTATAGGGACCTTGTTCATACTGCAGGAGGCTTAGTGGTCATCAGGGAGTTCAATGTGACTGACTAAGATAAACAGTCACATCAAACCACAGCAAGGCAATATTATGAATCGACTTTTAGTAGAATTACATTAAGAGGGTATGAACAAGGTGTAAGTATCCAAGCTGCAATTATTATTAAAATAGTTTAAGAAAAAAACTTCCAAATTCTCTCAAATATGAATGTCTTCTATGACAAACATTCAGTTGTGAACTGTTGTGGACAAAAGAAGACGAAATGGTCGATTAAACAAGAAAACAAAACAAATTTGCAGTTTTTAAAATTAATTTTAAAACTAAAAAAAAAAAAAAAAAGATTTTGAATGAATGATTCCGGGAGCTAACCAATCAGAACAGAGTGTGTTCATTAGGAGGCGGGCCTTAAAGAGACAGGAGCCTTTTCAGACAGAGGCTGAACTGATAGGATGATTAAAGGGTTATTATAAGATAAATAAGGCCCAGATTAAAAATATAGTGCATAATATGTCCACTTTAAAGTACCACAAATACATATCTACATCATTTGATGCCTGAAACACACACTGTGTAAACACCTTACAACCAGAAAAAGTATTCGGGGAACAAAACCTTTTGCATTTTGTTTTATATGTGCAATGAATAATAACACAGGTCATTGTATTAATAGTTATATGTTTTTAGACATATTGTGATGTATATGCGCTAAATGTATACCATCCTATAGATAAATAATAATAATAAAAACCCCTTTTTCATTATTTACATTTTATATTTTACAGCAGACATTGTTGTCCAGATTGACTACAGTGAATGTCACAACCAAAGGAGCTTAAATTATGATTACAAATATTAACCAATAAGTGGGGATGTGAGGATCAAGGCCAACCGTGGCCCGACAATATTCTCGTGACCTTTCTCTTCGGAGCCAACTCGATTTATTTGCGAAAGGGTGAAAAAAACAGACAAGTAAAGGCGCAAACGCCTGCATATGTTCCAACCCTCTGCTGCTCCAGTTCTTATTTGTTATCTAGCGAGCAGCTGGCTGGTAATATTTCGCCCACAAGTGGAGCCAAGCACCTCAGCCTAGGAGGGGGGCCACTGAGCACTTGTGTTCCAGCATGCTAATTTGGCTCCAGCTTCAGTGATACGCCAAACGCACCAGTTTAGCTCTGAGGCATGTCTGTGTCTATTTGCATACCACCACACCCCTCTGATATTACTTATTAATCTTCAGATGTGACATTTAAGTTTTAAAATGCAGCAGTCTTAATTAAAGTGTGTTTCTATCAGCATCGCTAATGACTCGTAGCGTCAAATGTGCAAAACAAAATTAAATAAATAAAAGTTTTCCCCTGGAGTAGCTGCCAGCTGAGTGTGGGAGGTGGCTCAGTGACCTTGCTTCAGACATGACTGATTTTGTTAACTTTGTGCTAAAGTGACTCTTTCATTTTGGTTCAGTTAATGTGTTTTTTTTTAATTGGTTAATATCTTCTAACTGACAGGCAAGTGGGTGTCCTCTACTTGTGTTTGATGCGCCACATGCACAAATGTTTGTGCCCGAGTGTAACATGAAAGCTGAACAATAAGATGCTGAAGAGAAAGGAGGTAAAAAAAAGAGAGAGAGAGAAAGCAGCTGTTGAACCACTGACAGGCTGCAGTATTTAGTGTGAGGGAAAAAAAAAAAGGCATCGATAACAAGCAATGTATCATCAACACATAAACACACAGTGAAACTTTTGTGCTCGGAAAAAAAAAACATGACCGACAAATCAAAGGCTGGAATAAAAGGCTCATTAAAGGTGGCAATGCTTGGTAGGAGGTTAAACATTGATTGCAATGTAAAAAATGTTTTAGACATTTGTGAAAAGGCGGGGTAGGGTGGTGGTGGTGGTGGTGGTGAAGGGGAACGGTTTTAACTGATCAGATCATGGTAGCCCTTGGGTGGCAGCTTGTTGCCAGGCAACAAAAGAGATAAGGATGGTGGTAGGTGAGGAATCTTTACAGTTATTAGAGCAACTAAGATGCTGTGGCTCTATATTTACAGGGTATAATGCACAAGTCACTGTAACCTGACGTAATAATTAGGTCCTAATTATAAATCTAGCAGAAGAATGCAACTTGGAAATATCATGTGTCAGTTATGACAAGACACTTTGGGATATTTCATGTCAACATCGAAAAAAACAGCTAAAACACGGTTTTATTAGGCTTTGTAGTCTGCTCAGACACAACCGGCCGGTAGGAAAACACAAAGCTGAACTGCATATTCAGATTGATAATAAGAAAGCTAAACAAAAACATCTCGTGAACGGCATGACAGTTGTGGAGCTCTGACTCTGTTGCATTCGAGTGAACATCTTTACATGTGTGTCTTAATTTCCACCTAGTCTGTGGTTTTCAGCATTACCTCAATCACGTGACAAATCGCCGTCATACATGAGGAGGATTAGGGCCATTTGAAATACATTATTTGATATTACGTAATATGATTTTGATATTTCTGTGACCTAAATCCCAGAACAATTTCCAAGACTTCCAATGACACTAATGATCATCGACTTATAAAGACTTTGACAAGTGAAAATTAGTCTATATACCTATAACAATTCACCCACTTTATTGAATTGATGTGTAATAAGGTAAGTGATAGGTGGATACTGAGTCCATTAGTTTCACCTTGGAGCGTGTTATTGCATTTATTACACTGATTGCATACCACAGCCTTTTAAAATAAGGAAGAAAAGCGAATATTTTTGAGGCTTCGTCTGTAGCCAGTTTAACTCAAGGTTAGTTAAATACTACAACAGGTTTCCAGGATGGTTAAACGATCGACCACAGTATGTCTGAGCTGTCTTGAGTTGAGCTGTTTTTCTGTTTTTTCAGATGTAATTTGTTTGTGACGGACACACAAGAAATTAAACATTATTGTTTCGGGGTGATAGTGGAAATATTTTTTTTAATATGCTTTAGATAATGGTAATCAGATGGTTTAACCACATATGGCATTGCTGGAGCAGGGAGATTTAAGAGTCCTCTGGCCAGAGAAGCAGCGAGATGTATGAGCTTTTCAACATGTGAGCTCACAGAGAATGGGCTGCCATTTGGCCAAAAAGCCATCACAGCCCCAAATCATTATTACTGTATTCACTTGCAGGGATAAACAGCCACAATTCACTCAGGGGGTTAGTTTCTCCTGTGAAAATGGCAACCTTTACCCATAACACCTTTATGAATAATTCAGCACTCTGGGCTCTATCAGAGGCTGTCAGAAATGTCAGCCGGTTGGATGTACCCTTGGCTGCCCCCAGAGGATGTTGTCTCTACACCCTGTGGTGGGGTTAGGGGGTTGCACACACACACACACACACACACACACACACACACACACACACACACACACACACACACACACTCACAACACGTACACTTGACCAAATGCCACAGCTTTTTCAGTGCCAGAGCGCCACTGCCTGCAGGACACTGAGAGCTGAGCGTACCTGCAGTGAGCAAACTGTTGCAGTTTTTCATGGTCTATGTTATTGTGAAATGCAACTCCCCCTCCCACAAAAAAGGTGCTCCTGTATGGGTGAAAAAAAAGCAGCTAGACCTTGTCCACACACTTGTCCATATTTGTTAAACATCCACAGACGTAACTCTCACCTGACATGACCCAGGTGCTTCCTCAGGGATACGATATCTGCTTATGACAAACTGGCAAACTCTGAAAGTAAAGTGCATCCAGAAAGATTAAGACATAAAAACAAAAAGGACAAGCAGCTATTATAAGTATTATAAATTGCTCGGGAGCTCGGAGCACTTCTTATCCCATTAAACACTCTGCTGCATCCCTATGTGACCTCTGCAGAGGCAAAGCGGGCAGGAGGCCAAGGGTAAAAATTGTGTCTCTAATATGACAGATAATCAGGCAATTAATCTCTTCTTACTTATGCAAGATAAACTAATGTTTTCTACAATATATCCAAGATAACAGGGTGTGAGAGGAGTATAAATATATGTGGGCCCAATGATTAACCGTCGCACCTTAACTTCTTCCTGTGAAATCTGGAGGGTTGCTGTTAATGGGGTTGGTCGCCTATCTTTGGTGGGTCATCTGTAGTCGCCAAAGGATAGATCATCAGAGTGGAGGCAAAGTCGGGACAGGACATTCATTAGGCATTTTATTTTATTTTTATTTTTTATAAAGCTACATAACAAATCAAAAGGAAAACTTATTTACAACATGGGTCCAGCTAGCTTACTGTTTAGGTCATGGTCAATAGTTAGAAACTGGTTTATTTTAAGGTTACAGGTTATATAAATAAAAGCTTAGTTCATGACTGTGTAGTGTGTGTGTGTGAATGCTATTATAATTTATGCTAACATTAGCTGCTTTGTCCCGTTTCCTGCCTGCGGTAACGTTTGCCAAACGCATCAGTTAATTCTCATACTAAAAGCTAAAATAAGAACTAGAAACAGGTAAAACTAGAAACAGGTAAAACCAAGCAGCCAAACCGGGTTACATTGAATGAAATAAGAGTTTAGAATAATGTTCATTTTCAGTCGTAGATCATATAGCGAGGTAGCTAGCTAGCGGTTTGTCTGGAATATGCAACTTTAGCAACTTTAGCCTCTTTTTAGCGTCTTTTAGCACAATATAATGTATGTAGCCATCAAGTGCATATATCTAAGAGACTTTTATATAACAGGTCGGTGGGAAACATTAAAAAGTCAGCCGGATACAGCACTGTCAACCAACGTAGGAAGCTAACGTTAGCTTGCAAGATAAAGCATTTCAGCGGGTAAACTAGCGGTTGCTGTCTTTTGTGTACCTCTCTGTGAAATTTAAAAAATACTATTCATTTTGAGGGGTACACTTTTATTATAAACTGAATGTGTGCGATAACGGTAACAACAAATTAGAAAACGGTCGATTACAACGTTTTCAGTTTATTTTTTTTGCTCTGTCGTTGCATTCACAACTTTGTTTAGCCTATTCAGACTCACAAAACTTTTTTTATTTTTTTATTTTTAATTTTAGTAAAGATGCAAAATATGTCAAGCTCAATTTGTAGGCTATGTGTATATATATAAAAAATAAAATAATAATAATAAAAACCTCAAAGCTGGAGAAAACTTTCAGAAACGGTTAAAAATGCAACTCCCCTAAATGTCACTGCTTTGTAAGATTTACAGATGAACCGGACGGACATATAGTCTCCAAGTAGCAACACCAAAAAAAAAAGGTCACGGTCATTTTTCACTGTGAATCTTACTGCTGCGAAGTCTTGCCTCTACTCAACCCCTGCTCCTCCCCGCAGTCTCTCTTCATCGTCCTCCTCACCCTGCTTCTCCTCATCATCCCCTTGTCCCCACACGCTTTTGCTGATGGATGAGCTCATTTGTTGCAAATCCCTTTTTTCGAGTCAAACCGGGACACTGTTGTTGCTTTTCTCTGCTACTTCAGTGGACACAGAAGAATACTGTAGAGACCTCAGCATATGAATACTGTGTGCACACATGAATACGTATCGAGAAAAAATACAACACTGATTCTTTTATAAATGGTTTATGAAGTGGTTCTTTCCAGGAGTAACACACACACACACACACACACACACACACACACACACACACCGAACAATGTTGTTAGTATTGCATTTGTCTCAACAGCACCGCAGAGAGCTGAATCAAAAGCACTGTAAATGAAATAACATTAAGGAAGCAGCAGAAGATGAGACTGCCTTGTTTTCCATCCTTGGTGATTTACAGTGTATACGGGTCTCTATTCTTGTTCACTGTAGTCATAGAGACAATAGATTGGCAACAGGCAGGACTTAAAACCAATCCGGCGAATGAATTTCTTCATGTTTTATATGATTTTATGTCAGATCGAAACTCGAAGCCTCGCTCCGTATTCTTTCTGACTCATCGCTGGCTTGTAAAACGGTTTTCCAAAAAAATAAAAAATAAAAAATATTCCCATAGATAAGCCACTTCATCCTGATGTGTCAGATTTGATACGGACCACGTTTCTCCATTTGCCGACCAGGCTGCCCGTCTGTCTCAGCCTCACAATAACTATGATGAATGCAGTGTCCACAGGAACAAACCAGCCATTTGACACTTCATCCCCCCTTGATGCATTAGCTGCTAATATCCCGTGGATCCATGGCGGGATGGTTGAAGCCTCGTGATTCGCTGTGACTGGCCTCTGCTGAGCCGTCAGGTGACTGTAACCATCTTACAAATGCCAAAGTCTGACTTCAAATGCATTTGTTAGTGGGAGATTTGGAGACGTTGCACCTGTGTTACTGATCAACGGGCCTTTTAAAACTATCCCAGAGATCCTCTCCAACTGGGAATCACGCTAAAGGCCGGTTAAAGTAAACTGGGTCACGGGTCCGAAATGCTGTTTTCATTCATCTGGGATAGAAAATTTGATTTGCAAACACACTTGATGTGTTTTGAGGGCAGTGAAGTATCAGAGTGTATTAAAAGTAGATGAAGCGACTGGTGTTTGGATGGAGTGATGAATGAGAGATAGACGTCCTGTCATGAAAATGAAAAGCATCACAAACACTGAAATATAAGAAAAATATCAGTCAAGTTTAGATGAGATGAATAAATTTATCCTGATTGAAGACATCAAAATGATTTGGTGATGATGTGTTTACGGGAGGTGGGAAAACTCATCTGAGAGAATATATACTAAAAATAAATAAATACTTTATACTCAAATAAATAAACAAACAAACTCTGTTAAATGTGATTAAAGTCGTGACATGTATGCAGGCTCATAACGTGAAATACCTTTTTATTTTTCCCGTGTGTTGCCGTCTCATTTTGTCCAGGATTACTGGTTTCCTCTTCAGATGTGAGGTCAGTCTGCGGTGAGTTTCTAAATCACTCTGCCGGCTCAGCTGCAGCTTTCTTCGGTTATAATATTCCCGGAAGTCCGTCTCCTCCCGATACGGAAGTTTCTGTTCACAAACCGAGAAAAGTTTGACTGTGTTCAAATTAATCATCATTATACAGCGAACAGATAGATTATTAAACCAAGTTAACGATGTGAAAACATTTCCACAGTGTCGCGTCATCGCCCTGCGACGTCCGTTTCCCATGGTAACAGTGAAAAAGGCGCAAGCCCCGCCCACAAGGAAAGTAAAAAGTTAAAGGACAAGTTCACAATTTTTCAAAGTCTGTCTGAAATTAACTTTAAAATGAGGGTAAACATTTGTAGTAGTTTTTATAATATTATTTACCTAATATTACTTCCCTTTGCATAGTCTTTATATGTTTATCTCATTTTACAAGCTGTCACTGTAGCAAACCATGTATTATAAAAAATATATTTCTGGCCTTAGATAAACTGCAAGCAAAACATGTAATCATTAGTTTAAAGATCCAATATATGACAATACAAGCCCCACTAAATGTTGCACTAGCATATCAGGCCAAAACAAATGTGCATGTTGTTTACTCAATAAAGTTAAAAAAAACAAAAGAAAGAAAGAAAGGCATACAGCTTTAGAAAGTCAGATCAAACTGTCAAACCAGGCAGTGCTGATCAAATATTAATCAGGATTCTGTTACATCATTGTCTATTGTATAGATTGAAAACAGAAGTAGGAGGGACAGTAAGAGACTACATGCTCTGCCCTGGACAGCATTATTCCACTATATCTTTACATAGCAAATAGTTGTTTGCTGATATCTTAGTGGGGTTGAATGTCATATATTGGACCTTTAATATGCAATTTGAAATGATTTGTTCATATAATATTACCTCAGCCTCCCAAGCTACTTTTAAAACATGAAGCATGAATATCTTTAGTGCACCATGAGGCTCTTGAACATATGTGCCTTCAACGTGAAAAGGATCAAAGTCTCTAGTGATTGGTTGTACGAATTCTTCAGACGAACCTCGGTAGCAGAATCCCAATTTAACCTCTCACAGCACATCCTATGGACAGAATCTGGTGGTTGAGGCATCACACAAAGTGTCAGAAACATCTGTTCAATCTGTTTTGTGCTCCAATGGACAGTATGCCAAGATCTCGGGGCACACGACTCTAAGAAATGAAACACTGACTGTCAAAGTCTGTCACACTTGATAAAAGAGGGAACAATAATAATCCCGTTGAAAACTGCAGAGCAAAACAAAAATGCAGTGGCAGGGAGCTTTGTACACTCGATACACACACACATGCCACTGAAATGTTTCAGATAACACAAAAAGAACATTTTGAGTCGTTCAGCGTCTAGCAGAGGTATTTCATGCTCCGAGCAAACTGCCTCTGTGTGTCCTTTGAGGGGTGAAAGAGGGGGGAAGAGACACTATCACTAGCTCATGACAACACCGAGGAGGCCAGTCACCACTGACGGAATAGAGTTCACTGAGATGTGAGAAGAACAGTCTTCAGGCAACGCATGCAACAGTTCAAACACAAAGCAGCCTTAGCCAAGCGCTCGCTATTTGCCATCACGTCCTTAAAAGTTATAAATGTGACTAATTAGTCTGCGACCTTCTTCAGGCCAGCGAGAGGTGACGGCCTCCCCTCCACACCCATCACCTCATGCCTACACACCCTTCTCATGGGGTCGGCATGAGTGCTTAATAAGTGCTAAAACAGAAAGGAACACTATATAAAGCCCCTCGGAGATTTCTCCACCTCGCCACACTTAGCTTTGGCCAATCCTTCTTTAATCATTCCCTCACGCATTAAGTAGATTTTAGTTGCTGAAATTTCACTCAGAGGGCTGCTATTTTTATTTAATTGTTTATTTTTTGTTTTGTCTTCTTCATTTATTTTATTTTTTTTCTGTGTAATTTTAATTCTGGAAACATGAGCGAAGAGGCCAAAACAGAGCTGTCATGTGGGGAGTACGGTAGGGGGGCCCCCTGGAGAAAATGGTGGCAGTCCAGCCGGCTTTTCAATCAGGATGTTGGCCTGCCGCCTTTCCTGGAGCCGGGGGACCCTCGGTGGATGGATGTGGACCAACTTCAGAGGAGTCTGGCAGTCTGCTCCTGGCCAGGGTACATACCCACTCCCCTGTTTGTGCCCTACATCTCTGGGTCGATGCATTGTCCCAGCCAGAAAATTAGTAAGGAGCAGTACAAATGGAGGGTCAGGCTGGATGTGGCTCACTTCTCGCCCTCAGAGATTTCTGTCAGCATCAAAGACGGCTTCCTGGAGGTTGGAGGTACAGAATATTTGCATCTGTTAATTAAACAGCTCTAAAAGTTAAACTAATTACTTTTACACACTGCATAGTTTCTACTTTTGATAATGTATTAATACTCTTATCTATCTAATTTTATTATCTCAGAGTTATCTAAATAGAGTTCTCTCACAGTCCACCGAATAAAACCCTTAAAACTAAGCAATGATGGGAAAGAAGCTGAATGTAACAAAATTAGATCGCTGCTTAAATAATGTGCTCGGGGAAATTAAAATCACAGCTCTGTGGCAGAAATTAATTTCTGCATTGAGTGGTTTTCCTGTGTTGCCTGAGTGTGTCCTCTCATTCTTCCCTATAAACGGTAATCTATCCGCAGGGAAACACGACGAGAGGCCAGACGAGCATGGATTTATTGCCAGATGTTTTACACGGAAATACAGGTAAACATTGATGTTAACCTATAGACAATGAAATATCCATAGTATAAGCTCTTCTAAACATCAGTCACCAGTCACGAATGTCTCACCGAGGGTGTGTTTTTGATATTATCCATTCCCTAAAATGTTCACTGGGCTGCAAAATGAGATATTACGTACATGGTTTTCAACATTGCCACATTGCATTCGGTGATTTTCTAAACACGGCTGTGTCTTTTTTAGGTTACCAGCTGAGGTTGACGCTACCAAAATTGTATCCTCGCTTTCTGTGGATGGTATCCTGACTGTGGAAGCTCCAGTTCCTGAAACCTCGGTTCCAGTTCCTGCTGCCACCATCATACCGATAAAGGTTATTGCAACTAGTTTTTGACATTTAAACTGAGGATTTTCAAGAAAAGCTCCCTCAAATGCATCCTATTCATTATTTCTCTTGAGTTTCTATTTCTATTGAAAGAGCCAGGTGTTGAAATTCAGTATCGAGGTGGGGTGTGGAAACTGAGTCAGCTGACCTTTAATTATAACCACCATCTAAATTTCACTGCTGATATTTTTACATACTTATCCACAAATGCAGGTGGAGATGGAGGTTACTGGAGAGCAGGAAGAAAAAACCCCTGATACAGACCCAGATAGTTACAGAGCACCAGAAGAGTTTCCGTCTGCAGAGGATCATGGGGAAGAGTCTCCAGCAGAGGTCCTTGGGGATCAAGCCCACCCTGGCAGCTCCACAACTGGGCTACAGCAGCATGAAGAGAGGAGGGAACAGGAGGAGGAGACCCATGAAAAGCCATCTGGTGAGACCCACCCCTCAGCGCCTGAAGATGGCGAAGGCACAGAGAGTGTTGAAGATTCTTTTAAGCACCATGAAGCCCTGGAAAGCCAAGAAAGCCCAGACACAGACCCGTCCCAAGAGCCTGAGGACAAAGAACCAGCCGTGGATGAAGAGATCCAGGTAATGGCAGACGACTCAGGGGAGGCTGCTGAGGAGATCACCCAGCCTGAGCAGCCGGAGTTGGGCAAAAGTCCATTGAGCGAGGTCCCTAGCCAGGAGCTGGAGACTCCTGAACAACAACCCGCCGAGTAGACATAAACACAAATATCACCAAAATGTTGCTGGCACCACATACTGCATCAGCCTGCATATTCTTGCTTCGCACCAGTTCTACAGATGCTTTTTAGTGGATACCTATATAATAGTCATATAACCATGCTGTGTTTGGAGCTCCAATAAAGCAATAGCATGTGAAAACGTTAAATATCGGTGTTACTCATCATGTCCACGTGTGTTTTTACGTCCGCTCAATCTTAACCTTAAAATAATGCTGTCTCTGTTTGAATTTGCAACCGTGTTTGATGAATATGCAATAACATTCATTAGCGTCATATTCACAACTACCTGCGAAAAAATACGTGAGTGCAAAATTTAAAAAAAAGTGATTAATTGCCACGCTGTTTCAGCTAAGAGGTTTTGGCATTAATCAAATACTGTACGTTTGCACAGCTGTGCATTAGTCACTTCTAGGCTACACGAGTAACTTGATCAAGGAGAAACTGGCGTGCTTCCAATTATGCTGTTGCCATGGCAGCACATATCACCTGATACCAATAAATACAACAGTTTATGTGAGCTGACACATCACAGAAAGTGGCGTATTTGCTTCAGGCAAAACCGTGGAGACCTTTTGTTGTTTCCACAGTTTGAAAACTTTATAAATTCAATTCAAACTAATCATCCCTCTTGATTCCAATACACTGAGAAGATTACATTATTTTGCATCACACTACATGCAATGGAACTGCCCCAATTTTTGCACTCATATTCAAAGGCTCTGGCAGTGCTGCCTCCACGAGTTCAGCCCATTCTGCAACACAGCGGTGCCAATCTCATCCAGCACTAAGCCCTCTAAGCGAATCTGGTGCCCATTTCCTTCTGTCATCCAACAAAAACACCACAGGCTCCCTGGATGTGTGGAACCAGGCCCAAGAGTGGCAAGGTTCTCAATAAAAGACACAGATGTTAAAACACAATGGAAGATTGGCTGGACATGTTTATTGCATCAGCCAATACAAAGACATCAACAGACAAGAAGGCAGGAAACAAACATCTTTGTCAAAAAAAAAAAAGAAAGAAAAAAAAAAAAAAAGTCAGTCTGTCCGCACCGAAGTCATGCAGCCGTCTTCCCGAATGCTCAAATAGAAAAGAAAATGCAAACCATATCGTAAAACCTGGAACACTTCAGATTAATGTTTTATAATGAATTGTCACATGTTAAAGTATATTTACAATACACTTTGGTAGAATACAGTATTAATGCACACAATTCACCCTCTAGTGAAGCCACGAGAGATGACTTCAGTCAGTTTAAGTGACGTTCATTAACTTGAAAGATAACAGTCGAACTGAAGGAAGTCAAGGCAATTATTAAAATACTTATACAATAGAGATTTTATGCAACTGTACCACAAAATCAGATGTTAATTTAAATACAAATATAAATTTGATCCATGATAAGTTCACATATGGTGTGATCGTAACTCACTGATTATTAAAAAATGCTATGACTTATAATGCATTAGTGGCATAACCTCAGGATACACCCACACATGATATTAAAGCTGCACTAGACAAGTTCACACACTGCTGAGCTGTAACATTTAAACAGCGGTAAATCAATAAATAAATTATTTATTAAACATTTTAACACATTATAGTGTAGTTATATGCAGATTTAAGGACTTTTTTTTTTTAATGTATTCATCACCATCTACAGTATAACTCCTCATAAGCATCGGTTACTGGTGTGACAGTTAACGGTGTCATAATATATCACACAGTAATTGTAAGCTTATATATTGATATGTCTTCATTAATACAACATTCGTGTGAGGATTTGTTCAAGCGTGTCGTCATTCTTCACTATATATTATTACACTCTTGTTATACTACTGTAAATGTAATCAGCTGTGTATAAACAAGTTATGGATGCTTCACAAAAGGAATAAAAGGAATATAAATCTTGCCTTGTGCAGCTTTAATATGGACGTCAAACAGGATCTCCCCACCATATTTTACACAAAAAATTTAATTTCAGGTGTTTAACAACATGAAGCTGAAGGCCACACATTTCATCACAAACTTCAGATCGACTGTTTGATCTGTTATGTCAGTGGGAAGGTGGTGGTGGTGGTGGTGGTGGGGGTTTAGACCATGGGGGCCTCCTGGGGCTTCGGCAGCTCTGCCTCCTGAATGTCGCCACCCTGCGAGACCTCGTTGCTGAAGAGGTAATACGGAGGCGTCTGCCGAGCTTCGATGATGAGGACGCCCTCAGGGGACAAAGAGGCGAAGACTGTCAGAGGGTCGACATCTATCGGGATCCTGATGAGACGGAGGATGAAAGAGAGGATGTGATTCAGGTGTTTTTAAGATACAGGGTTAGATGTAAGAGTAGCAGAAGTTTACTTTGTTGAAATTATGTAAGCAGCTGTGTGCGTTCGGCGTGTTTAAAGGCCTGAGTGGGAGGAACAAAATGAGAAGAAACAGCCAAGAGAAACAGTAGGTAGCTCCTTCTTGGAGGTCATGCAAAACTCTGTGACATTTTCCTCTGTAACAGCCGTGCAAACATTGTTAAATGCTATGGGTGTTTTTTTTTCCTTATTAACACACTGTCAATACCCATAAACAGCCTGCAGTCGGATGATTTTTGTGCTGTACGTCTAGAAGAGAAAGAAAATGACTTGGCTCAGGATTTTGACTGTTATTAAAAACATTCATCCTGTCCTGCTAGACTCACAAAAATGATCTCACACCGAGGAGATGAGGGGAAAGCCTTCACGAGGGACAGAAACACACACACACACACACACACACACACACACACACACACGATCGATCCAGGTGTGAGGTTTGCAAAAAATGTGTCTGCTTGCAGACGTTTAACACCTGTAAATTTTCATCAATATATACCTTCCTAATCTACCACATTCATCTGTCATATAGACAACTGATAATTTGTGTCAGGCTCCCCATTGCTTTGACACTCCTCATGGTGAAAATGTGATATTTTACAGAGCAGAGCGGGATAATTGGCTTCCAAACTCACAGGATCAGCCAGAGCTGCAGCGTGTGAGAGCAGCGTGTTTATACAACTATAGATTTTTAGGAACAATTATACCTAATCATCTTAAATTCTCAAACTGATTAGTATTCACTTCCAGCTCTTTAAAAATAATGCACATCTCAGCCCTCTAAAAATCTACTGTTCAACACAGATCCAGGTGAACTCTGCTCTTTGTCAGACAGCGTGGACCAAATATGGGTATTAGGTTTTTCTGTGTGAGCAGCCAAGTGTCTTTGGGAGTTAATATAAACATCAGGCTGTGTTGTTAAGAGGAGACAGCGGCTCTGCCCTCTATTTAATTAGAGAAAACTCTCCACTGGTTTCCCACTCCACTGAGAAATACAAGTCAGAGGGGACCGAGTGAGGACAGAAAGAAAAAGGACCTCGCCTCACAGAAGCAGACGGACACAGAGGTCGAGTATAGCAGCAGTACGTCAAGCCTATTTCTGTAACCAAATACCACATACAATGTCTCATTCAGATCAACTTCAATAGTTCCACACAAAGCCCAAGAACGCTCTTTATATATCCATATGTTTCCTGTCTTTCTACGCTGTTTGTCGAATAAAGGCATAAAAAGCCATAAAAAAACACTAATGTCTGCCCAAGTTTAAAAGACCATTAATGTGATATTTCACTCAAAATCATAATGTCAATGAAACATTCATGGCCATCCATGCAGCAGTTGACCAACAACAGTCTGACATTGTCGTCACTGGATTTACACCACATACAGGAAATCTTGTATAATATATAATATAACATATCAGGGGAAAAAAGAGCTACA
The DNA here is from genome assembly GCA_036937835.1 of Pampus argenteus. NCBI lineage: Eukaryota > Metazoa > Chordata > Actinopteri > Scombriformes > Stromateidae > Pampus > Pampus argenteus. The sequence goes on along the minus strand of CM072867.1, from coordinate 21,940,693 downwards.
TACATACATAAAACTTCACTTTAAGTCCACTTATTTAGCACTTTTAGGTATATAAACTTTCAATAAATAGTTTATAACACATTATAGTCTAGTTATTTATCAAATGTGTGAATTAAAAGTGTATTAAATGTTTATATAAGTGTATAAAACGCTTCCAAAGCCAGTATTAATCCTGAATATTTATTTATTTTTATATCAACTCCCTGCTCTAACCACAAACACATGTTTCAGTATCTTTCTCCCCCCAACCTCCCTTCAAGGAGCCAATTGCTGCGAAGCAAAGTTGCTCCTTCTAACAAAGTCAAATCACTCAGTCGGCCCATTAGGTGAGACTCTGGCAGAAACCTTATCTGTGCAGCTTGGGGAGTTTATTTACCTCTGGCAAGCGCACATTTTATCTCAGACATTGATTTTGTACAGCTGCCAAAAAACTGTCCAATATACTTTTCCCCTGCAGAGATACTGAGACACAGAGAGAGACAAGACAGTGAGACCGGACAGAGTGTGTGTGTGTGTGTGTGTGTTAAACATTTAACCCTTATGCTCCCCCCAACAGACCCAGTGCACATATGGAGTGCAGAGTACTATTATGTGTTTTATGAGGATAGATAGCCGAAGAGTCATGTCTCTCTCTTTCCTATTGTTTCCTGTCTGCTTCTCCACTATCTAGCTGTCCATTAAAAGGCAAAAACCCCCCCAAAATAACATATCTTTAAAAAAAAGAAACAAACAAGGAGGAAGAACAAGGAGAGATTCCTGAATAACACATCAATCTGACTGTAGACTTTCACAGTACAGAACGGATGCAGGTTGCTGTATTATTATTATCTGGGACACGTGTCCTGACGTTTGAAAGCTACCTTTGCTCTCAGGACTGATTCAGCAACATATTTGGTTAACAGCTGACATATTCCTCACTTGTTTGGAAAACAAAAATCGACCCTCGGACTCTGTTGCACCGTTATTCTTTCACTTTTGATACTTGAGACTGAATACATTTTCATAAAAGATTTTAATCTACCAAACATAGTCCAGATTATTTTCCTAAATGCCATATTTCTGATGGATTTAGGTTCCAGGTAATTGATAAAGTGTGATGATATCTATTAATCTTTAAAGATTATAGGCTATTGATTTAACACATTTTTCTTATTGTCAACAAATTCCATTTGCATTGCCAAACCAGAAATTAAATGACTCAAATATGTATTATGTGTTATGTATTAAAACCTGATATATCTACTTCCTTTATGCCGTAGATCTCTATTGTTGTCCAAAAACAAAAACAAAACTGGGTGAGTGATGTTCCTTCACCACAAAGATTATGATCACATGAGTTTGTTTGGAAACAGCTCCAAAGAGTAATAAAAAGAGATCACGTTTTCAGTCTCCAGAGAGTAGTTCCTTATACGGCAGATGCCACTGCACATGCATGGGGATGTGTTCCTCGCTAGCTGGTCGTGCTATATGTAACACAACAAACTAGCAGAGCTCTATAAAAAGAGCAGCGTGGCACAACGATATCTGCTTTACACAGAACTACTCTCTGGAGACTGAAAACGTGATCGCTGTTATTCTGCTCTTTGGCGTTTTAAAGAAACTAACCCAAAAGCTCATGATGTGTTTAATTTAATAGTTTTTGCTCAATAATACTTATACAAGACTTTGGATACACTCACAATACTTACTACTTAAAATAATGCATTAATAGTATTACAATTTAAACCAGAATATAAAAAGTAGTCGTGCTTCAATTAAAATGACATTCTCAGTCATACAAACTAGTCAAAGGAATAATATGTTTACTCTGTGCTTTCACTTTCTCTCTCTCTCATGTAACCAGTGTATTTGTATATTGAGGGCAGTTATTTATATGTGTGCTGGTGCCCTGTCTCCACCACCACCACCACCACCGTCTCCCTGTATATATTCAGTGTCATTCACTTTAGGTTTTTGCTCAGTGGAATAGCACAGGCTTGATCTGAAAGCTTTCCAATTAGCAGTAGCTAGCACAAGTGCTTACTAATTAGCCAAAAGGAAATTAGCAGAACTGGAGTGACGCGCCAGGGAGACGGCGATTTGCACCAGCGATTAGCGCCGCTGTTTGAAGTCTTCCCGCTGTCCAATTAAAGAGGCAGAGGCAGACAGCCGGGCAGGTTGTGGAAACGTCTGTGGCCTGTTTGGCTTGGATGAGTTACAACATGAAAAGTCTCCTCCTGCTCTACAAACTACATTACTCATTACAATACTTATCCAAGTAGTTCCTGCTTTGATATTCTAATTTTAGTAAATTAGTTTCTTATCAGCGGCAACTATTGGGAGTCGACAGGTTTTGATTGGACAGTCGTTTGTCCACTCAGCTGATATGACTCTAGAGCAGCTGTTCACAACTATTTAAAGTGAGAAGTGTGGACTAACATAGTATTGACTTTTAACATCGATGATACTCCCTATATAATAAACCAATAAGCTGATAAATGAATCGACAGAAAACGAATCTGAAACTATTTTGATGTTGCAGCTTCTCAAATGTGATGATTTCGGGGCTTTTCTTCGTCAAACTCAATATTAAATTATATGTTAATTGAACAAAACAAGACATTAGAAGACATCAGTTTGGGTTTTAAGACATTATAATGTACATTGACTGACATTTTAGAGACAAACAATGAATCAACTAATTGCTAGTTGCAGACCTAACAAACACTCAGTTGTTTACTCTATAATGAGCAATAAATTGAGATTCATGACAGATTAATCATCATCATTATTTTGAGCAGTTTCGCTTCTTATTACTTTTTCTTGGTCATCATGTCTTGACTCCTTTGTAGGCACATCAACCCTCAACCACAGCTCTGTAGCATTCACACTATAAGTGCAATGGCTTAAGCTAATTTATATCATTTTAATTACACAGTAATTGAACACTATCACCATAAAAATCTAAATGTTGGTAATATTAATATTTAATTTCTTATGAGCAAAAAGACAGTTAAAAGAAAACGAGAAGTGAAATTACTCACTGTATCTTCTTTGTGAAATTCTTTGTCACTATGCCTCCTTCTTCCTGTTTCTCTTCATGTTTTCCTGTTTGTTGTGAAAAGAAAAGAAAAAAGGAGTGAGCCATGTAACCTTTAATAACTTCAGGGATGACAATGTTGCACAATAGTTTAGAAAAGTTCGGGGAACATAAATGGATGTCACAATCGCCAGTTCAACATTAATCATTCATATACCAAACATGACTCTTAAACATTAAATCAATCTGTGAGCTTTATTATGGAAAAGGAATTAAAAATAAACACTAGAATAAAAGCAGATTTCATTGGGACACACACACACACACACACACACAAGCACACACACACTTTCCATTCGCGCAATTCCAAACGTGCTTTTGCTTGGCGACCTCCCGGCGGGGTTTTGCGATGAACATGTTGAAATGATGAAACACCCGTTCATGCTTTCAGACATGTTGAACTTGGGGGAGAAGAGTTCGCGCCTGGAAAGCCCCCCTCTCTTACTTCCACAGCAACAGGCCTTCTCCTCCCAGCTCTGTTTATGGCTGTTCTATCTCTCGGGCCTGCTAGCAGCTGCTCTGGGGCTGCTAAATGTCAACAGCGTGGCCTGCCCCCACCTTTCAACCCCCAGTCTGGCTCGACTATGCGCTACCCTATACCCCCCCAGTGACGTCTCCGCCTGCTGAAAGTGCTGGACTCCACCAGAGATCCAGACTGGAATATGTAAAACTCCAGAGAGGACTGAGCTACGATGAAGTCATGGAATTATAACATAAACCTTATAATGACTTAAGACGTAAAACTGGTCCCCTGATTATTATCTCCTAAGATTCTTCATGAATAACGGAGGTTTGGACAGAGGTCAACCTCTCAGAGATGCCAAATTCCAGACGCTCTGTGTAATATGTCCTGTTGTTGATGTTGATGGCTGACAGTGTGTTATTGTAATGGACAATGAACTCAAAACAGGTGTTCTGCTTCTGCTACAGATATCAAGGACAGGGCGGTAGCTTTCACTTATTGCAGATGCAGAACTGACGAGTTTTGATACGTCTGTCGCTTGATGAAGGAGACGTACGTGTGTCCTTCTGTCTGTGCTGCAGGACTCGAATAGAGGGAGAAATGAAGGATGGGACGCGTTTCTGGAGGCTGCGTAGAAGCAAACAAGTGTGGTGTATTTGCTTTGAATTGGTTATGTGATGAATCGGTTGCAGCTCTAACGTGAACGTATATTTCTTTTTCTGTTTCAACTCTCGACACTAAGGTTAACCAACCAGTCACACGTGTGAAACATTTACACGCATGTTCACATAACTTGTAAATCATTTAAGTAGATTTTTAACCTGCAGTTTGAATATATAGTACAGTTGTTCATTTGAAGGATTACTCCAGTGGATTAATATTACACTTCCATAAAGGACGATCCACATCTTGATGTTCACGTATTGGATCAAACTTCAAATCATCATTTTTCAAACCCTACATCTGCTGCAACTAACGATTATTTTATCATTATCGATTAATCCGTTGATTATGTCAGGGAATGTAAAAAATGTAAAAAGTTCATTAATTTATCCATTAATAATGACTGAAATTAAGTTTAAATTTCTAATTAAAGAGCGTTTTTCATCCATTTTGGTGCATTTTACCCTTTAAAAAGGTGTATTGTGTTTTTAGGGGTAATTATGGAGTAATCAGCCCGATTTTAAGGGGAATATTGTGCAACAATCAGGCTGCACTTGTTCTATGTTGGGAAACTGTCGGTTCATGTAATGAGCACCTGTAGCCTCAAACATGCTCGTATCACACTCCCCAGTCACACTTTTAGAAACAGGGTCGAGTCATGGCGGCAGGCAGGGCCCAACATGGCGCTGATTGAATGACCCAACTGGCATACCAACAATGTGTTTATAAAAAAACTCTCTCTGCTCCCTTCGGTGCTCCCTTCGGTGCTCCCTTCGGTGCTCCCTTCGGTGCGGGGTATCCCTGGAATTTGTCTCGTCTTTTGAAGCACGGACACAAAGAAGCACAAATTTCTCCAAGAACCAGCGAACAAGCTTGATACCATCGGAGACAGAAGCTGCATGAGGCATTCTGGGTAAAAATGCGGTCCTATTTCCAGAACATTCCCTCCTCTGTTTAATGGCAGCGAGCAGCTTGTCTTATTGTAAACAGAGACTGTTGTCACGGGCCTTGCCTTAAATCTAAATTGAGCTCATGTGTGACTGCGGGAGTGATTCTCCAGGAATCTGAAACAGGTGTCTAAGCTTGAGGATCTGCCTGCCTGTGTTGTAAGTCCCAGTTCCCAAAATCTATGCAGCTCGCTCCATATCGAGACACATTAACGATCAAACTCTGAATTATGGACTGATGAAACTAGATATTTGGAAACCAACACTATCAACACATATTAAATACATTACAACAGGCAAGCAGGACTGTTGCTATTATTTCTAAAGGCGGTCAGAACATAAACATAAAACCACCACTAGACACCAAATTAAAATACATCACATCACTGTTTAATTATATTTTCTGTCAATTTATAATCTAAATGTTTGGTTCAAACTGCTTTTTCACTTATTTCAGGTCCTTTTTTTCCCTCAGAAATATCACAAAAGGCCTTAAAATATTTGTATTTTTTTATGTAATTGTAAAAAAGTAATAAATACTGTTGGATCTATAATGAGGGCATGACCTCCATGTCCTCAATGGCAGCTACCACCAGCTCATAATGTTTTTATATCCTATCTGTTCTATTTATAATCAATATTTTGTCATATTTTTTTTATTCTGATTATTAAATTGTTTTCTGTATTTATGTATCAATATGTTATTCTGAACTGATGATTGTCACAGTGGGAAAGTTTCCAAAACTTTATCAACAGTCACAACTCACCTGATACTTCTACAAATCCGTCTCTCGTTTTGACGTTTAATTCCCCTGGTTTGAAGCTGTGGACGTTCACACAAACTTTCCACGGTTCCCCCCCGGTGGTGGTGGGTGAGCTCCGGGAGGAGGGCTCGCCGTACCTGCTGGTGTACAGCGTGGGCCCTCCCGTGGACTGGCGAGGGGGGAAACCTGTGCGTAAACTACTGCTGAAGGGCGACGAGCTGAGGCGTGTGCCTAACCGGCCCGGCCGTGCCCAACCCGGCCACTCCATTGCGAGATCATCGGGGAAAGGTGGCATCCCAAAGTCATCATCCATAAACCGAGATGCGAGCTGATCCCTGAATGGTGACTGCTCTCTGAACGGCGATTCTCCAAACGGATCCCGGGGAAACCTCTGTCGGTTCCCCATCGTGTAGAAGTCTCCCTCTGCCATATCCAGCTGAGGTCTAAACCGGAGAAAGTTCAACTATTTTACGCAAAAAAAACTTAAACCAATAAAAAAAACCTGTTTCCTTCTTTTTACAAACAGAAACAATTAAATCTATAAGTAACAAAAACTTTTTTTTTCTTTTTTTTTATCTCTTTTGTTTTACGCGCATCGCCGTTACGCAACCAGTCACACCTGTTGATCCAACAACAAACACTTGAGGGTGACTCACTTTTTCTAACGCCTTGAAGGGAACTGATCTAATTCCTTCTGGCTGTGGGTTTTATACTGGGCTGTGATTTCCCAGATGATGAGTCGACACAGGACAAGTGTCAGGAAAGTGCTGGGAGGATCTGGAAGAGCATGCGCACTGCAAAAAAAAGCCCCCTAAAAAATAAAACCAACACGCGAAGAAGTAATAACGAAACTCCAACGTGTTAAAGTCCTTAAAACAACTAAACATGTTATAAATAAAAACCTTCATTTTCAGCTGTTTATCAGGTTCAAATTACATGTTATGAGTGTATTTAGGATTTTATAATTTATTTTTATTTTTTGCAGTGCATGCGCAACAGCTGACCAAAGACCTGCCTTCCTTTTACCAAATTAAGTCGCCGTGACATGTGGTCACTCACACAGAGCTGGATCTGCCTCCTCCTGGTGACTCACTGGCTTTTTAATAGAAAATAACGCAGAGCTTCAGGTCAAACACACTGATGTCACCGTACGGATAAAAACAAACCCACTAAGAAGTCATGTTTGTGAAGGTAAATCACCTGTTTGACATAAAGGAAGGACTGCCAATGTGGTTTTATTCAGAACATGATTTTTATATATATATATAGCTTATTCTGAACACGCAGTGAAAAGGAAAGGGGAGAGTTGATTTCATGGGGGGGGTTTATGGCTTGGGGGGGACAATTCAATTTCCAGGTGACACGTTATTACAATGAGGAGTTCACACACTGACACTGAGATAAAATATGACAGTATGGAAAACATGTGTTTTTTCTTTTTTTTTCTTTTTTGCAATATGCTGATCCATATGGAAAAGAGTATGAATGAGAATATGCATAATTTCAACACCAAAAAACACTGGATCACTATTGCTATATGAGCTTCTTATTGGAGTTTTTCAAAATAAAAGACATGATCAGAGGGATTTTTTTTTTTTTAGCACAGAGACATCTAAGAGTCCATTGATTTCCTCTTTCACACTGACAGCGTTTGAACACATCCAAGATCCATATATCACATTCTGTAAATGAAATAATCACATCATCTTCTGAATAATTTACACAATGCAGATGCATATTTACAACACCGTACTTACATATTCAACATTTTTTTTTTTTTTTTTTTTGCACATGAACTAATGTAAACTTTACATTGTGAGACGGGGGTGGGAGAGATGCCCATCCAGAAGGTTTATCAATAAATCATCGCCTACTTTATGGATGACTTTTGTACCTGGTTCCTTCATATTCTGGTGTCATATTTCCCTCAATCGTCCAATTTACTTGACATTCAGGGAAATAAGCTGCAAATATTGAGTGCATAGAGAGCAGTCTGTGAGGCCTGGAGCAGTTACACACATGCCATGATGAATATGAAATGATAAAGAAATAATTATATGGAAAAGGCCGTTTCAAACTTGCAGATTCAACCTCTGGAGTCAAAGCAGCTGTGAAATTAACTTTAAAGGAATAGTTGGACATTTTATGGGAAATATGCACTTTGTTGCTGAGAGTCAGATGAAGATATTGGTACGGCTTTCATGTTTGTTTTATAAATATGAAGTTATAACTAAAACGTGTGTGAATTATCAAGTTATATGTTGTTTAATTTGTACAAAAATCTGAGTATATAGGACAAGTTGTGATTTTGAAAGGCATCATGTCACAGCCAACTTGAAAAAAAATGATTTATTGATGACTGTTTTCCTTCACCTCGATTGAGTTTTGACAAATATTTGAAAAGAAAATCCCAAAAAAAATATTAAAAAAAATTCCCAGAAACAGACATGTAGCAAACTAACCTTCCTTCAAAATATGACTTTATATCTATTATGATTAAACAAATATAATAAGTTTTATGATCATATAATCTCTCAAGTTCTTGGGTCTGTCGCTCAGAGAATATCTAGAGAAATATCAGATAATAAAGAGGACACAGCTCAGTGCCATTAATGTAATTATTAGACAACAAACATCATTTTTAATATTCAGTTTTCAGGTAAAAGCTCAATTCAAACTAGTGGATTAGAGTCTCCCGTTTCATGTCTTTATGATAAGTTTATATTTATTATAGTGGTAATATTCTCATTTAACTCTCTACAATGAATTTTTTCTTCTTCTCTTTCTTCTTTTGAACGCTGGCTTGTATTTTGAGGTTTATGTGTGAGTCCAAAATAATTATTTACAACATACCAAAAAATAAATTACAGCAGTGTCATAACTAAATATAAATTGACAGTGTTGCATAGAAGGATTGAGCACTACTGAGAAGGACAACAAGCCAATAAATATTAAATAAGTAATAAATACGTGTTCAAAACTTGATCTTTCGTGTTGATGTCTGTTTATGTGTTTGGGTCCAGTGTTGTAGCAAGAAAACTTATAAAGTATATTGAGATTAAATGCTTCTCTGACTTGTGTCCATCCATCCAATGTCCATTTATCTTTAAAGTAAGAATATCAAGGAAATACCTCCGCTGACGCTACGAAAGGTTTTGTCAGAAGAAATCACCCTCTCTGTCGCTGCACAATGTTTCAATCGTTCTCTGTTGTATTACATGCACTGACATTTCAATCGTTTTCCACTTGATCAGAGGATAAATTTATTTGACATTTGAGCTGACAGGCTGTTTGCTCGCTGTCGGGACACCCTCGCGGTTTCATTTTTTTCAGAGAAAACATGTCTGTTTTTCCACCTTGTGAAATGCTGAGATCAAAGCAACAAAGCGTTTCCTTATTCCTGATAGTGATCCCTCTGAAGCCATTTGGAAACACTGGGATCAAACCCAGGACACGGTGTCCTGGAAAACTTTGCCTCTCACGAGTTCAGTGTTCACCTGGTGCATCTGCAACTTGCACATGGCCAAAAAAATTCAATTAAACGATTACGGGAATTCAGTCATTTCAAACCATTTTAAAATAAATATGAAATTTACAGCATTTTAAGTAATAATTTAATGATATGTGGATCTTAGTTGACCAAATTCAGTAAAAGTGTTTCCGTCTATGTGAAGTTTCTGTTGTAAATAAGAGATGAACAGTCTCAGGCCATCGTGAGTGCTGATGCAAGAGGATGCAGTACATGAACACAAACAAACAAACAAACAAACACAAAGACATTCGGTCTCCAGTGGTCTCTGTGGGCAGTGAGTGAACAAGACTGCCTCGGTGAAAGACGTGGTCGGACCCCTGTTGGGACTTCTCCGCTCAAGCGTCAAAGTCGAGTACGGAGAGACACGTCCAACACGTCCGACTCTTTAGTCCCTTTATGTTCCTCTGGGAAGCCTAATACCTCCTTTTTTTACGTTTGTTCAGTGAACCACAGCTCCGGCTGCGACTGCGGTTCCCAAAGATTGAGTTCCAGGATGAACTCCGACTGTAGCTCCTGTAGGAGGAGTAACTGTGGCTGCGGCTCCTGCTCCGGCTCTGGCTGATGCTGTGGAGCGGGCTGCGACTGCGGCTACGCGTGAAGAGGCTGCTCCAGGATGAAACGCTGGTGGATCGGCTGCTGGAGGAAGGACTGGGTCGGAAGTATGGGATGGGTCGCTTCCTGGCACTGTGAAGAGCCAAATACTATAGATAAGTGGTGTGAAACTGGCAAAGAACCTACAAATAATTTACACCTTTCAATTTGTTTCGGCTCTACGGAGCGTTTTAGTGTCTTTCAGCTCATTGTTTTTGGTTTCGTGGACCACAACGTTTCTGTTTTGGCTCACTCCGGTCATTGCAGCAGGCAACTGTTTGAGTGAAAAGGCTCTAAAAATACCCTTTACGCTAAGAGAGAGTGAATATTAGACGCACTGATGTGTCAGGTGACACGTACACGACTTCAAATTAATGCTAACGTTGCTGCATATCTGCTGGATGGGTACACAAGCAACTGTTTGCTAGCATGTTAGCTATATCAACAGTCATGGTCATGTGCAGGTTTAAAGCTATTCTTTGGCCACACTTTTATAGCGTTATAAACATAATAAGCGCATTAACCTGTGGAAGTACAGGCAATGAAGTCAAAAGAAGTTGATGGGTGTTGATTGTGGCTTTACGTAACAACAACGGGGAAGCTGTACCTTGTGATTCGGCGTGCTTCCAGATGGCTTGGTGAGTCTCTCCTCCTTTTCTTCATAGGAGAGTAGGATTTGCGTCTTCGTCTCTTCCCACTAACCTTATGCTTCGCATCTGTCTTTCTAGAGCTCGGTGTTCTCTTTCTTTCCCGTAGTCTGTGAAGCAGACGTAACAGCGTTAAAATTGAAGCATCGACAGTGTTAAACATATATATATATATTCTTGTTCTCGTCCGTCACTAACGAGGAGTCGTTAGCAGCCGAAACGTTCACCTGTCGGCGCTGTATCTCGTGTAGCTTCCTCTGGAGCTCACGCTGGCCACGCTGCCTCGTCGCCTCAGATCGGATGAATAACTCGGTGAGCGTGAGTACGAGCTGCAAACAGAAAATAAGTACTGAGTGGTATACAGGCAATGTATGGGTGACTGAATGAGGAACATAAGCACATAAGCCCCAAATTCAATATTCTGTACAAATAAGACAAAGATATAAAGTGTTAATTTGATGTTTTAGCTATTTCTTCCCTGCTTCCACTAAACCGACCTGCAGGATGACAGCGACGAGCTTCGAGAGTAGTGTCCCGAGTATCTGGAGCTCCCCGACGATCTGCTCCTGCTCCTCCTGCTGGATGAGCGCGTTTTCAGCCGCCTTCGAGAAGACTTTCTCCTCCTCCTCCTCCTCCTCCGTGAACAGCCGGATATCTTCGGAGATCTCACAACTTCTACCCGACACCCCAAATTCATCTGATCTCTGCAAAGCAAACACATAAAGACTTGTTTGAGTGCTGTGAATGATATAGCCTCAAAAATCTTGTTTTTAAGAAACGCTCGTCCTTATTCTCACAAGAGAATCAGATGCATATTTCAAAAGATAAACAGCTTGAATCTATTCACTCAGATATTTATTATTACCTCTTGTCGTTTCCACTGAAAAGGGCAGCAGACAAGCCGTCCTCCCTGTAAGGTTTGCACAAGGAGGCGTAGCTGGTCACCGAGTTTCCTGAGTCAGAGGCATTGTCTCTGTCAGTGAACTTCAGCTTCTCTGGTGAGGCCAGACGTTGGCAGTGGTCCTGTTTGCCGACAGTGACACTCGCCCGAGAAACACCAGTTTTGCTTGATGGCGGCGAAGATGTGTCATTCCCAGAATCGTAATCGTGCGGAGCGTCGGTCTGGCTCAATAAATGGTGTGAACCTTTTCCTTGTAAAAGCTCGCTTCCAGGTTTTGACGACAAAATCTGCAAACAGACACACAAGCTGCAGCTTAAAACCAAGTGTGTGTCGATATATAGAACCTGCTACCTGTTTTGATGCACTGTGAATACTCTACAACAAAGGCACATATTCCCTTGAAAACACAGAGAAGAGATTTCTTTCTTAATTTTTCTTTTCTTTTCTTTTTTTTTTCTCTTGGGACAGAAAACTTTGAAAGTTAAAGACATCATGCAAATTTGAAGCATGCGATTAACCTTAAAAAGAAAGTCTGAACTCAACTAAATTCAAAGAAGTCAACAAAAAAAAAAAGAAGAAACAAATTTAGAAGAAGTCTAAACTAAAACAATTTATATGAAAGGAACAACAGAAGAGAGCAGAGATAGAGAAAGAAAACGAAAAAAACTATGTGCTGAAAGATTTACCGACTCTAACTCGAGTGAAGAGAAAGAGAGTAAACAATAGCCCCATTGAAAAAGCCTCATTTAAAGAACATTGAACAAACATCACAAAAATGGTATTATGTAAAAATGAAAAGGATTGCAGAGAAAGAGAGATCCCATCAGTCTAACTAAGAAAGCCCTCAGAATAGGACAGATGACTGTGCTCTTTCTCCTGTAAGAAGTAAATAATTAGTCTGCACCGACCTACAAGTAAATCCCTAAATCTGCGGATAGCATCGACTTACCAATCAAGATTTCCTCCTTAAGTAGGTAAGGTGTAAGAAAAAGGGAAGAGCGGGCAACATAAGTGCATCATTAGAGTCGTATATTACAAGAAAAAGACAATAACCCTCTCTTCAAACCCAGAGCCAGATAGACTTTTATTGGCATGTTCCTTTTTCTTTCCTCAATGGTGCATTTTTTTTTCCGAATACTTTACATATGTGTGCTTGTATGTGAGTCCAAAGACTGCACACAGAATTTAGAAAAAGTTATTTTGTCTGTAAACATCCACAGATGGTATAAAAAAAAAACAAAAACAGATACCGGCCCTCCAAGGACCACACTGATCTTATTACAATTATGATCTCTCTTTACTTATTGATTACTGAGACACTCAGAGTTTAATCCAGTCTGTCCTCCCGAAGGGTTTTCCTATTATCTTGTCTAAAAGTCCACACAACAGACCAGGCCTGAGGGAAATTTAAACAAATCTTTACCAGTCACATCTGCACACGATCTGATTGAGTAAAAAAGATTTCACTTAACAGACAGACAAAAATCCTAAACAGACACATTCAATGTCACTTGGAGATATTTTGACAAGGCTGCCTGCATCAAATAAACATTTCATCTCTGCAAATGTTTGGTTTTGTTGCCGCATCGATTCTTATGCTTTCCACCACAAAACATATTCATCAGTTCACTACTTATATTTATAGCAAGCGGCTGACATATAATAATCAACCTACATTATTCATATTTATGTAGGTTTTTTTCTGTTCTGTTACTGTATGATATACCTACCTTTCCCTTTATGGATTGCTTTTTTTTTTTTTTTTTTTTTTTTTTAGGAAAGAAATATTAAGCATGATGAAAATACTGCATTAATTTTTAAAATGATGTGCTTTTATTAAACCGAATCATCGCCCATAAACAAATGCAAACACCAATAAATAACACTGATACAGTAAGTCTACCCCCCCCCAGTAAGCAACTGTGAAGTCCTCCTAAAATACGTTGGGATATTGAATGCCAGGCATGATTCAATCTATGGATTAATTTATTGAATTTCAATTAAAACCCTGTGGTGTGTAATTAAAAACACCCGTCTGTGCAATTAGCATAATTTAATGATTGCTGGAGAGAAATTAAATATATTTTATGCTCCAATAAGCATGAGACAATGAGTTTAAGGACATAGCTGCATTTATGAGTCTCTTTAGGGGGAGAATATGGCTTAAAAACAACAACAACAACAACAAAAATATATCATTGAGTAATAAACAGCTGGTGTTCTGGATGTTGTCAATCACACATTTAAGATGTTTCATTTCAGCTTCAAGTCAGGTCTGAACAAACTGTCTGCTGGAAGAATAACATAAAACCAGAGGGCTCTATAAAAAAATGATTTTTATTTATTTATTTTTTTGTCACTTCAGTATCATGTGATGCCTTCAGGCTCCTGGATGAATATGCTACATGCACGTATTTAGAGGTCAGGGTCAGTCTATGAAAGTAAATAAATATTAACTCTTTTTTTTTTGTTTATGTCCAAAGGGGAATAAAAATGCAAATAATTCCTATAATTATTCCTAATTATAAATTAGTGTTAGTTGTTCATTTTAGTCTCCTGCTTCAACCCAGGTTATGTGATGTAGTGCTGTAGTGTTGATAAGTAGATGAGTGCCTACGTGGTAACTTGGCTCAACTGCAGTCATTAGACAGTAAACAAGTCTGCTGGCAGGTCACAGTTTAAAAAAACAACAAAAACACATATGTTTATGTAATTTCTGTTCTTTACAAGCAAAATAAATACATAAATCAGCACTACAGATTTGAACCAGTGTGGCATCCAGTACAGAAGGAGTCCTAATATAAAAGTGCCTTATTTATAGACACTGCTCATTCATTCACATCATCACTGAACATAATGTGTTGTCTAATGTACTTCAAACCCAATGAGATGATACGCGGGTTGTCATTTAATATTAAAAGACTATTTACAGGGAAGCTCAATGGGTTTAGTTCAAGTTCCAAAACATATTTAATATGTATGGATGGCAACTGCAAGAGCTTTTAACCAATGATGTGGGATCTGCATCTTAATTGTGAGCTGATGAAAAGATTAATAGATAGTCTTTTATTTATGTCTAAACCCGAGTGCCTCACTGCAGGTGTTACTGTATATTTTGACCATAACTGAGATATCAAACTCAACGTTTAGCAGCATCGATAGAGTCCCAAAGAGTACTTACGGTGGCGGTTGAGAGGATGGAGCGATATTTTGGAGCCGTTTTACACACTGATTTGGTTGCAGGTCTCCACTTCATGTCCGTGCGGTCCAGCTCTCTTACATCTGCCAGCTCTCCTAACGCTTGATGTACCACAGATTTCTGCAGATGGTGTCTGTGGGGAAAAAAAAAAAATGTGGATTTAGTTTTTAATGACACAGCATCATGATATAAAAGTTTCTGCTCAGGAGACACAGCACATCAGAGAATAATGCAAAAACTACAAATGTAGTTTAGATAATATATTCCTGATATTAACTGTGATAATATCATACACAGACATATTAAAAAATGGTCATTTCAGGATACGTTTTTTGATTATTTCGGACCTAAAAACTCATTTTCTTGCTCAATGAATATTTTTTCTCACGTGTCAAAGTTCACAAACCGACTCCAAATATAATCTGCATTCAACAGCAACCAATAAATAACCAGTAAAAAATTTCCAATTATTATAAAAGCTGCCAGAAATGCTATCAGGCCTGTTCAGTCTAATCCATAAAAGCTGTCAAAAAAAAACCCCAAAAAAACATCATCTTTTATATTAGATTTGCAATATGTCATAACTGAGAGCATCGATCTGTGGGGTGAATTTGGGGGGCATTTCCTGTGGAGCTGTGATAAGAGTCGGTCACGCCTGAGATCAGGAAGTCACCTTTGCTTTATCAGTCATCGCTGCGGTGTGACCAAGAACCCGGCAGACACTTCGGCCTGATAAGATAAACTGAGGATCAGTGGGCGGGGAGTGGAGGGGGGGGAGATGGATGGTTTCCTACCTGTCCTCTGTGGAAGATTGACAGGAAGAACTGTCCGACTCTGACCTCCGATAGCGTCGTCTCCGACGTGAGTGAGTCCGGGAACTGAAGGAGGTGATGAGGAGAGCAGAAGAGGAAAACACTCAAGTGGATAAAGAGCCAAAAGTGTCACAGTGATAAGTTGATCTACGGCCGGTGGGCTGACAGAAATTACTTGGAAGCAATTTAAAAAATAAAAAAAAATAAAAAAATAAATTAACAATTTATGTCATTTACAAAGAAGACATTTCAGCTTCTCAAATGTGAAGATTTGCTGCCTTTTTTTTATCTGTTTTATTGCGGTTTTAATTGAATACATTTGAGCTTTGGGCTGTTAGTCAAACAAAAGGAGATATTTGAAGCCCGCTTGGTTTCTGAGAAATAGTGAGGAGCATTTTATAGATTAAAGGTTTGTTATTTTCAACTGTTAACTGTTTTCTTTTCTTTTCTTTTTTTTTGCAAATGGTGGTTTATTTAAAGCCCTTTTTTTCTCTTTATCATTAAGTATTCATGACTAAATGAGCAACAGCAGCTGTATATATATATATATATATATATATATATATATATATATATATATATATATATATATATAATATACATATACTGTATGTTCCAGATACATTTACACACATCCATTGACACTACTTGGATCACCTGGTGTATAGGAGAGCACATCAGAGAAAGGAGAAAGTACAAAGAAAACAGAAAAAGACCTGAAAGAGAGAAGAGAAGAGAAGAGAAGAGAAGAGAAGAGAAGAGAAGAGAAGAGAAGAGAAGAGAAGAGGAGAGGAGAGGAGAGGAGAGGAGAGGAGAGGAGAGGAGAGGAGAGGAGAGGAGAGAAGAGAAGAGAAGAGAAAAGGAGAGGAGAGGAGAGGAGAGGAGAGGAGAGGAGAGGAGAGGAGAGGAGAGGAGAGGAAGGAGAGGAGAGGAGAGGAGAGGAGAGGAGAGGAGAGGAGAGAAGAGAAGAGAAGAGAAGAGAAGAGAAGAGGAGAGGAGAGGAGAGGAGAGGAGAGGAGAGGAGAGGAGAGGAGAGGAAGGAGAGGAGAGGAGAGGAGAGGAGAGGAGAGAAGAGAAGAGGAGAGGAGAGGAGAGGAGAGGAGAGGAGAGGAGAGGAGAGGAGAGGAGAGAAGAGAAGAGGAGAGGAGAGGAGAGGAGAGGAGAGGAGAGGAGAGGAGAGAAGAGAAGAGAAGAGAAGAGAAGAGAAGAGAAGAGAAGAGAAGAGAAGAGAAGAGGAGAGGAGAGAAGAGGCGAGGAGAGAGAGGAGAGGAGAGGAGAGGAGAGGAGAGGAGAGGAGAGGAGAGAAGAGAAGAGAAGAGAAGAGAAGAGAAGAAAAGAGAAGAGAGAGAAGAGGAGAGGAGAGGAGAGGAGAGGAGAGGAGAGGAGAGGAGAGGAGAGGAGAGGAGAGAGAGGAGAGGAGAGGAGAGGAGAGGAGAGGAGAGGAGAGAGTTGTACTGATCTGGAGGTTTCTGTTGAAGTAAGCAACAAATGAACTTGCCTCTGTGCTTACACATAACAGCGCGCTCATCCATACTCCAATATAAAACATTGCAAGATCACAGCATGAATTGGTTTCTCTTACCCTCTTTCACCCCCCGCCCCTTTTTTTTTCCTCTTTTCTCTTTGTGGCTCAAGCATTCAATCTGCTTTCCTAGTTTTTTTCCCAAAGAAAATAAGAAATAAAAGCGGCACGTTTCTGTATTCACACCATCGTGCCCCCTACATGAGAGTGTCTTTTGGAGGATCTTGGAGGAACACTGGGTTCTGTAAGGGGGGTTGAATAAAAAGTTGTGTAGGATTTGGAAAGTACATGATTCTGATGCAACAATCACAGACTGACCTTTTCTTGTGCTTGCGCTCATCCTTCCTCTTATGTTTTAAACTTGAAGAGCTGGCGGGATGAAAGAGAATAGAATATATGTGAGCGACGAGTGTTAAGACTGACAAGTCCTGCACAGACGCTTCACGCCTCTTTGTTGCTGATACATAAAGGGCTTTTTGGCTTTTAAGGTGGAAATTCAACAATCTTATGGAAAGCACACATTAAATGTTGCACCGCATTTATGACCGAAATGTATCCGGGAGTTTTCTTTGAACTTTTAATTAAATATTTGAACCTTTAGAAATGACATTTATGCATTAAATTTGGCAGTAATTATATACATACCTGCGTTTTGACTTTTTGGAGGTGTACCTGGAATTAAAGAAGAAGAAAGTTGTAGTTGGTTACCTAAATATAAACTCCATGAACATATGTATGTATGTATCATGCGTGGTCAGTAAGAAGTACCTATGCCGCTTGCTTTTCTTGGAGCTCTTCTTCTTCTTCTTTTTCTTCTTCCTCAGCGGTGAGAGGCTGCGTGAAGGAGACCTAAATCAAAAGGACAAATACGTATGAAAATACGTCCCGTACAGACGCAAACATCACCAAAGGTCTCCAGCAATGCGCCTCCTTAACAATGAGTCATCTTATTTTGGAGCTGACCTTCTCCTTTTCCTCTTCCGTTCGGACTTTCTCTTCTTCTTCTTCCCCTTGGGGCGAGGGGAGACTTCCTCATCAAAGGAGGGGCTGTAAGCAGAGACAGAGACAGAGACGGGTCGGCTCTGTATTCATTCCACAGATGAGATATGAAATCTCAGCAGTCTGATAATAACTTTTTTTTTTTTTTTGGAGGTGAGTTATAGTTTCTGAATCCCAATATTTGGACTTTTACATTGAGTTTGCTGTTTTCGTAGTGTTTCACTACCCGAGAGTTCACCTGAATTATTATTATTATTTACCTGCAGCGGTTTCTAGACATGTTTTATTTTGTTTGTCCAGATTTTTTAGAAATCTTTGTATCTTCATCCCAACACAACACAATTTCATCTGTTGTGGAACTACGACATTCGTATTTTTATAAGGATTTGGTTGAAATCTTTCTCCTTACAGAGCATTTTAAAAAAAAGGCTTTAATCTTGGTTTATAACAGCATCAAGTAGTTTTTCTTCATATATAAGCACATATGTTTATGCATTATGATGGTTAGATGAACCAGAAACCAGAAAAACTCGTGTTTTTCGAGTTGTGGCAAGTTCAAATGATCGCAGCAGAGCAAAAAGAAGTCGAACAGATTGTGTTAATAGCCACATTAATACATTATTATAATGTGTGAAACATTACATTTCTTCACTTATTTATCTGATATAACAGAGCTGTTGCTTACAGTTTCCTCTGTGCATTTCATGTGTGAAACTCACTCTGTATAGTATGTGACAATCCACGTCAAATACATACGAGTGGATGTTTTTTTTTATTTTTTAATAGAACATAATAGGTCAGAGATCCTACTTGCTCAGGAAACTAGAAAATACAACCATAAATATATATATTCTTTGGCAATCTGCTGCAATGTTTTTACTAAGTTCTTTGCAGACAAAGACCCCTAACAGAACGGGCGGGGTAAAATAATCCTCATGACTCATCATTGGCATCACATAACTGCACATACTAGATGCTTCTTGATCCTCTCACAACAATCATAAACAAGCTTATCTGTGAGCTGAATGTCCCATATGAGATGATCCCATCACAGCAGGATGATGAAATCCTTCCCAGACTAGTATAAAGCAGAAGACTGATCGCATGCCAGTGTGCTTCACCGACTGTCAGCACGCATAGCCGACTACACAGCAGTTATATGTCACAAATCTGTGTTCGGCATAGAGACGTTTCTATTTATGACATATAGACACACAACACAGTAGGACACAAAGCACACTTCAACCAAGTAAAGGCTTTTATATAATGTGATGCACCTTAGCTCCTGATTACCCTCATAAATGTGTAATTTAGCTGATTAAATTAATAGATTTCTTAAAATTATTTGTTATTTATGCCCTTCAACACGATAAATGTTGGAGTGAAGAACTCTTCATAAAAGTTATTAATCTTAAAAGTTTACCCCTGTGATGCGGTACTGCATTTTCATTAAGCAAGAGGAGGCACAGACAGCTATCAGGACTTAAAGTACCTAATATATCTATAATATATATATAACTAAATTGCACCGTTCATTATGCTGCTTTGGTTGTGTCTCCGTCTCCGTCCTTGTGTCCTCTCATCTCGTTCTTCTGACTCTAATAAAAGGAAGTTCTCCTCACAACCAGTAAAACTATCAAGGTGTAATACTCCTGTAGGAGTACTACACAAAGAGTAGTACAAACTCAAAGCTATTATTACTACCACCAGCTACTGTAAATAGTTTTTAACAGACAGATCACATCAGTTTCGGTGCAGATTATGAGAGAATATGGGACAATATAGCAGGAAATTTGAAATTCAAGTATTTTTTTAGAGGCACCTTCCACCAACATCAGTCCAGCTGGTATATTATAATCTATTATATCTACTAGGACATGTTAATCTAAACACAGGTTTATTTACTGATGTGGAAAAGAAGAATAAGAAGGAGAAAAAGGAGAGAAAGTTTTCAGAATTTATGGCATTTTAGTTCATGAAGGCAAGAAAACAATCAGTTATTAAAATGATTTCCAATTGTCTGTTGACAGACTATGATTAATCGACTAATTGTTTCCACTCCACTCTAATTTGCAACCATAGAAACAACAATTCAAATGACAGATTTTTTTGAAATTCAAAGGTTTGAGGCGACAACAAGAAAACTTTGAAGTGGAATCGATTAAAAAAATGAATTTTCTCCTCTTTTAAAGACAAAAAAAAAAAGATAAAAGTTTCAGAATAAAGCAAAACCGGGAATTAATTTTACACTTTACACGCTTTTCTAAATAATTTTTTTTTTTTTTCCAATATCCAGATTATATTTGAATAGCACATACTTAAACTTCATTTATCTCTGGCTGGAAAATATCAAAATATCTCCAGATAGTAGCTGCATAATGTCAAACACATAATGTAATTGTTTCATTTATGCTTCAAATATAATGAAATGTGCCTCCAATGTTGCACAAACAGCAGGTCATGTACGCAGGTGAGTGTTCAGGACTCATCCAGACATTGACAAACTGCACTTCTCCTTGATATATGCAACCACAGACCTCTGGAGACTATGTGCCTATTTCATTGGACGCAGACCATAATAAATGGCCCTGCTTGGTGTAGTCGGCAGTTTGGGAGCATTAGGAACTGAAATGCATTAAAGCTGATTAGACAGACCAAGCCCAAGTACCCTCTCTTGGTAATGAGAACGCTTTGTCACTCATTAACACGTCGACCATTCTGGTTTTGTAGAAAGAGAGCACAAGGCAAGCATTTGCATTTTTCTTTTCTTTTTTATTTTTTTTGCCAGCCGAAACAGTTTCTTTTGATGAGGTGGAGAGAATGAAAGCGAAGAGAATGAGAGAGCAGTCAATTGCCAGCTACACTGGGAATGGTGATTGTGCGAAACAATAGTGTATGAAAAAAAAAAAAAAAAAAGGATTTGGGGACATCTGATGAGAATATTCTCAAAGCTGAATGCAGCCTGTTTTCCTGAAGAGCATGACTGCAATCATGCATGAATACCAAAAAAAAAAATGAATATGTGTAACTACATCCTAGATATGTCATTGTATTAAAAACTATATCACTGTCTTGGTGACCAAATTGCTGTATTTATTCGTATGTATTGGCAGGTGATCAGGTGGATTTGAACCTGTTTCTAGGGTTTCAGGTAACTGCGTGTTTCAGGTTTGGTTTAACTCACTGTGGCTAACTGATTCGACACAAAGCCAGCAGCGTCAGCGGCTTGTGGTTTCATGTTATAATTAGCATTGGTTGCTTTGCTAAATTGGGCTGCCACAGGCCAATTAGCAAGATAACAATCTGCAGAACAAATGCCTTTTTTCACTGGAGGTAACTCTTCTCAGGCTACAGCTCGCAGCGCTTTGTAATTGACAGAAATAATTTGGAAATGAATCTAACTCATTAGCCATTTTTTTTTACTTATTTTTTTTAAAATTGGACATTGACAAACAAACACTCAATATTTTTCTAGCATCTATTAAATCCTCGGTCGTATTTGCGAACCTGGACGTAGCTGGTGGTGTCCTTCTTTTCTCTGCTAAAAAGGCGAATCATTTACAAAAAGCACGTGAGTAAGGCGCTCGCGTACGTCTACAGTTTGGTGAATCAAAAATTGGGACCGAAAAAGGGGGAGAAGATCCGATAACGTGGACGAAATCCAGGAAGAATCGCAGGAGGCTCCAGATAGCAGAACTATTTAAACATCATCATCTAGTAAATAAATTGATAATGAGGTATGTTGTCTCATCCTTGCTCAGTACTTGATGTAACAACTTAATATATCGGTTCAGAGCTGCTGAGAAGAGAAGCCATCTAGTCTCCGTTTCAAGGATAGAAACATCATAAATCTTTCTCACATCTTTCGATTACAGCTCTTATTTTTTATTTTTTATTTTTTTTTGCATGAAACTAGAAAGTGATTATCTGAAGTCTAGATGCCTGCAGCCGTTGGGTGAGGTTCATCCGTGCTTCAGTCGTTGTTTTACATATCACAGGCATGCCGCAGGGATGCGTGAAGGTGTAGACGTGTTTGTTTGTGTTTTATCTCTCCCTCTATTCATTCACTCTCTAGCTCGCTCGACCAAAAAAAAACTTAAACTTTACTTTTAACATTAGAAAACGAATCTGATATGATCTTATATGATTGCCCATCGATTTGCGATTTGCTCCCACACCTCGCCTAAATGCGTAACCCCCAATCAAATAAATTGGAGGACTGCCATTTTTTTGGTGAAGAAACGTTTTGATTCAAGGTGTTTGGCGAAAGAGAAAATCTGAATGACACAGTGCAACTATTTCCCCATCGGGTTCGTCATGATAAGACTGTTTACATTCCTTCCACCAGAATATAGAGATTAACTTTGTTTTCCCACTGAGAGTCGAGCCCTGAAGGAGTTTTTGGTCTACTGTTAAAAAGGCTTTATCATCAGCACAGTAATCTACAAAAAAAACAAATATATGAAATCAGAAACATTTCACTCTCTGATCTACAATCTTACAACCTTTAAAGGACGTTGATTTCTTGACTTTGTCTTTGTACGCTCTGGTTCTTTGAGCTCAGAGAAATCTACCTGATGGTTTTTAAATGTTGCTCCTGGGCATCTGTGAGGATATTTAAAAGACTCGCTCACCTCCTGACCCTGCGATGACTGTGGTGTTTGCGTCCCTTTCCTTTGATGCAGCCGTTTCTCTCCGCGGTATCAACCCGGGTATCTGCGTCCACCTCTTTCCTCTCATCATTTTTGAGCGGCAGGCAGGCTGTTGTCTCTGAGCTGTGAAGAAAAAGGAAAAAAAAAATTAGTTTTTGCCTTCTCATGAGAACTTTTCCAAGAGATTTTTTATTTTTTTTTCAGTTAACACTTCCATCATACAATAGCGAGGAGGATTTATCATGCTTGGTTAGCCTTATTCCCTCTGGTCTACTTGGTAGATGTTTTATTCCTCTCCATTTCTCCCTGCCAGCAATTCTCTCTGAGAAAATTGGAGGTCAGCCATTTACCATTCAAATCGAGGTGTCAATTGAAATGTAGTTATTTACATGCTTCAGTTGCCCTGACATTTTAGGAAATGGAGTTTTCTATCTCGTGTTGGGCAGATGCAACCGCTGGAGATGCAAGGTCATAAGAACAGTTCTGATAAACGAGAACTTCTACTTTTTTTTGCAAGTAAAATAATAATTAAAAAAGAAGATCCAGTCTCATGTTCTCTACAGTTTTAAAATGTAAAAACTGAATAATGTTGCTATAAGTCCGGTGTTGAGTAATTCGTCCACTTCCACCTGAACATCCCAAAAATCTCCACTGACAGACGAATGCAGCTGCAGAACGAATGACTAAATAAACTGAATGATTAGATGTGAGCACACATTTCTAGCCCTGGTTATTATCCTCTGTTTTAGTCATGGGAGATTTGAGCGTAATTACACATTCTCCTCTTCTTCGAGTGGTTCCCGTCTGATTGTAATGAGAAGATAATCAGAGCCAGAGATTAGGCCGTCAATGCCGCCTCCTCCTCTTCCCCCAGCGACGAGCAGGCAGGAACCGTCGCTTTCCATATTCCTCACCTTCGCTTTCGTCTGCTTCTCTACATAAGAGGGAGTTGCCCCCGGCAGTGAAATAATAATGTAAAACGGCAGACTGGGTGCTCCGACATGACCGAGTATTTGAAAGGTGATAGGGGAGATAAAGACAGCCACCGGTAAAATGATTAAGTCTGATTAAGAAGGCTCGGAAGAGGAACCTTTAAATATCCTGGAGATTTAGTTAATGTTCTCCTGCTGTTTTCGGAGACGTAAATATGAAACTCTGCTCCTAATGTTTGCTGATGATTTGCTGTTTAATATCGAAGATGTTTGACCAAGTGGCAAAGCGTTGTGCTCCTATATCGTCTTATTTCTCATTGTCATCTTATTTAATTATCGATATTGTTCATTTTTAGTGGCAGACTGGAGACTGTTAGGATAGACTGTCAGGCGATTAATGACCAATCGAACCTTTGGATAATCATTAAAGTTATTTTCCAAGCTTTGTACTAAACGTTCAACTGTATAGATTATCCGCTCGACTTTGTCTTATGTGATTATAAAATCAAGTAAATATTTAGTTTTTGAGACTGCTGGTTGGGAAAAACACTTCTATGACGTCACATTGGGGTTTCATCATTATCTGACATATCACAGACCAAATCAATGAATCAATCAAATGATTGATGAGATGAGAATAATCTTGAGTTTCAGCCCTGAAGAACTATGCAGTGTAAGTATTATAGGTTTCACTTTTAAAGGCCATCCCTCTCTTAGACGGACATCCTGTAGTTTCATGACTTTAATCGACATGGACATGGACTTCGTTCCTAAGACACATCGCTCCACACGTCGCGTTCCTGTGCAGGGAACCGAAAATATGCAGCACAGTAAAACACTGCAACTATTGTAAGAACTATTTTCTAATTTAACCTTTGAACCTCTCTGCTCCCTGTAATTTATCTAACCTTAATTGTCCACTGCTGAACTCATTTAGTCTGACAAAAGCTATTGATGTTCCAGCCAGTGGTAACACGAGCGCTGTGCGTCCTGCAGAGATCTGAACAATATACACAATTTACTCGACACAGGAGAACAAAAAAAAAACCCCAAAACATTAATGCTTTTGAACGCTACTCTCCCGTGTCCCTGAATAAAGCAGGAGAGGAAAGTGGCCTCTTTGTTATTTGCCGTCTCTCTAAATATTGCTTTTGATGGACTCTTAACGATATAATTTTATCATCATCGATGCACATTCCCTTGATCCGACTCTGCAATTTATGACTTTAAACTTTCCTGGTAAAAGCTCAAGCGTGGACAATCTTTTTTTGCAGTCGTAACACGATAACCAGATGAAGCAGCTGAAAGTACCTTTAAAGGGACAATTCAAAGTAAACCAAACTGCTTTAAATAAATGCAAATACTGTGCGGATTAAGTGATGATGAAGAATTAAGTGGACAGTAATCCTCCAGAATCCTGACTAGATTTGTTAATAATACAACAGGTAAAATGGAGTCATAGGATGGGATCAGCTGTTAAAATCCACCCTGGAATACAGCAGGATGGGAACGCCGCTGGTTAAAACCATTGTCTGTGTACCGCAACACTGCAGATACAACCAACATCCTATTTTTTGGGACTTTCTGACCTCTCCCTTTCATCGTGCGTGTCGTATTGTACATGCATGCACTCGCATTGCTCTCTTGCTGACAAGTAATGCTGTCATTGGAGGCAAGAGATTAGTGTTCGTGCTGTGACTAGCTCCTGTTTCAGTCTTTGTCACGGAGGGAGTGTCTCACTCCTCTCGGCATGGGTCTTCTCTACTTGTCATACATCGCTGCTGTTCACCGTCACGTGGATGGATAACAAATACAGACAGATGGTGCAAAAAAAAAAAAAAAAAAAAAGCTGCAAACAGGAAGACAAAGCTTTGTTTAAGAGGGTGAGGATGTGATTCTCACATCTTTGTATTTCCACATTTGGATGGAGAAATGGTTGCAATGTTTGTGTGTGTGTCATCCCTGTATTTTATGCTACCTTTAGCGTTAATGATTATTGCAATAGTGTGGCGCTCTTACAATGAACGAGTCATTGGGAGGAGATTGGGTTTGACGTTTGAATAATATATGTGCACCCTGCATCCAACATGACATTAACTTCATTAAACAGCTGCTTAAAGGATGAGTCTTTTATATTATATTTCTTTCTTATTATCTATAAATACCACAAAAAAAAGTCCAAAACCAACAATTAATTGTTCTCACCGACACCTTCTTCCTCTGTGCAATGGAGCCCAAACCATTATAATATAATCACATCACTGTTCTTCCATTACAACGATCACAGACGTTGTGGTTTATTTTGAGTCCATCTCAAATAAAATATGGATGAAAACATTTAGTATGAGTACATTCAGATGTTTAAAAAAAAAACAAACAAACAAAAAAACATCTGAACAAATACGACTGAATGAATCCGCAAAGGAGATCTGTAGATGTGCATGACATTATGTAAACAAATGAAAAGATTTGCATAATATTCAACGTGTGGGTGCATAAATTAGATTTGCAGTTACACCGGTTTACACTTATCTGTTTAACGGGTGAAAACAAAGTTCACACAGAGTTGAATATGTGTATATGTGAATCCCACGTTTACAGCTACTAATCTAATCCACTTTTGTCCCACAATTAGTCCATTAATTGATTCGTTGTTTGACAGAAAATGAATTGGCTTGTAGATGATATGGATGTAAACAATGGGAGGCATTTTTATTACATTTTTAATGCAAATTAGTTGTTCATAAATTAAATTCTCAGGGGATCGTTGGTTTGTGTGCGCGTATGCATGATCACAGTTTTCCTATTAGGGTCTATTGAAAGATGTGTAACATTTTCTAACCTTTTCATTGTTTTTTTTTGTGTGTTTTTTTTCATAGCTAACCATCTGCTTGTCTGTTGAACTTCCAGCTCTGTGCGAATGAAACCTCATCAACTGCCAGAGCCACAGGAGGATCATCGTAGTTTGTGTACAGTTTCATTGTCCACACCCCATTGACGATGTAAAAATTGAGATAAACTGCTACAATATCCGCCAGGAGATACTCGGTAATCTGCCAGCTGCTTTACACAACACCGACTCACATAGTACAGGTGTGCGAACGGCGTGCAGGCAGCCATTAAACTAACCAGCGAAACAGTGCAACACAGCTCTGGTGTTTGCATAAAAAAAAGTGTCGAAATCACATCGGTGATTAACACAATTTCAAATTCTCAGCTGAACCCAAGTTATGTTTTCATCTGTATTCTGCTATTTTCAAATTCAAAGTGTTTTGCTCAACTTCTGCACATCTACCAGAGAGGCTGTGTACACTTTACATGTTAGTACGCGGGGCGTTCGAGTGTGCTGGATGAGTGTAGGGTATCTGTGGGGGATACAACAAAACACATAGCACTCGAATGCAACCTTTTCCCTCCGACCCTCTGCGTCTGCAGCTGTGACAGGATGAGATCTTACAAGAGTTAAGAGACACTCAAGGGACATTTGTACATTTTCTATTCTGGAAAGCACAAAGAGACAAATGTTTCTAGTTTTGTTTTCTCAGCGTAAATCTTTGTATCCTCACACCCTTTGCTTCTCGGGTCCGTTTAGTTCAATTCATTTTCTTTAATTGCCTGCGTGTGTTCGGCACCTGCACACATCGCATTATCCTTCATGCAAATTTGGAAAAAAAAGCATTCTTCATTGAAACTCGGTCTTGTATCCCTCGACTATAGGACATGTTAATGGTTATTTGTACCATGTTACAGGCCTTAGAGAGGATCATCATTTCCTTTTCTGTTTCATCTGAGGGACAAACGTCTTTTTTTTTTTATCCCTTTAATAATCATGCCAAGCCCTTTAATTTAATTTTAACACTTCCAGTTGAACAGGTGACCTGCTAAATGTAAACATTTTGTGTCTTATCGTGATCTTTATGATGTTTTAAAAGCTTTTCACACCTTGCCAAGAACAAATTTCTGCATCTTTAGCATGCAACTTTTAAAACCTATATACACTAAACAGTGAATTCAGTTTAAAAGTACTGAATGAAGTAGGTGCCAGCTTTGAAAAATCCATACAGGTCGACCTTCTGTCATTTTGGTTACCATGCCATCCTCACAGTTACTCCGCCCTGCTGAGTGCTGAGAAGATTCACGCCTAATGGAGCAAGTGAATAACAAAGTGTGGCAAACAAGTTAGAGGATATCCATGCAGGGATCAATACGGTTACCCCGAAAGCAAAAAGAGGAAAACAACATCAGCCGATCGATGGACGATGCGTCACTTGAGGAGGTCCTAACGAGAGGGAGAGTTTTAAATTAAAGTTAAATTACCATTCAGTATTTATAAGTATACATAATACAGGTTAACAGCAGAACTCAGCAGAAAATATAATAAATGACAAATAAATGATTTGGCAGTGTCATTAATTTATACAATGGAGACATCCTGATTATATGGAGGGTTGCTAAATTATCCAAATTAGCGCTAATTGGAGCTCTGTTCTAAGTTACAATCTTGTAAACACGTCGAGCCTATCGGTGCCGATAACGGAGGCTGAGGAAGGACTTTGGCCTCCGTCGCCTCAGGGATCAGGAGAAATGTGTTGAAGTGACACAGGGACGCTCTTTTATTCAGTCCCACAGATGATTTAACTCTTGAGGCTTCAGAGAGGCTAATAAACTTTTCATTATCCCCGTCAAAGCAGCCAGCAACAATTGATTATCGTTATTATAGTAGTGAGGAGGGTTGAGATAATTACCAGGGAATGAGATGATCTACTACCACAATTAAAAACCCAAACACGGGTGGTCCGGAGGCTCGGAGAGTGTTTATCTAAGTTTAAGACTCGAGTCAAGAACAACTTTATCATCACCCAAAGGACACAAGCGTGCAATTCAAATGAATCCAACACATCTCTCACCACAACGACTATTAGGTCACTTAAAAAACCGAACTTTTCAATGCAAAGTGGACACTTTGGGTGAAGAGCTAATGATTAAATGTTAAGAGATTTTGAAGCAATCGTTCAGCTGAGGACATACACAAACACAAGCATGTAATCAAGCAATCAATTATGTACATAATCAAAAGATCTGGTCACTAAATCTGCCTTCAGAGTTCAGGAAAATGTCAGGGAAAAAGTTTCTGCACTAAAAGCTTCATGCAGAGAGAGAGACATTTGAAAAAATCAGGAAGTACTTACATTTAAATGAGCTCCTGAACGAGCTCGCACTTATTATAAAGTATAATCTCGGATATCTGACTATTGAACACGTATGCTGCCATGTGATTAATTTGCTGCTCTTGTGGAAAGTAGTGTGGGGGTTGTCACGTCTCCGGGAACAAGTCTATTCATGGTAAAGTGCCGTTCCTTTTCTTACAGGTAAGAAAATCACCTCATATATTCGCTTCCTGGTGGAGGTAATTTTTCTTAGGAGGTCCCAAATGTTCACAGATGGGTAATAGATTTCTTTGGTGACGTTCCTCCTATGAGACTAAATTGCGAAGATAGATGTAAATCTGTTTTTTGGGGCGGCTGAGATTTACCCCAAATTGGCTGCGATTTCATCCTTACAATGCATGATGGGAAAGTCAGAATGATGGAAGTGAACATCAAAGATTTAATGGTTGTCCAGACCCGGTTAGGAGGTATCAGTTGCTCCCGGCTTATTTTTCTACCACATCTAACATCCAACTTCAGCACAAAGCTTTTGACTTTATATCCGGCTGTAATTATGTCATTTTTTCACTGAGCATCATTCATTGCATATTTGTTAAAAACAAGGATTATTTGTTCCAACCCGTGCTTTGTGATTAAATTCGGAAAAACAACAACAGATCCTGATTGCTCCAATCAGAAAGACTGCATTGGCTTTTGAATATGAAATAAACTGAACATCCTCGCCTCGCTATCATCCAATCAGCAACAGCGAGCCCTTTACCCTTTCAGCAGGTACGTACGCTGCAAGCCAGAGTGACTTTAAAGACAAGTGAGGTTGGTTTATTAAATTATTGTGTCCTGATGATAAAATGGGAGCAACATAATGGCTTGATTAATTTCCTTATCACGGTGAGCACAAAGAGTAATTACAACCGAATCCACCGCTTGGTGAACCACACATCAATCAAATTAAAGCAGTCTCCACTCGGCAGCAATCACTTTCAAACTGAACAAATGAGTCGATTGGCTCAGACCTCCGCCTCCGGCCAGGGAAGTGTTTACCTAAGAACTGTAACTGCAAGCAAAGGTTACTCAGGGTGATTAGAGCACTCTGAACATGTCAGAAACCCTTAATAGAAATAACGTATGTACAATTATAATGCCAGTGTGTGCGAGAGAGAGAGAGAGAGAGAGGCTGTGCAGGACTTTGCCTGAAGCGATCGTCAAGCTCACGACAATCTTGACGACTGACCGATTGAAACCAACAGGAGGACTGGGTTAATGTCAATGCATAATAACACACGAGCAACGGCCTGACCTCCAACCACATCCACCACAAAGACTCACAACATCAAAACTTATTTTCTAAGTTGTTGGTGTAGTGATACGAGTTTGAAGACTTTATGATGTGTGCAGTGGTTGAAGACGTATTCAGATGTCAAGTAAAAGTATCAATACATGAAAAATCCTCCTAATATATGACAGTAGATAGACCGTTAACAGCATGTTACTGTTGTAGCTGCTGGAGGGGAAGCTAGTTTGAGCTACTAAGCTAGTTCAGTGGTTCCCAAACTAGGGTTTGGGCCCCTCCAAAGGGTCACTAGATAAATATGAGGTGATTAATGGGAAAGGAAAGATTTTTGATTTTTGGTGAAATATTGGATCATTTCGACATGAAATGAAACTATGTGAGAAGTTTAGAGGTAAAAATCACTATTTGGTGGAGCTGACATGTGACCCGACTACACACTGACTTATGTAAGACATTAAAAGACAAAAAGGTCAATGTTTTGTGTTTTTAAAAGCTTGTTGTGTTGTCCATTGTGTCAAATCTTTATCTGATCAGTAACTAAAGCAGCGTGCAAGTATAAAGTAGCGACAAATGGAAATTTAATAAAGTCCAAACGTTATGAAGCTACAAAAAGTTCACACATCTGACAAATTTACAAGCCGCACATGATCGAAATACAAGTAAATAGTTACTATTTAAGTCCCGAAGTTACTCTGTACTTCTTCCCTTTTAAGGTAGCCAGCTTTAAAACACTGAATTTACATGCAGTACAGTATAAAATAAAGCACAACATATACTTTCTTTTTAAAAAAAACCAAAACTTTTACTGCATCAACATTGATTAATCACTGCCTGCCTGCTCTGGCAGCTAGTAGTAAGTATTTTTTTTTTTACTCTCTAAAACAGCTAGAAGGTATTTCTTCAGATAAAATGCTGCATCCTAAAGAATGTGTCCACACAAAACTAATGTTGGTTTGACTTATGCAAATGAGAAGTGCAACATCAACTGGAGGATGAAACTCCTTTTGGAAAATCTTTTTTTTTTTTTTTTTTTTTTAGCCTGAAGGCTTCATTTGACTTTGGCAAACCTGCTGGATTATATTGGCAGCTCTCTCTGTTTGCCTTTCCTCCATAGAGCTGAAATCACATCAAATCACAAGAGGAAGAGATAACATGCAGGAAGGACTGTTGAGGATGTTAACATTCGAATAACGTCGCCATGCTCGGAAACGTCTTATTGGACAGTGACATGGCAATTATGATCAAATCCATGTGTCAGTGCATGTTAATATTTAGCAGCAGCACTTTTCCTGTGAATTGGAGAGCTGAAAAGCCCTGAAGCTCTGAAAAAGATGGCACCATACCCCCGTAGCAGCTGCTTTACTTTTCATTCGCTGCTTCTGGTCTGGAAATGTTCGGCGAAGTTTATTCCAGAGCCAAGACCAACGGAGTAATGAGCAGCAGTTCATTTCCAATAGGAGACCAAAGGGATTTTTAACATGGGCGATCTGATATAAATACTGTGGCGTTGCCCTTTATGGTCAAAGACGAATATCTGCGGTGTCACATAGTTGAGTCGAGACCGTTAACATCTAAACTGGTAGTTTTTCTCCTCTTTCACGCATCATAAAGCTTACATGTGCATCAATTACTTGTTTCCAAATCGAGTTAGAAGTGATTAGAGGGTTCTTTGTGTGACGGCGGAGGGGAAAGAAGCAGGCATAGTTGGGTTTAATTAGCAGCTTGTGAGGCTGCACTTCCTCATTGCACTTCTTCCTGTGTGAAGGAGATTACTGAAGAGCCTTCTGCAGATGCTAATGTATGTGGAGTGCTGCGAGCAATAATCATTGCGTACCCTGTGTTTAATTAGCACAACTATGACACCAGAGGTGAACGACGCACCAAGAGGAAGCTGCTCAGGAAAAAAAAAAAAAATGCCTCTGGGTGATTGACAGAAGAGTTTGATTAAAGACGAAGACAGAAAGAGTTGAGTCTTTAAAAAGAAAAGTTGGATCAGGAAACGAGGAAACGGACCTGCCAAGTCTCTGCTGTGAAAGGCGACTTTTTCCCAGCAGTGAAGTGTAATTTCACCGCTCAAACAGCAGCTGACAGATGGCTTCAGGATTGGACATTTGCTCTTTTTCAAATGTGACTTTTGGGGCTTTTGAGAACAAATGTTTAAACTTTTGCAGCTCACCTCTCCTGTTTAATTGAGAGCACGGGGTAAAGGGGGGGATAGGAAATAAAACCACCATCTGGCTCAAACTTAATCAGCCAATTAAACAAGTATTATTTACCAGCAACTGCAAAGAGAAATAAATAACTTTTTTTTCCATGACATTGAAGCTAATTTAAAATGTGCTTTGACAGACGATCAGCTCTGCGCTGCGCATTAAGGACCCCGTGAGGTGCCTTTTCCCATTTCTGCCTCCAATTATCCGCCATCACGTCTCCTCGCGGTTGCTCTGTGGGAATAATTCCTTGCATGAACTTAAAGGTTTCTTCTTGCACACCTGTCTGGATGCACAGCCCACCTTGGGGGTGAACAGATTGGGACCCTACACTTTGCTATTTCAATCTCCCGTCTGCCTTAATGAGCCGCTCGGGTTTCCCACAACTAATTTGTGTCAGTAAACATATCAGGTTTGCCGTCGGCCATGACAGGCAGAATGAAACTCAATGGGACAATCGACGAGATCTCGATCTACGGCAGTTATTAACGAGCAGGTTACCAATATATTTCTATTAATCTCAACTTTCCATCGTTTCCTTCAACCTCATCCTCTGCCGTGACGCCCTTTGCGATGCAAAACAGCCACGTGAATTATTCACGACGGCCCTCTCGTGACCACATTTTCTACTCCTCATTAGATAAATGATTTCAAGAAAATGGACCATGATTGTGAAGAAAGAGGGTTTCTTCTTAAAAACGATGTTACATGCAACATGGTGTTTTTTTTTTACTCCTTTCTTCTCATTCGAAATTCTACGTAACAGGATTATTTTAGTCTTAAAACCATTTCGAACTACTCAACACCTGCACCTGTCTCCCCCCCCCCTCACCTCACCTGTACTCATTAGTTGTTCCACTATGAACTCGATGTCATCGTGCTGGATTTGGCTTTGGAGACATGAACGTGTGAACCATCCCACAGCTCCGTCTCTGCCACCTATCAGGTGTAGCACACGGGCAGATGGAGGCTCAGCATAGCACAGATCCATCAGCATTTTGATGCTATAAATGTACCTGAGCGGATGACATCATTCTCTGTCTAAAAGCCAAATAACTCCCCCCCTTCACTCGTACGCTTGTATCAGACCTCCGGGCGTGTTCGTCTTCCTTTCTCTGCCTCTTTAACCTTCTGTCTCCGTCTATTTGAGATTCGTCCAAGAAGCTGATTCCCGGTTTTGCAGATAGAAGCTCTTACAATCCGGGAACAGCCGCTGTCTGTGGTGTATCAGAGTCAGGACCTCCTCCCACGCCTGCTGCTACACCCTGCGGGCCGTTACATGGGTCATAGGTGTCATATCCTCAGTATAATCTCTCTCCTTCTTCGTCTCTCTGCTTTTTTTACTCGGCTGCACTCTTTGTCCATCTCCATCTCTGTCATATTTCTCCACTCATGTCTCGTTTTAGCATCCTTAAAGGTAATTTCAGACAATCTTAGAGTCTTTCTAGCACCTCAACATGTCCACGACTCACACACATAACACCGTTTAAAGGCAGCAGCCGGGATTTATATTAACATGCTACCCTCTATACATGTGTGTGTTGCATGTATGGCATATGTATATGTTTTTTATTAATGTTTGTGTGTCTTTTTCTTAAAGCTGTACAAGCAGAGGCAGTTAACTGGGAGATTTATGTTGCAGCCCAACATCATGATTTAGATTCATAAGACCGTGTTTACATAAATAATCCTGTAGTTAAGACGCACAATGAGATTAAATAAAATATTGAGAGCACAAACAGGAAATTGCTTATTGTAAACTGATCAAATGTGAAACCATTAACATTGACAGATGAAGATGAATTAATAGAAGTGTTTTGGACGTCCGCTACGTTGATTTTGATCGTTTTTTTAATTATTCTTTTCTTAATCTGCCTCTTAAGACTTTTGTTATTTGTGGAAATACAATAATAATTCACTGGATTACCCCTTTAATGGTGCTACATATTATTTTGGTGAGACACATTTTCACAACTGAACTGAACTGAATATTTTACCGTCATGTGTTAAATTAAAACCCAAGTTTACAAGAAAATGATTTCTGTACATTTAACAGTTTTTCATAAAGACAAATAAAACCCCTTTTTCTCTCATCACCACAAAAACACACAAACTCAGTGACACACGCCGGTTTTAATCTTTGCTAAAACATCGTTTACATGCTACACGCTGGCTGGAGGGAACCTCGACCTACGTTGGTACACATAATTATCATTTTCCTGCGAGGTCACCGGTGATCAATGAGCGACTGACCTTCCCCTCCACACGCACCTTCCTCAAAGTCGGATAATAAATGGATTCATCTCACCTCACCTACCGTCTGTGTTATTTAGAGGGCTATCTGTGGGAGTCCATTACCTTTTTATGGAAAGGAGGTCCATTCAATTTGCTGGCGATCCAATCAGAAGCTCTGTTTCGGATGCACGGTGAGGCGCTCAAGGGCAACTGAATTACTCCATTATGTTTAATGTGACGTCAAGGTCCTGAGGGGGATTCGTTCAGTGATGTAACCTCTGTCCCTCCAAAGTAAATAAATAAAAGAGTAAATCTATCTATCTATCTATCTATCTATCTATCTATCTATCTATCTATCTATCTATCTATCTATCTATCTATCTATCTATCGTGCAGTAAACTCAAACTTCATTTTCTCTTCGTCCCAGGTTTGATCCTGATGTGACGAACATAAAAAAACTCAACTAAACGACATTTAATTGAAATGCATCACAGCCACATGGCTTGAAATGATTTGGCTTAATTAAAGAGTCTTCTTAAATTTGGCTTAAACCTTATTAAAGGGATAATGCCCCTCAAAGTCGAAGGTGGTGTTTAAAGGATTCACCATGCGGCGTCGTCGGGCTGCACGTACTGTACCGTGTTAATGTGGACATAATGAGGGGCATGCACTGCAAAACACACACGGTTTTATATTATTGCTTGTTTATATGGGATCTGTTTGTTTGTTTGTTTGTTTTTTTGTTGGTTTCGAAGCTATCTGGCCATTTCAATTATAAAACAAACTGTGATAAAGGCTGATAGACAAGATCTAATCAATACAAAGCTAACTTCTATTCCTCCGTGAACACTATTATGCTGTTTACAACAACAACGTCTTTTATTATGATGGTGTATTTTTTTTTTTTTAAAGATATTGTTTAGCTGTGCTGATATGTCACCCAGGTATCTAGTTTTGTGATCAATTTAGACGACGACCGAAAACACAATTTAAACACTTTCTTTGTGAAATGACCCCATTTCTCCCTGATTCAATGCTTTATTTTATAAAAAACGTATAAACTTATACATTTTCTTTGTTTTTCAGGAGATAGCCTACATCTACATTATATAAAACACTGTGGAAAAGCCAAACTTTGATTCAAAATGAGCAGTAAAGGGATAAAATCTCTCTTAAGATTGTAGAAGAAGCATCGTCTCCTCTACCAGGAGCTTTAAAAGGAATATTTAGACGTTTTTGGAAAATATTAATATTTTCAATTAATCAGTATATTTGTTCTCTTTGAGTTGTTTGAGTCATTCTGTGAATTGTAGGAACAATTCACACTATAAAAATGTAAAGAGCGTCTTCTTCTTCTTCTTCTTCTTCTTCTCTTCTTTTTCTGACCAAGTGATAAAATGTCCTGCCAGCTGAGGTTTTATATAATATATGCAGCAATGCAACAGGACATATGACGTGTAGGGATACTGAGCATATTCTGATCTGTTTTGAGAGCTCTCCGAAAAGTATCACTGCTTCATAGCGTAACGTAGATAAACAAGCGTAATATTATAAATATTTCATATCATTTTCCACTGTGCAGGACATGTTGGGAAGATATGTTGTAATAATCCTTTAAGACATGTATGAGGCATTTGGTGCAAAGCCTGTCAGCTGCTTCAAACATCATCAGCGTCTTGACAGCATGTTTTTTTTGTTGGGTTTTTTTGTCACCTTGTTGGCAAACGCAACGACGTTCTTGACGGTGGCTGAGAAGTGGTTATTGATGTAAAAACTTGAATTTCTTCCCTTTGTCACAGAAATCCCCTATAAGCATATTTTTTTTCCAAGTTCCAAATAACAGCCGAGGAAGAAAATGAAAGTGACTCATGAGTGGAGGGGAAATCCACTTTGTGTTCTCAGGAGAAAACGGAGGAGAGTTTTTAAAGAAGGTGACTCTGATCCTGCAGCAGCAGATTAAGAAAAAAGAAGAGAGGCCTGATGAGAAGTGACTTAAGCCTTATTCGCGTGGGGTCATTTCTATACAGCATGTTGGGAACTTGTTGTAATTAATGAATAAACCTGTCAGCCTCCAGGCTGGATCCCTGAATCATTTAAATCCTGCTTTATAAATGTGTATAAACGTTTACATACAGCAGGTCAGTGTTCAGATTCAGAACCACATATTGAACCAAGACATATTGTAAGTGTATTAATAATTTAAGACACTGTTTCCTGAACTAATATTTGGCAGACAGTCTCAGGAATCAGTCGGGAATATTGAATTTTACAAACAGAAAACCGACTTATTTAAACTTTGAGAAGATGAAAGTTTTTTTTTAAAGTTTTAGTGTCACTTTCAGACTTGGATTGTATTATTTTGGATTGAAGGATGTGCCGCTCTTAAGATGCTTTCTATTATCCTGCCTCAAGTCTTTGTCATGCACACAGGCTCTTGAAAACATCCTGTTGGGAAGCTTCCTGTCTTCCTTCCTTAACCGAAACAAACCAGGATTCACAGTTAACGTGACATTTAAGATATCATGTATTCACAGTTATATATATATATATCATAAATATATTATAGACACGGTAGATTTGGACAGAATTAAAATCACTATCAATCTTTGAAATTGTTGCAAAAATAATTTCACATCCCTTAAGCAGTGCGGTTGCTGTGGGAACGGGGAACGGGGCTTTAGGACAGGATTAGAGCTGATAGCACAGGCGGGTCATCCACCATGATGACTTGAGGCTTAAGTGTTTCGTTGCTAACTGGCTTTTTAAACTCGTCTCCTCCGTTGTGATGTACCTTCACCTTGGCGGCTGTCAGTCAGTCAGGAGGACTGTCCTCTCGCCTCAGACTTTATGAGAAAAAAGATGAGGGTGACTGCGAGATTATTCCTCCTTTCCAATACCATATTAGCTCCTAATCTCCTGCCTCTCTATCGGCACCATTTTCAACAGGATGAGGTGTCGTTAAGGGCAGCGACAGATGGAGAGAGGGATGGTGGAGGACTTTGCAGCAGATATATATATATGTCAATCAGTGGAGACGCTGAGAGGTTTTTCTTGAAGAGGAGAAGCAAAGTCAACAAGCCAAATACCTCTCATCCACTCTAAAGTCTCCACATCCGAAGCATTCAGATGTATTACTACGCCAGCACACGCGTCTCCCGGGTAGTTATTAAGCAGAACAAGGTTTAATAAAATATTTCCTTATCAACACACACACACGCACACACACACTGTGTTTTTGATTCATGTGCA
The DNA here is from genome assembly GCA_036937835.1 of Pampus argenteus. Lineage (NCBI taxonomy): Eukaryota > Metazoa > Chordata > Actinopteri > Scombriformes > Stromateidae > Pampus > Pampus argenteus. The sequence goes on along the minus strand of CM072867.1, from coordinate 21,902,836 downwards.
CCACCTGTATTTTTCTTGTTCATCAGCATGAATGACGAGGCAGAAAAAAAAAAATAAAAAAAAATCAAGAAGTCAGATAAGTGGATTAAAAACAGACTCCATTCTGCTCTTTGACGTTGACGTTGATATCTCAGTGCATTAAGTTTGCCCTTTGGCCATCATGAGAAAGATTATGCCACCAGTCAGGATCTATTTGTTTACGCAAATCATCGTTTGATAGGCCACATCACCACCACCACGCCCCACCCCACCCCGCCCTCCCCCTTCTGTCCTCCTACCTCAGCTGAATATATATCAAATATAGCCGGCAGCTCGTTGTCCAATCACATGATATGTAGTATATGTACCGTGTTGTATACTCTGTAATACGATCCACATATAGATACAGTTTAGGTTAATGAAACCTTTGGATTATTTGCTCCCGATTCAACGGAAGAAAAGAAAAAGTCAGAAACAGCCTTAATAATTTAGCCTTTTCTGAGACGAGGAACTCATTTAGACGAGGACAAAAAGGCACTTGTGTGTTGCTCTGGTCAGATCAAAGGCAAGTCATTAATTCTTAGGCTCCCTTGTAGTCAGATCTGGTGTTTTTTTTTATTACGACTAGCTATCCTTAAACTGTCTACAGAGTCAAAGAAAGTGCTGAGAGAAAAGCAAAACTCTATTTCTCCTACAAGGGCACCGCTGAGCCCACCAGTTTAAATTAAAATGCCCCAAAAATAACCGTTTAATTACGTTGGCTATCGGAGAAGCTTTCATGTTTTCCAAATGAATCAGGTTGAGCGAGATAACCGATTCTTTTCATTGATGCAAAACTGAGGAGAGAAAAAAGAAGAAGAAGAAGAAGAAGAAGAAGTCCTCCCCGCTCCTATCAAACGTGTTAGAAAGCCACTGAAATTGGCTCATATGCAGGAGACATTAATTATATTTCTTATAATTAGGTAGAATATCCTCAGATCACCTGGATCAACGTGAGATAAATTTAATTATGTGACATGGCAGTCCTTCTGATGTTGGTAGGCGCGGTCAAAGACACGTTTCCATCACAGCAGGCAATAAAGCTGCTCTGTACTGTAGATTTCAGCACGATGTTGTAATGACCAGTTCTTTATGAAGGGCTTTTATATTGTTGTTTGTCTATTGACATAAAAACCTGATTTACAAGACAAACAGAGTCATTTAAGAGATCACATGTTTAGTTTTTTCTTTTTTTTTCTTTTGAGGTAGTTAAAGGGTCAGGGATGATAAGTTGGTGATGACAACAAAGACGGAAAAAAAAAGAAAAAAAGTAGAAAGTATTACTAAAAGGATCATATCTCCGATTTGCTCTCGGTGTGATTTGGCGTGACAGAAAAGGAGATTTCCACTCGACTTCCGAGCACGTCTCACTCGCTTCGAGAGCAGCGACAAACCTGTCAGCTCCGTTTGTCCTAATCAGCTCTCAGCGGGACTCGCTGGCTACTGGAACGTCAGTGGGAATAACGCTCACACTGGGAAGTAGCACACTGGGAATGAGATCTTTTAAACAACAAGTCTGCTCCTTTCTGCTCGGCTCTCTACCTGCTGCACCGACCCTCTTTGACCTTGACGTTGACCTTGGCGTGGCAGTCACAATCACAGTCGTTGTCGCTCACGTCGGTGAAGGAGTCCACGTGGCGATGAAAGCTAAAACTACGATCGCTTCAGCGTGAAATACAGAAACATTGCAGAGAGCTCATATTCAGTTATTTCTTGTCTCTCATGCTCACTAACTCGCTCACTCGTGCTCATCTGAGGGTGAAACAGAAGTGAAATGATCTTCCCTTCCTGCCTGGTTATAATCGATTTCTTCTCAGCCCATCGCAGTCGTGTTTCTCGTGTCCCATCCTGATGTCGTTCACATTTCATCCCTAATGTCATCGAGACTAACAGAGATCCCACCTCATGAAAAAGTGACAACGTTGAGGTTCAAACATTTTCTTTCACTGATCCATGTCTTCTTCTTCTTCTCTTCAATAAACTGCTAAACTGTGATGGAGCCTCATAGTCTGTGAAAGTGTCTTTGTGATAATAAAATCTTCTTAAAATCTCAGATATAGATATAATATAATATTTTTTATTGCTAAATAGCAATAAAAAATGATATTGATGTTTTAAATAAGCATGCAGCAATAATAAAACCGGCCCGGTGAGTCTTTTTCAGCCTCATATAAAAATAGTAAAGCACAAAGCAACAAGATAGATTGATTATTTATGACTGAATATTAAAAAACAACAGGAATAATAACATAATGATACTTGGAGATGTTTGGAGAAATAAAATCTGTGGCTGTTGCTTGATTGAAAAGAGCAAAAAAACAACAAACAAACAAACAAAAAACAAACTCTCAGTAAAGCAACTGCTTTCTCAACTTTGCTAGAAAGTTTCTGCAGAGCAAACTTTCACCCAGCATGAACTTTAAATGTGTCATAGTTTTGGAAAAGCTTGTCGTCGCATGACATTTCATGTCAAGAAGCGACGGCAGAGGTGAGAACGAAGCAGGGGGAAGGAAGTAATGCGACGGACTAATTAATTCATCCGCTCCAGTCTCCGATTGCATTTGTGACATCAACACCTCCACAGTTTGCTCTCTTAGCCCCTGCATCGGTTATGCAGATGGTGGCAATTTCACATGAATGGTAGATCGTCTTCCTGAAATGAGGATGGGCGAGAAGCGAAAATGAAAAATGGAGGGCGAGGCTGAGATGTGGGAGCCAGTCAGCCTTGAAATGATTTAATTTAAGTGATGAGGAGTTGACTTTGATAAGTTTGCATTTTAATAATGAAGACTATGACTGCTTCAGGGCTCCAGTTATACAAAAAAAAGGAGCGTACTCAGCAAGCAAAAAAAAATCATAACTGTAAGACAAACTGAGGCTGAAGCGTGTGTGTGTGTGTGTGTGAACCTATTGTAAATATGATGCGCCTGGGAGTTTTTTTTTTTTTTTTTGACTCCAGACTTAAATTCGATGCCAGGAGGAAAAAAAAGCTTCAGCCTATTATGTGGGATTTTTTCAGTTTTTCCAATATGCCAACTCTGGGGTGTGTATACATATTTAATGAGGTCTTTGCCTCAGTGCGATTTTTAGACTGAGAAGGATTTCAGCTTTCTGTCATTATGAGTGATTGTACCACCTCATGGCACACTGCAGTCGGATGTGGCAATAACTATCTGTCTATCCCCCAAAGCACTACTGATCTTATTATGATTATGACATTTTCTGCTGCCGTATATATTCAAAACCTGTCACATTATATCATTTACGTTGGGCTTCCTACAAACTTGAGAGTTTATTACGCAGGACTTCTGTGCTTAGTGTGTGTTTTAAGCTCTTTTCTTTAGTAAAATTTTGCCTTTCTAAACGGCCCGAGCGACTTGTAAACGTCCTTGATAAGGATGTGATTATTAAATATAAATCTACTCGGTGAAGGTAAAATAAATCTATGTTGAAATGAGGCTTTGGGACCCCATAAATTATTTGTTTATTTTAATAAAGGGATTTATAAAGGCAGAGCATAAAAAATAAAAAGGAGCTTAAAAATATAATGAAAAATGATGTCCCACTTGATCTAATGTATTTTTTAAGTGGAAAAGAAGAAGAAGAAGAAGCAATACCTGTAAATACCTGTAGATGTAAATGACAGAGATACAGTATTTATACATAATAACTCAAAAATATGTTTCTATATGAAGATGGACTCCAGTGACACTGCAGCTGATGGTATGAATGCACTGCAGTCTTATTATGTGTCACAAGAATGTATAACAAGAAAGGTTTCTTCTATGTATGTATGTATGTAGTAAAACTGATGTTAATAATAATGATCATATTTCACATGCAGATTCCTCCTTCAGTTGCTGCCGGCCACTTTAATATTATGATATTATTATGAGTTAAAGTTGAAAGTTGGTTCGTATCTTTTCTCATGTCCGGGGACGTCGACGGTTTGTGAAGATCTAATAGGACGTAATGAGTGAGCCGTCCCTCTCTCAGATACAGCGCTCATTGGTAATGAATTGCTCCCAGGAATAGGTCATCTCTAAGATTTACCACCGTCCGTTTCATTTAGATCGAGTAGTAGAGGGACAAAAGGAGCGTTTCACCTTCTCTCACATCGTCTACTATGAGTTTATTCAATGCTGTACACTATGTGCCGACATATAATTCAATTCCCTTTTGGCCGAGACTCAAGAAAGAATTTCTATTCATAGGGTCGAATATGATATTCAGTAAAATGTAATAACCTTGGCTGCTCCAGTGTCCTGAAATGGACAATCTCCACATGTCACTCACTCAATATTTATTTCCCCTGTTTTTTTTTTCTTTCTTTTTCTTTTTTCCCTTCCTTCCTTCCTCCCTTCCTTCCTTCCTTCCTCCCTTCCTTTCTTTTTCCTCCCTCCCTTCCTTTCTTTCTTTTATTTCAAACAGTTATTACAGTCACGCATCGAGCTGCTCTCATAATGACGTCGATCCCACCTCTTTATTATTGAAAATAATATCTATTTCTACTTTTCATTTCTCATTTCCTCGTCTCTCCCTGTTTTCTTTTCTCCCCCTCACAAAAAAATAAAAAATAAATAAAAAATACAGAAAACCAATTACATGAAGCTGATAACTGCTGGACATAATTCACAGTGTGAGTTAAGACAAAATGTATGAAACTACAACAAACTTTGTTTTCTTTGTCCTTTTTTTGTTTTAATCCTCTTCAGTTGAGTCCTTGTAATATATATATATATATATATAAAGTCTTATTTTAGACAAGGTTAAACTATGCAGCAACTGCAAGAGACAAAAGCTGAAAGTCAATTCAAGTATTTGATGCAACATTTGTCTGTGTGTGTAGAAATAAAGCTGACTGGCCGTAACATTAAAGGACCGAAGCTCATAGAGGCAGAAAACCACTAATGAGGTCTGGTGATTGCTGACACTTTCTCACCGTATCAATGAAAACACTGAGAGAATATTTCACTTTTTTTTTAATGCATTAATAATATAATACTCCCCCTCCTTTCTACATTATCTCTGTTATATTTATTCTTGCCGAAGCAGCAAAACCGACATCTTGTGAAACACAATTTACTATGTTAATGTCCCTAAATGCCACCAATCTTTTTTTTTTAAATGTCAGTGAACTCGATTTTAACATCAAAACATAACCAGGTGCTGCATACGTCAGTACTTCGTGTACATGAAGAGTTCACGTTCCAGTCGACATGACAGTTACTTTTTTTATTTATTATTTTTCTGTTATGACTCTGGAATTAAACTAATTCAGGCATAAAAACGCAAGTGCAAACAAAATCAGTCCCTTCCTCCTCCTCCTCCTCCTCCTCCTCCTCCTCCTCCTCCTCTCTGCCAGCGGAGCAGAAAATTTCTCTTTACAGCATAACAGATTACATTCTGCTGATGCTGATTGAACATCTACATCTTTGAACACAGCGTTTTGTTTGTCTTATTGTCGCTGTCAATGCTCCGAGTTAGAAAAAGTACATTTACTCAAATGCAATTCTGGTGTGTTTTTTATTGAGGTATTATTATTATGTATCTTTCACTGCAGAACATGTATTTAACTGTAGTTGTTTTCAGGTTGAATCAGTGTGATGGGAATATATATAAGTAATATCCTGAATATGAGCAGGAATAAGATGCATAACAGGAAGAAAAAAAAGGGAAAAGGGAGTAAAGTGGAATAAATACTGTTAAGTTATTTGGTTGGGAAAAGATCAGAAGTGCTGGTGGTTCATTCATGATTGTGTCATCACACTTGACCTTCAGATTTATAACCCAAAACTAGAAAGCTCTCTCTCCAATCTACATGAAATGTTGCACATAAAAATCTCGACCTTACGGTAGCCCGGAGCTGCAGGAAGAAGGCAGAGTGTGGCATTTATTGCTCTTTTTTTTTGCAGAAGGTGGACCACAGACTGGGAACTGTGATCCCTGAGGGGGAATTTCACAGCAGCTTTGAGCCGATGTTTGAAGGGAAAGGGTTAACTCTCCACTCTTTGCTTTCATCTTAGAAAATGCTGCTGCTGCTGCTGCTGCTGTTCGGCTCTGGAGGATTTATTATGTTCTACCTCCTATATGGTGCACTGTCAGTCACAATATGTACTATATGTATAGTCCTTATATGTGTCTTTATATGAGTAGATACCTGTAGACATGCACATGCATATACATGCTGCATGTGCTCCTATAAGGACCAAATATCTACACAAGGATATACAGAATAACATGCTCAAAGTTTGTTATCATTAGTATTATTATATCAGATTATAATGTGATGAGGGTCTATTATTAATAAATACTTGCAAGTCTTTGTATATATAATAATACAAAACTGCAACGGTCATGTGAAGAGTGGATTTAAGCATGTTCTTCTTCATATACAAGCTTTTCGGTGCACTTAACCACTGTACACAATAATAATAAGGTATTCATAATATGCGTGTGTGTGTATGTGTGTGTGTGTGTGTGTGTGTGTACACTGCCCAGAAGGATTCAGAGCAGCTCCATCCTCTGATTCATAAACCTGACATCTTCTTATGAAGTGTGTGAGAACATAAAAAGAAAGAGATTGGCTGCATTGGAAATATCAAAGACTCTCTTGAGCTCTTTATTCACAGAGACTTGCTGCTTTCAGGCGCATTCAGTGTTACCCATCATGCTTTGCCTTTATTACACATCTATCACATGTTAGCATTGAGGTGCAGCATTTTATCCTGCAGAATCAATATGTGTGCCATTAAGGCTAAACTCATTATTCCTCACCGGCGCCACGTCGCGCTTATGTGACGCATTGAGCGAAATTCGGAAAATGTCAAAGTGAGTTTTAAAAAGCCAGAAATAAGAAATGTTACCACTCAAAGTAGTCGTTGAGTCATTGGCGTTTAGCGACAACATAACACATTTAGTTTTTATTATTCTTTAACGTAAAATCCTTTCACAAAATCCTCCACTAAATGATTGATTGATTGACAAAAGACAAAATAAAGATCAACAACAACAAGTTTAAAGCTTTCAAACTCTCTTCTCAATAGCTTACATGGACTGATGCTGATTGATTGATTGATTGATTGATTGATTGATGCTACAGGTCCGGGCTGTTAAAAAAGAAATGTGGATGTTTGTGTTGTCTAATTTGCTGCTGTAGAAGCAATTTGAGTAGTCGGCCTCAGCAGGTTTCCTTCACCGTAGCTTACATGAACGCATCACTTCAAACCAGTTCCAAGTATTTAAAAAAACCCTGTCTTGCCATTTTAAGTGAGGGACAAATATATATATATATATATATATATATATATATATATATATAAATTATTATTATTTTCCCAAATTAAACTCTAATTAGCCCTTTAACAGCCCTCAACAGAGCCTCCCATCCTGCAACCCTGCAACTATTTAGCAATAATTCCCCCCTCAACTAGTATAGCAACAGGAAAATTAATTTCCTATAAATATTATAGATGCAGTATTATTGCAACTACAAATAATTGCTGCTAAGTTACAGAATAATACCTCCAGAGGTGGAGCGAACAGTGCAGCGACACTACGGCAAGCAAGAGGTAACATTTAGTTTCCCAAAAAAAAGTAGTGCATCATCACTTTCTACACTGATGTTAAAATGATTCTCCGGTTTGCTCTTGTTGGGTTGAAATCCTTTCAAAAAGGATAAATTCTGTTATTTTGGTTAGTTTTTTGCAACAATCTATCTTAGTTTCTTTAAACAGCTCTGATGGTGTATCAGGTGTTCATCATAAGACACTAGTTGGATTCAAATGGATTAGCCATGCAGGAATCAATGTCAAATATAAATCCACAGCAGCGATTAGCATGTCTGCTACAGCTCCCAGTCGCCTGACATACTCGATGCATCCTGTTGTATAAAACACAGTGGAACAGAGCATCAAGTGTAAAGCTGGTTTGATTCACATGGACTGGCTACGCGGGAATCAATATCAAAATGTGAATCCATTTTTTTAGCGATAACTCCTATTGCAGCCCGGGGAGTCGGCATCATCTCCCGCTCTGTTGTCAGCATGCCTCAGCTCTGGGTAATGTGACACAGACACAGAAAGGGCGAGTTAACACGCACTGAAAAGATACAGAGAAGGAAGGAAGGAAGGAGAGAGAAACTGATGTGAGTAACGATGCTCAGCGATGAAGAGAGCAGAGGCGCAGGCGGACGGATGTACAACGGCACACGAAGGCCTCGTCCGTCACTAAATCATGTCTGTTATTCTTACAGAGAGAGATGCTTCGTTCCAGGGGAGCTCTCACTGCTATGACTTGATGTTGTTTGTGAGACTCTAAATCTTATATTGATTTATTCCCACAGTTGTATGCCTGAATTCTGTGTACGTCAGGTGGCCACCAGGTATCAAAGGTATTACAGGTAACAGGTTCATACAAAGTGTTTATAGTAAATAGATTGGGTAAAATTGTGCAACGCTAATGTATGCCACATGACAAACACCTTGTTGAACACAACCGCGGCTGTTGCTAGAAGGAATTTGAACATTTGGACCCTGAGCAGATGTCAGGTGATCATCAAACAAAGGTGAACAATGTATAGTTTATAAACCTGAGTCAGCTTTCAGCTACTCGGTACTTAGTCATAGTAGTGCACAGACAGTTTATTCTGTTCAATGAAGGAGCCACTCAGGCTAGAAACAGGTATGTTCATCAAAGAGACGAGTGCAGTAAGAGAAGCTGCACTTTAAACGCAGATAGAAGTTTCTATTCGCAAAAGAAGTTAGTTGACTAGTTAATGTAAAAACACCAGTGAGAACCTCAGGCATCAAATTCACGAGAAACAATAAATTAAAATCCTAATTTGATGTGACCGAGTACAACAAGTCCTGCAGAAAGTATTTTTAATAATGAAGTTTTTAGTAGTAGTATTGTGTGTGTATTGTGACTGTTGTAAAGTGTTCCTGTTATTTTGTCCTCCCCATGGTACTGTCAGTGTACAAGCCCCTCCAAACCTTTTCCTCGTTAAACCAGCATCTGCTGAGGTAAGAGGCCTAAAACCACCCACCAGACACACACACACACACACACACACACACACACACACACGCCTGCTTTCTCCCCTCCCTCCTCTTGCACCCTCCCTCTGCCATCTGCCACAGAGTTGGACAAGACCCCACTTACACAGCAGCAGCCACACACACACACACACACACACACACACACACACACTCATTTCAAACCCCTGCAATTGCTGGAAAACATCTCCAGTACAGATGCACATGAATGCACACAAACCCTCACAAAGACACATAACTGCACAACTCAAAGTTAGCCAAGCTGCATTTTTAATGAGACCCCCCCCCACCACCCCCAACTAGATCATCCCCCAATGAACAAAACAGCTTGCAGGGTCATAATGGTTGCGAGTGAAGCCCCACCCCGAGACACAGAGCTAGTGAACTTCTCCTCTCCGTTCTGTGAGGAGGAGACAGGGAGGACAGAGGGAGAACAACAGACTCTAATTACTCCTCTGTGGCTCTCGGGCCCCCTTCAGCATTTTTATTCCAGAAAGTGAAGAAAGGAGGAAGTTGAACGGGAAGGAGAAAGCGAAGACAAACAGGAAAAAGACCCGAGCTGATTGAACATGAAACATCTCCCTGTGGCTCTCCTGCTGCCTCCTCACTTCATCCCCTCTCTGCTTGTTGTACACAATGCCCCCTCACTATCACTGCCTTTGTTCATCACCCCTCAGTTATCCACAGTGAATAATGATGTTTCCTCTTGGAGAGAAAGAGGCAGAGGAGCAGGCCTGAGGCCATGCATTTTGATGGTCTAAGCATTTCCCCAGTCACACTCCGCTCGAGCAAAATCAACAGTGCAGCAGGGCAGGAAGGATGATGCCCGAGCCTCTTCCTGCATGCATATTCCCTGAGTGTTTGTGTTTGTTTGTTGTGTTTTTACTCATTATTTATAATCTGGATCACCCGAAAGTCCATCTGAATTTTTTCCCTCCTGCAAATACAAACCGAGGCGGAGCGAAAGAGGGACGAGTGCCCGACGGGGACGATGCTGCCTGCAAAACAGACCCGGGCGAATTAGCGTCATTATGTCTGCTCTCTGGGGACGTTCGCTCTCGTCTAGCCCCTGCCATGCTGCCATCATCGTCACTGTCACCCGGATGGAGCCCGTGGAGGGGCAAAGCCACTTGAGGAGAGCTTCCTTCCTAGTGAAGCTAAAGCTGAAGAGACAGCTGGGCCCTGCTCCAGAGTCTCCGGCTATTTCAAAAAAAGATGCTCAGTTCATGGCAGCCGGCCACATTACATTTCTTTCTTTTTTTGTATGGGTTCATTTGTTTCTAATGTTTTTTTCCCCCCAGTTGCCTCAAATAAATTAGACTCTTGCTACGGTTGATTGACAGGAAAATTAGGACTGCAGTTATTTGCTTAGATCGCTGATCTGGGCCGCAATGAGCTCAAAGCATATTTGGTTCTATTTTTTACAATAAAAAAAACATTTTTGATCGTATCTTACAAGCGAATAATATCCTTTATAATCAGGCCATGTGCAGCATTATGGTCCTGCTGTAATAGAAGCCATTAAAGACACATTATCTGGTTCAGTGTGTCTTTCCACTGCCGGTGCCACGATGTAGGATTAAATGGGCCATTCTAATCCTCATTAACATAGCTAATTTCACATAAGAGAAAGTTGATAGTGGGTGTCAAAACCATTCAAAGGTCACCCAAGCAAGCGACATCATTTGGTGTGCGCGAGTACGCATGCGCGTGTCTGTAATGTTGTATAAATGTTCTGTAACTATTTGAACATGTGCGTATGTGAGCTGTTGCATGTACAGTAATCCGTGTAAGTTGCCTCGGCTGTGCAGAAGATGATGGTCAGCTGTGCAGACGGGAGCTAAAAAAAAGAAGAGGAATAAGGAGGAAAAAAGGGCAAAAGACTTTCATCCTTTTCCTCTCCTTCCTCTGAGGATATAAGTGTACGGCTAACCTTTGGTCGGGGGGATGAAAGCGTGAGAACAAACACGTGACATGTTGCTCCTTTCGACAGCGACTCTGGCACAAAAACCTTGTCACAAGGGGACGAGCCGACAAGTCTGACATTAGAGGCACGCCGATGCTTCCACATGACCTTTAAAGGGGACAATTAACTGAACATCACACCCTTCACGCCAGCTGTGTTTGGCTGTATGTCACGCGTGTCCTGCTGCATATAGAAGCAGATAACACATGTACATGTGTGTTTTGATGATATGTCAACACCAAACACAAATCTGGAGTTCTTAATATCTTAAAAGGGGGAAGTAGGTGATGGTTTTTGGGTCAATGCATGTCTTATTTATACCTGTTTTAACAAGACAACCAGTCACAAAAAAAAGCACGATCTATGAGAGGAGAATGACTTATGGGAGAACTGATTACTTTATGTCATCAGCAGGAAACGATCGAACCAAAATCTGGATTTCTCAAACTTATATCTTACGTCGAATGCTCGAACCTTTAAACATCCTGTATGCTAATGTCTTAGCATGAGTACACAACAAGGATACCTGCGTGAAAACAGAAGATGTTTGTGGCATCAGTAAATCTAGAATACGGTTAAGCAACAACTACGGTGTCAGGGTCCAAAAACTTGCTGATTGTACGGACGAGCATGTGCAGCAGTTGAGAGCTACTTAAAAAATAATTGACAATATTTTGATGACAAAGGAAGAAGGATCCTTCGAAAGAGAGACAATTTTGACTGTAATCACAAAGGATAGCACTCACTCAGTCACCCTCCTGCGGGCGGTGATGCTGGCCACGATGACGCTCTCCGGTCTCGGGGTCGCCACAGCCTTGAAAGTCCCCTTCCAAAACTTCTCAAAGAGCTGCTTCTCCTCCAGCTGCTGGAGCTTGGCGCCGCTGCCCTGTGATCCCAGGGACGGAGAGGGGCCACAGGGGCCGAGCTGGAGCGAACAAGGGGGCTCCATCTGTAGTTCTCCCAAAAAAAAAACCTGCGTTGTGATACCTCACCAGATCAGAGTCTACACACTCGCTCAGGAGCTGTCCAAGTACTGAATCAAAGTGTGTCGAGCGCAGCGACTGTTTTGCACCGTCTTCTCCTCTCACAGCAGCGGGTCAATGTGTCAGCGCGTCCGTCTGCTCTTCACTCTTGAGCGGGGAGCGTGGGGAGAGGGACAAAAGCTGACCCAGGCTGGGTATTGTTCTCCCAGATGAGGGAAGGAGGGGTAGGGGGAGATTTGGTTTCTCTCTCCGCCTCTCTTTTTCTGTCACATCTGCTGCTTTGTGGGGATAGGGTCCGGGTCAGGTTTGGGAGTCGGAGCGCTCCTTTCCCCTTCCCTCCTCCCTCCCCACCACTACCAACCCCCCCTTGTGTGCTCCTGTAGGCAGCTTTACACAGAATTAGGCATCAATCACGACAGATGAAGCATGTTTTTGGTCCCGTCTGCCGGAGTGCTGCTGGAGTGCAGTGTGTTGGTGTGGAGTTGATTTGACGGCTGAGGGCTGAGCGGGTGTCGAGGCAAGTGTTGCGGCGCGTCTGAGGGCAGGCATGAATGCGCGACGGAGAGTGTGTGTGTGTGTGTGTGTGTGCGAGTGGAAATGGAGTGAGGAGTGCAGCGGAGAGCGGCTTGTTTTGTGTCTCTCAGGCTGTGACGTCAAAGTTGGGGGCTGGACACACGGCGGAGGGACACCTTCTGTCATCCTCTCTCTCTCTCTGTGTCTTTGGGTTTCACCTTTAATTAGATTCACTTCTCATACTGACTCATGCAAGCATCACTTTCTCTCTTTCAGTTTCTCTACTTCTGTCTCTCACTCACTTTTTTTTTTTATCCTGCATTTTCATTACTTCCTTAAATTTCTTCCTTTTTTTATCAACATTTTATTTAACCGGCAGATAATTTCAATAAATCAATAAAATCAAATGAATCATGTATACAGAGGATTGTTGAACTAATGTAAAACAAATAATAATAACAACAACAAAAAAAACAATAAACAAAATAATCAGAAAATTGAATTGTCACCTCGCTTGTAGTTTCTTTGTTTCTCATGTGAGGTCACATGACTTCACTTCAACAACCTGTTTTCAACATTACATCTACTGTCACAACTATGTTGAATGAATAACCAGAAATGTGCAGGAGATAAGATGGATAATACAACAGGAATAAAGTCAGTTATGTCAAAAACCTACTAACACTGAATATTTACATCTTTATAAACAATGTGCATTAAAGTAAAAAGGGTATTGTGTAGGATGATATAATACTGTAAGATTATTTCGTTTACCGCCTCGGTGTGTAATAAGTAATGTCAACTGTATGTATAGTCTGCAATATGTTGTAAACTATGAGTCTCTTTCTTTTTTATTGTCCTTTTCTCTCTCTCTCACACACACACACACACACACACACACATACACTCTCTCTCTATCAGTGTCTTGGACAAAAGGCAGAGTAAATCAGCATAACAAAAAGGCCTGGCTCAGTGAGGACCAGCCAGAGCATGTGGCTGACACAAACCTCCCCCGGGGGGTTTCAGCTTTTCCCTGCCGTTGGACACCTCCTCCTCCTCCTCCTCCTCCTCCTCCTCATCTTCTCCTCTTCTCCACTCTGCTTCTACACGACACATAACACAGAGCAACAGCTCAACAACCCCCCTCGCTCCCTCCTCCTCTTCTCCTTTCTTCTTCTCTCTGTCTGTAATGCTGCATATCATCTGCTGCTTGCCGCTGCTCTAACACATGAAACTCAGCTTGTAAATCTTGGTGGGGATTATTGATGTGGGACAAACTACTAACAGGGACGTCAGGGATGTCGGGCTAGTCTGCGTAATACTTTAAAGGATAAATACTCTTTATAGATATTGGTTACAAGCTGTAACTGATCATGTAAAGTAGAGAGGTACTAGTATACCGTTGAAGTACTGCACACCCTCAAATATTTCTAAGCTTATTTTTGCCCTTTAAAATACTCATCTGTGATATTTCATGGGGAGTTTAAGCAATTTCCTGAATTGATAGTCAGCTGACATTTTGTGTCATGACAGTTTGACATTGGCATGTTTATTTTTAATTGACTTAATGCCAATCAATCGATATGTGCGTCAACGAGGTGTCGTGAACGTGAACTTCACTTAACCCTGACGAGGAATTATTATCCCGCTGCTGTCAGGTATGCATGAAGACATGAAGCCTCGTCTGAATTTATAACGCATATATTAGCTGATAACATGAAACCTCGATGTATAACAACACCGGCCACTTAATGCTAAGTGGCTGCTTCATCCGTGTGCTTTGCATAAAGACAGAGACGAGGCACTCTCGAATCAAACCGGAGGGCAGAGTCGAGCCGGTCCGGCGAAACACTGAATATGTTTCATTTATGGTGAGGAATATCAAAGAGCCGTTTCTGCCGTGAGATGAAGTTGAGGTTATATTGGAGGGCTGTGCCGGAGGGCAATGGGGTGGACTTCCTCCTGCTGAGTGTTTTTATGAAGTGCTTTTGCTGTCTGTGGTTTTTATATGGAAAGTTGAGCTGAAGGACACAAAGCAGTTGTGGGGAAAAAAAAAAAAACTGTGGCGAGAGGCAATCACTTCATGTTTTAGGCCTTGGTGTTTTCATAGAGAGAACTGCAGCTAGTGTCTGTAATTGGTTTTGGAGTGTTACACACATCATATTCATCATGATGGTCCCATTAATGTTAAAAAAACAACAACAACAACAACACATTAATATAACATCGTTTTCATCGTAGCTCTACATCAACAGCTTTAAGTCATTTCGATAATTATCCGATGCACAGACGGCATCCATTCAAACATATATAAAAAAAATATATTTAAAAAAAAAGTTATTGACGAGGCTCTATTATGTCACGCAGTAAGTTGTTACAGCAGACGGATTCATCTCTATGGAGATACACAGATCTATTCAACAAGAAAGGAATAAAGGCAAATTGTTCAGAAATGTAATGTTCTCTTCATCGATATGTTTCTTTGTGCTACTTTTGCCGCTGATTTCGAAAGTTATTTTCAAACTGGCGAAACTCAAACAAACAAACAACCATTTATTTTTTTCCTTTTTACAGCATTGTTACTCTTTTCTCTTTTCAGCATGCACACCTCTACAAAAGAGAAATCAACTGCTGGTATTATCTGGGGATAAGCTGTCACTGCAGTATTCAGGACAGCCAAGCTTACTTAAAAAAAAAAAAAAATGTGTTATTGTATATTTAGTTTTGAAGTTTAGGACATAGTTGTGAAGTTTATAGCTCAGCTGATGAGAAATATGAAACTCGGATATTATTTGACGATTTCTGGTTTCTAAACATTCATGATTCGTGTCACGAGATGATTAATCTTACGCTTCTGTCTTTTTCACAGGTGTACATCTGCCTCAGGATGTTTAATACAAAGCTGTATAAACTTTGCATTAGCATTTTACTTTTTGTCTCATCATTCTCTGTGGGAGAAAAAGGTGTCAAAACAGGGAATATTAGATGGAGTTGTAAGTCGCAGTAATTTGAAAAATGCCCTCGCTTGCACAAAATAGACAAATGATGCCATAAAAAATACTACCAGGGAAATAAGTTCCAGAGCCTGGAGGAGGAGAAGCAGCTCGAGACAGGAGCAAGACGAAGATTTAGAAGATTACGTACGTACATTTCTTCATTTCTTCAAAAATCATTTACCGATTAATCGATTGACAGAAAGTCAGTCTGCAACTATTTTAGTGTAAATCTTTTTGTGTAAATACATGATAGTAAACTGAATATATTTGGATTTTGGACTGTTGATAAGAGAAAGAAATCGGACGGAGATGGACGAAAAAAATCTATTAATTTTAACAAATTTTAACAAAAACATACAACCCAACTATAACCGTTTTCTGACATTGTGCGGAGAAACAAAATATCAGGTTTATTTGTTTTGTGATATCGGTTGAGCTATAATTGAAACACATTTATTAAGACTTCCAGGGTCTCACCTAACATGCATCATCAGCTGTCAATCACTGAGTGGCCCGAAGGACCAACGGCGGCGCGCAGCGGTGGAGGAGGACGCTGCACCGCGGTGATATACGATACAATGAAGATGTAGCTTTGTGTTAACTTTGAGGTTAGCTAAACAGGTAGTAGCTGCATGTATTTAACCTGCATGCAGCTGCAACACACCTGAATCATTTCATATAAACAACTCACATTGAGAGAAACCAAGACGAGAAGACTGCGAGCAAGGTACCGTCCGACTGAGAATGAGCGCAAAAAAACAATGTTAGAGATCCTTCATGTTATTATGAGAAGTGTAAAAATATTTTCGGTTAATTATGAAAGTGTGGCGGGACAAATTCGACCTCTAGAGTCGTGATAATTTAAAACACTGGTACGACTGCCAACAAAGACACAAGCTCTTCAGTTGTTTTAATGGCTTTCTCCTCATTAACCTGTAAACCCTTAATTCTTGGTGCCTTTGCTCAGGCTGCTCGAACCAGATAAGATATTTAATGACCTTAAATTTAGCCTCACAGGAAACCACAATACAGCTAAAAATGACATGAAATGAATGGGAATTGTTTTCCGGTTGTATCTCCGTATCGCCGCTGTTGTAGAGACGGGTGGATACCTGCAGAAAAGCTTTGGAAACATTGGATAAAACCAGCAAAGCAGTCAATCTCACAGTGTAATTACCCGTCATGTTGTAACTATGGCTTTTCTTCCTCCCGGTGGGCAGAGAGATAAAATAAAGATTATGCCTCACACCCAAGATGACTACATTGCAGTGCAGGTTGTCACCATAGAAACTTGGAGCGTAAAGCATTTTTCAGGATAATAAAAAAAGGTGAAATTTGTTTATTCATTCTTGTACTTTAACCAAACGGCAAATAACAAACGGAGTGAAACATTGAAAAGTCGTCCTTTGTCCAAGAGGGAAGATGCCGTTCTGGAAAATGAAGCCGAAGTGACTTGAACCTGCATTTTCCTGATGAGTTTATGGACTCAAGTTTCAAGTCTTCTTCTTCACAGCATAAAGTTCATTTTGTGAGTTATGGACCCATTTATAGTAGTAATAGACAATAAGGCGTGAAGAGGATCCTCCTCAGCGTCACACGTTCATCCAAACATGCTCACTTCTGGCTCCAAAAAAACCCAAAAAACCAAGATGGCTACAGTCAAAATGTCGAATTCAAGGCTTCAAAACAGGAATCAACAAACCATGACTGACACCTTCACACAGGCCATCAGTAATCAATATATCTTATTGTCCCGATAAGCAAAAGATTCCTATGAAAGCGAGCACATGACTCTGGAATGAACTTCTCATAGCGTGCGTCTGATAATCACAAGAAATAAGAAATGAAACCGTTGCCAGAAATTGTTTTGCTTATATTATTTTCCTTATCGCCAACACATCTCGTCCTGAGCCATAACATAACATACGATAGTAGTATTGTGTGAGGATCCAAAGCCTGATATATATATCTTAATCCAAACAAAATTTATACCTTAAAGTACAAAAAAAAAAGGCTTATAACCATCTGCATGTCCCTCGCGGGCTTCTGTCCTTACATAACAGACGTACAGACTCTAAAATACTTTGTTCTGTGATTCAGCAGAGCGTAAGCGGCAGGTGAAGAGGCGTGTGAGGGAGAAAGCAAGCTGCACAGGGGCAAGGGTACGAGGACACTCCCATCTTGCTAAATTAAATCACGAGTCTCCATCAGGGTAAATAAACCGGAGGGTTAGGGGATGACTCTGTGTAGCAGATCCGCTTTTCCCCCTAAGCCCAGAGGATACGGAGTAACGCTCATCCGTGGTGATTGTCATGCCAGGCCGCGGTACGTTACGCAGAGTCCCTAAAGACAAGCTAAGGGTCACCTCATGAGCCGCCATCTGAAAGGACAGCAGTCATGTTGTAACCAATTAAAACACTTCTGGCACAAATGGGACAGCTGCTTTTTGACGGGTCTGTCATGATTTTCTGTAGTAAAATCCCTCCTTTATCAAGTTTTTCGACTCAAAACTGACGTAAATGTCCTTGTTGATAGCATGCAGTTATATTTTTATTACGGGATGCCTGCAAGTTATGAATGAGAATCTGTGACAGCCAAATTTAACAAGGTTTGATTGAAATGGTTTCTTTACTTTTAAGTACACAAAACAACACAGCAAGGCCAAAAAAAAAAAAACTGCGGCTTTGAAAACTCGCCCACTTGACAGATGGCAAAAGTCTGGCTGGTGCAATTGTTGCTAAGCTCGATGTGCAGCGCTGCCCTCCGGCACCTCATGACGGAGTCCTTTATCTATAAATACAGTTGGCAATTAAGAGTATGTGGTAGGTGATGCCACATGACTGATGTTCATTTGCAGAGTGAAGTTTTCTACTGCCCCAAGAGGACCTGCTGTGACACAGGCCTGCAGGCTCTGCCACGCTCACTGTCACTATTTCAATTCATGCACTGTAGGCAAGGCGGTAAGTGTAAAAGATGTTGTTTTTTTTTGCAGGCATAAGAATTAATAATTAGATTACTTTATATTTTTACCACTCATTAAACTTTAGCATTGTATTTTGCATTAATACATATATGCTAAAATACATTCGTTTTGTCTGTTTTATTTAATAAAATACACAAGAAAAGGTTCAATCGACATTTACAGGTTAATTATGAAGTAATTTTTTTAGCCGAAATAGTTTGATTGTGTGGTGGAAGACCTGCATACTGAACTAACGTTACTTTACTTGAGTATTGAGCTGCAACACACAGAAAATTTACAGCCAACAATTTTTTTAAATCAGTAATAATTTTAAAACTTTTTTTTTTTTTTTTAACAGAAAAATACTAGAAATTCTCTCAATATTTATATTTTCTAGGTTATTTTGGTCCTTCGTGATATCTTAATATCTTTGGGCTGTGTTGGTTGTGATTTTATAATACTTTGCACTTCTACTCAACTTCAACTTCACAACTATAGCTACTTTTCATATCCAATATTTTATAGTTAAAATGTATAATTATTGTTACAGATTAAACTACCTCACAGTATAAATTGTTGAAATTAGCCCTGAAGAGCATTACAATGCTGCATGTAAACATCAATGAGATCAATGCAACGCTCTAAATGGGGACATTTTCACTTTTATACTTAAAGTATAATTTGCTGCCAAAACTTATGTAGTTTTACAAAAGTAAGATTATGCATACAAGACTTTTGACATATGGGGTAATATTTCATTGGGCTACTCTCACTTTAGCACTAGCATGAGACTCTAAAGTAAACTACTGCTCTGTTGTGTTTTGTCCAGCCCTTCGCCTGCAATGTACTGATTTCTCTCCTGGGACTGGAAGTAATAAGCATATTCCAACTAAAAATGTAAGAAAATAAAAAAGTATAGTAAAACCTTTCAGCACTTCTTCAAACACAGTTTGATTTTAATGGAGGTAAAGGGGTTGTATCAACGCTTACTTTAAAATCACTGTATGCATGGATTACTTCATACACTGCATATAACACATGCACACATGCCTTTAAAAAAAGGCTCAGAAGGGAGCTTTTCTAACAAAAATGTAATGCGTTTTAACTGTCTGCAGCATGCAACCCTGTTTAATTGCATTACTTATCAACTTGTCAGAGAAATCCATAACTGGATGTGGAGAGAATATCCCACAACAAACACGGTCTATTCCCGAGCTCAGTTTCACCAGCAGCTGTGTTTGTCAGAAAGTCATAATTCATGTTTGTCTTATTTAAAATTTCCTTATCTGTGTAGAGTAGAAAATATATGAATGACAGACAAAGAGAGACGCAGAGACAGAAGAGTTGACAGTGACGGTTGAGGAACACAGAGAAAGCCAGGCAGAGTATTCAAGGTAAAGAAACAAGCCGAATGCCTCCAGGCTGTGGCTTTTTCACGTCACTCGTCGTGTTGGCATTCACAGTCTGCCCTGTTTGCCACTGTCTTTATAAACAGCTGAATCGATATGGCTGCTGCTCTGACCCCAGAGCTCGAGCAGTCCATCAGTGGATTCGCTTACAAACCGGGCAGCTCAGCACAGGACAAGGCAGGCGGGGTTTTACAGGGGATTTGGTTTATAAAGCTCTTTTTTTTTGTTAACCATTAACTTTATAGAAAGACAGATTTAAAGACGAGCGGTTTTGATATTTCTGGATACAGCATGTTAATTAGTGAGCTTCAGAGGTGTAGTTTTTCATCTCACCTTGGACAGAGCCAGCGTAGGTGTTTCCATCTGCTATCAGTCACCGGTGAGCTACACTAATCACGTCTGGGCTTCGGCTCCATACTTAGTCACACTCTCGGAAAGAAAATTATTAAGTGTGGCATATTTCCCAAAATAAATAAATAAAAAAACAAAAAAAACAATATGATGCAGTCCATTATGAGGTGTGGCCTCCCAAAATCAGAATATATTGCAGGGCTGCTGTTTTGTTAGCACAGCATTTAAAATGACCGCACATAACACACTTTTTATAGTCCGCTCTAGGATTTCTTTGCAGTAAAACAAAACAAAAAAAACAATAAAAATATTTGCCTCTGGGTGGTACTGTGGATGTCTAATAGTTAAGACGCATATAGTATATACTGCGATGTGTTCAGGTACCAGCTAGGGACCCTTGTTTCATGTCATTACTCCTTTTCCTCCCCTCATTTCCTGTCAGCTGTCGTGTTTCTCAGTGAATATACCCTACATGTAAAGAAAATTCAAACTGATGTTCTTTTGCTTTAGGTGATAAAACAAATGCCTCAAAACTCTTATGTTTTATATTTTACTGCGCTGGGTTGAATAAAACAAAAAATATCACCTGGTGTCGACCTCT
Source organism: Pampus argenteus (assembly GCA_036937835.1). Taxonomy (NCBI): domain Eukaryota; kingdom Metazoa; phylum Chordata; class Actinopteri; order Scombriformes; family Stromateidae; genus Pampus; species Pampus argenteus. The sequence continues at coordinate 21,881,981 of CM072867.1, read as the reverse complement.
ACACATCACAGTGATACATAAGCTTGTAAACAATGAGTGTATATATATATATGTGTGTGTGTGTGTGTGTGTGTGTGTATGAGCCCGACATCTTCCTGAGATGACATCTGACAGCACAAGGTGAATATAGCTCCCCGACGAGCACAACAGCCTTCGTCTACACTGAAACCAGCAGACAAACACAATCTGATTGTATACGTGCAGCATCTCAACTCATATATATATATATTTATTTATATACTCAGGAGCTGTCTCAGTCATCCAATCAGAGGACCGCAGAGACAATGACTGATGAGCACCTTTCACCAGCTGGAAAATAGCATTAAAATGATTAGAAAGAAAATATAACAATGCCAATAAATCTAAAGGTAAAATACCCTTCTGACATTCACGCCTCCTTGACATAAAACAAAATCCACTCCCAATTTCCCCGGCGGTATCTGGGATTTATTTTTCCGTGCGTGCCGGTAAAATAGACTCTTATGCAAGCGCTCCAGTTTTGAAGCGCTCAGAGGGCTTGAGAGTCCATATTGTGCCAGTTGTGTGCACTGAGGGAAAGAAAAAAAAAAGAGGAAGATGATGATGACTTGACTGAATCTACTCTAATTGATGGATCCCTTGGCCTGAGGCATGAGTGTGTTTGTGTGTGTGCACGCGCTCTCATCCGCTCGTTCTGTGCACCTTAAATCATTGTAATGGGCCCTCTTATGCCAGAATAACTCAATGGGAGAGGACACTCGCAGAAGACGGCCCCCCGTTATAAAAATCACTTATATGTGTGGGTTCTTATTGAAATGCATCATGGACAATGAGGTGTTTTGCAGCCTTGACCCACTAAACATCTCTAATTACTGGACTGCTTGACAGAAAGTTTGTTTCTGTCAAGCAGAAACATGTTTTTCAGTCTGACCTGTAGCTGTTTTCCTTCGACCCACACTATTCAGTATTGACTTTAATGCAAAAAGCCCTCTTGGCATATGGAGAAAGATTATGTACTGTATTGTATTGAGTATAATCATTATAATCCTGCTGTAGATGCAACTCGTTCTGAATGCATACATGAATAAATACGTAGATACCGTATACTTGACAATACTAATCACAAAGGGTTGCAGTGTATGATTACAGATGGTGATGTGGTGGCGATATTTCATGTTTTTTTTTTGTTTTTTTTTGCATATTGGCTTGCGAACCGAGAGCTGAGGGATTAGAGAAAGTCAATACAAACAGCAGGAAATTATTAAAAGAGACACAAATCATCATGAGAGAAAGAAAACAAACCAGAAATTCTCATTTGACAAAATGACCAAATCAATTAAAGAAAAAAACAACAACCACACACTGTATTATCTGATTATTCATTCATAAAATAGAGTCCTATTAATTTCACAGTTATATTGTTTATTTTATGATGTAAACACCCACTGAAACTGTATAATAACTCAACTGTGGGCAGCTTTGTTTTGTACACATATAGTACATCACATTAGCTATGCATTAGTATCTCCAGTATCTGTTTTGCAAATAAATATTAAAATATTAACTGATATAAAGAGTTTCAACCCTACTGGAAGGAGACGTAAGAGCCTAAAGCTATGCTAACACCAGCACGCTAACATGCCCACAGTGACAATGCTAACATGCCAACCCAATCACTGTAATGTAAATCAAATGTTGGCATTGTATGTTTTTTTGCAAACCATAGATGTTGAATATCTACGTTTTTTTGTTTTTTTTTGCATGTTATTCAGTGTGACATTAAATCGCTGTCAGTTATCAGTTGAATAATTATGTTTTATATTCTGACAACACAACATTTTTAAAGTCTGGTTTAAAGTTTAGGCACAAAAAACCACCTGGTTAGGGTTAAAGATCAGAAAAAAAGTTGCAAAATGTCTCGTTTTGTCAGTTGAAACGGAAGCAAACACTGGTCTCAAAGTGGTCTTGAACGGTACTCATAAAAACTGAAATGTAGATATTCAACATATCTGTGGTTTGCAGAGATGTACAACAGCAACATTTCATCCTGGCGACTGGGCTGGACATGCTGATGTTTTGCAGTATAATGTTCACCATGTTAGTCTTATTTGTTGGTAGGCTAACAGTAGCACATCAGCACCAGTTGAGACTGACGGTAATGTCAATAGTTCTGCAAGTATTTAGCCATAAATGAAAGTATTGAAATAAAAAAGAAAATTAGAAATGACCTTGTGGCATCATGCACCAAATCTCATTATAATTCATCCAATAATAGTTGTTGAGAAATTTTACAAAAAAACAACAACAAAAAAACCAACACAACTTTCAACCTGATGGTAGCTGTCTAGAGGATTCATAGTAGTTAACAGTAGTGTTGTAGTAGCAGAAAGTACTAGATGTACTTTTCCTGGTATCTGACACAATGTTAATTCATATTCATTTAAAAATATATAAATTCTGTATTTTTAAAAGTTGCAGAGGACACATCATATGTTCACATGACACACACACACACATGCGCCTTATTAATATATTATGTTAATACCCACCCAAATATTCACAGAATATAATTAAATCTTTTGATTTATTGCCTCCACCATGGAGGTAATAAGATCTAGAAGCAGATTAAAATCTCCTAATACTTTCCATTATTAAAATAATAAAGGCAAGTGCTTTATTATTTATTAACTGTAAGTATTACGGTTTTTAAAAATCGACATATCAACATAGTGCATCTGTTCAAAAACTGTATGCTTCCCTGCACTTTTTCTGATATTAGGCCTGATTCAGTCTCATACTTGAAGCATTTTGCCAGCTGGGGGAGACAAACAAACATACACAGTGATGATGAAGAGTTTTTATCCTTCATAATTACTCATAGAAGTAGTCTGGTTGTATTTGGAGTCTGAAGGCTGGTGAGGGGAAGCGTGTATAGCATGAGCAAATGTTTATGTAGCATGTAGGTTCCTCAAATTCCCATGATGCTCTTTTACAGCTATGATAAATGGAAGCAATATAAATAAAAAAAAAGACACAAACATGTTCCCAGAAATGTTGTCAGAGATGTCAGTGGTTGATTTAATAGAAAACATTTTGTGTTGCACACACAATAATAGTGTGAATAGACAATTATAGTGAACGTCATGTAAGAATGATGCTCTGTGTACAACTGTTTAAGGAAAAACCCTCAGTTTGCTTGTTACGTCAGTCCAAACTCTTATGGTTTTAACTTTACTGTAAAAACTATATATATATATGAATTTAACCAGTTCCTTTAAATCGTTTCTTGCACGTGGCCGATTATTTTTAATATTTCCAAAGACATCCCGGCAGTGCACCGCTGTATGTGTTGTTCTAACCGTTGTTAAACTTGACTTTACTTGCTGCGTGTACCATCAAGTGATTCACTTGAGTTCAACTCTTCTGTGGTGATTGGTTCAGAGACGCAAGTGGGGACCTGCTGAGCCGCACATTGACGCTGCATCAGTTGCCATGGGATTAATGATATGCTGTAGTGCCCTGAAAAAAAAAATAAAAAAAAAACACTCTAATGCCATTGTTGCACGCTGTTCATTATAATTAGCTTTAGATTGCCTCCCTGTTCTCCGAGGGCATGAAGGAACTGGAGTGTTTTGAGCTGCTTTTTGAGTCTTTCCTTTCACTGATGGATAGCTTTGTTGGTAACCGCTTTTCATTCTGGGTGAATTCAAAGCAATATAGTGATCCTTATATATAATGTATACCGAGGTGTTGCAACAAACACACAATAAACTGTGGGTTTGATGTCACAAATACGTCTTGACAGCGAGACAGGATGACACAGAGGCTACTCTCTCTTTCAAGCAAAGTAATAACATGAATTATTAAAAAAGGCACAGCCGATCTGCCTCTCACAGACTTCAGAGTATAGTACATGATATGAGGAGCTGAGCTCGCTATAAGAAGGCTATAGCTTGGTTACAGCACATCCATGAGAGACTATCTGCAATATGTAACATGTAATATGTAACGTACGACTGTTATTAGGTTGGATTTTAAAGAGCATGAACGGGTTGTGAAAGGTATTGTAAGGACTGTGTGAAGTATCTTGTAGATATACTGGTCATAATCAACCTTAAAATTACATTTCTCAAGAAAACTCAGTAAATCAGAAGCAAATTCTTTCAATGCAATTGATTTCGTGTCAGTTATTATTTTCTCCTTATTAGTTGTGTGATCTTTCATCAAGACTGTTCCAACCAAAATACTATTTCACTATAGACTACGGTTTACTTTGCAGCTATACTTTGGTCTGGTCTTATTGCATTTCAGCATACTGGGTTTAAACAGGATGCTGGTGCAGGTTATTACTGAGTTATGAGTATCTGGGTTGCTGCAAGGCCACCTACCATGTATGAAGAAAATTTGCTGACAGTAAAATGTTAGTGGGCAACACTTGTTTTAGTCATTTTTCAAGCAAAAATGCCCAATATGTATTGGTATTGGATATATATATATTGGTTCTGCCTTCTAAAATGTGATGATTTAATGTTTTTATTTATCATACATAATAGTAAACCTTATATCTCTGGGTTTGGACTGTTGGTCGGCTGGAAACAAGATATTTTCTGACATTTTATAGACCAAACAGAGACTAAATGCTCCTGATATACTATTGGGTCAGTTGTAATGGCAACCGATGGACAGGTGAGAACTGACAAATGCACAATGATAAATGCAGATTAAAACCGCCACCAGATGCTGATTTTTGTGGATTTGTTTTCATCCGTTCGTCCAATCTGCAGCTTTTGCGTTAATTGAAAATTACCAGTCAGTGAAACAGACATCATCCCTGTTACCGATCGCTTGGGGCAACAACAACAAAACAAAATAAAATACCACCCCTTCCCCAACAATGAACAAAACGCCAGGCTGGATAATTAAGTGAAACAAAGCATCAAATATGAGCAATAAATACATTTTTATTAACCTACTTGTGGAATAATGTATGAGCTTTTCACACTTCACTGGCCACCGAAACAACATGATTTCACAAAGTGTTGCAGCCTTCTGCACTCAGACACGTACATTCATCATGCACGTTACTTCAACTTAAGTCTGAACGGGTAATTATTTAGTTTAGATATATATATATATATAGTTACTGATTGGCTGATTTTTCTACAATATCATTCAACACTTTTCAAATAATTCCAATGCAGAAATAACTTCCTGTTGACTGATATCCTGCCTGCTCGGCTCATTCTACACTACATGGGTAATTGCACGACTTGTGGTCTAAATACAGATAGAGAACGCTAGCGGGGTGTCTATTCTTCTGATAGATAATAACAGTGTGCATATGAAATATTCTTGTCCTGGCCAACACGCATTTTTCACAGAGAATGGGGCTAATGGGGAAGCAAGAGCACATATAACAAAAAAGATACGTTTGTTGTTGTAAATTGCTTTCTGCAGAGGAGAAAAATCTATGTTATAATTTATTCTGGGATTAAAAAGACATTAAGTGATCTATAGCTCATTTCCTATTTATTGGCAACCTGTAGAAACAACAAGAATAATCCAACATCTGTGGCATCTTTCTCCCACTTTACGAGCAGTTTATAATTTGTATCAATTGAACGCCATTTTCATATGACAAATAAATGAAAAAAGGATTCAACACAAACATCTCAATGCAAAATGCTGGATAGAAATAGAAAACGCGTTCATGGATGTAGTCATTTTTATGCTCCAGAGCAATGAGTAATCTTTACTTACAGCCCTGCTTAATGGATGAGTAAATGAAAAGGTCATGTTTTCATATTGCATGTACATCCTCTGACAGATGCGTCTGCCTTTGTGAACATGTATAACTGTATCTTTAAAGCTATTTGCCTCTGCTGATTTAACTGCGGTTTGTCTGGCTGACGACCAGAAACTCAACACAGCCATTAGACCCCTGCCAAACCAGGGCAAAACCAGCCATTACTCCAAGACCTACCTAATTGGGTTTGGATAACACTGGCCACAAGATCAGGCGTGTTGTGTTTTCAAATATCTGATCTGCATTTATGCACAATCTTAAATGATTATGGCTTAATTACACAAGGTTAATCTGTTAAGCCAATAGATGATCTTTTTTCTTCTACAGGAAACTCCTGTCATTGGTGAATTGTGTTTTCATAAAGTTGGTGGAGTCACAATCGGTACCTTGTGGCCACCAACTTTAATTATTTCACTTGTAAATCATGTCTTGTCCGTCATTTCTACAACACCCATGAGCCTCAGCTACCGTTTTTTAACAAAATAAGTGCTGTTGAATTTGTGAACAAAAGACGGTGAAGTCACCTAAAACCTGAAAGGTAATCAATAATCATTTAACCATTTAAACATCAGTAACTGATTAAAATCGCATCCCTAAAATTATTACAAAATTTAAAAAAACACCCAGTATATTTCAAGAATGCAATAGACAAATGACCAAAGGAAAACTGAGATGGGCAATGAAAAATAAATGTTTCATATCTTCAAGAGAAGTTCAAATAGGACGTGACAGAAAATGAAATAATCTGTTGACGGTTGTTATCGGCTATATACTCGGTTTTTAAACTGCTGCGATTAGAAATTCAACCGTCAGTCTAAGCCAGCTAAAATCCAGGATGTAGTTTGCTGCCAGCTTATTTTCAATTATAATCCTGCATCTTTCATGAACAAAAAGGTATTATTTGACGGCAATATTGGAGAACTACAGTCGGATCAGAACCAGTTGGCCCCAACCCTGAGCCGATGATGTGAGAAAAATCTTTCGTCTTTATTGGAAACCTTAATGGTCTCTGTATGATATGTCGTACAGGTAGCAGTATATAGTCCCTCCCTGAAGAGAGCTCCCAACTGTGGTGCACAAAATGCCTTTAAAGTGTTTCCAGTAATTGCTCCTGTTTCACACAACGAAGAAAACCTTTGTAAGACAAACGATTTGTTCGTTGAAAGCCATCTTTATACCATCTTCTTTTCACATCTTGATTTTCTTAAGATCCTTGTTTTTGATGTGATTTTCTTGGCCCCCCCGATTGTTGTCGCACAGCAAGACAGAAATTAATGAGTCGGTCTTTTAATTTCTGCCACTTATCATCTGACAGAGACAATAAAAGATGACACTGCAAGAAAATGACTGTGCTCACATAAAAATGGAGCTACGTAAGACCAAAACACACGGGTTTTAAGTGACTAACTACTCATATGTCCCATTGCTATTTATAAAAAAAAACTGTCCACAACAAGAAATAATTGCGATGTACAGTAGTTTGAGGCTAAATCCCTCTAAATATGGTACTTTGTTATTAAAACCATAAATTAAACAGGCTATTAAAACATATATTAAAACGTAAGATATTTTTTTTATTTTTTGCTAAATGAGTATTAACATAAGCTGCTTTTACTATAATAAAGAGCACTTTCATTTGCTCTGTCAGTGTCCAACAACACAACGTCAGCGTCCAAGTAAACCAGACACATTTAACCGATATATCATCCGTGACGTCAACAACTAGCTAAGCTAACTTACGCAACACGTTGGCTCAGTCATGGTCAGGGTCATTTAGCATGGTTGAAGCCACAGAGCTAACAAAGACAGAGAAAACCCTATTTGACGAGGCCACTTTATCCTTTATGACACAAAGTAGTCAGTATCAGTGTCCTGTCATTTTACAGCACTCTAGCTGCTAGCAAGCTAGTCAAAAAAAACAAAACAAAAAACAAGCTAGGTTAGCTAACTTAGCTAGTATGCTTCCTCGTTGATTCCTTTAACCTGAATGATATTTCTATCTTACTGTAAGTTTGTTGTTGGTTTTACTTAACAGTTTGACAGAGTTACCATATTTGAAAGCTTAATTAATTTTAATTTTTAATCAAAAAAAGCGTGACAACTACACCTTTAGCTTCCAGTCAGTAGCGTATAACTTCAATGTTGCGTTAATTGTCCTTCATCTGGGAGCATGTAAACATAAACAGCCGCTAACCAAACATGATTCAAGCATCCATCTATTCTTAAAACTGTCTTTTTCATCTTTTTCCCCAACAAAACGTTTGACAGGAAAAGGAAAAGCAGGAAAAGCACAGCTAATAATACACATTAAAGACATACGATAACTGCCAATCATGGTGATGCATACCTCTGATTTTTAAATGTTATATATATTGAACTTCAAATATGTGTTTGTCCAGGCTGTCCAAGGTTTTGGAGCAGAAAAACATCAAGCATTCAAACTGATTCAATTCCAATTCCTCATAACTTTGCATAAACTAAAGTTTTGTGTTTGGAAATCCTCTCGTTTAATTGTGCCTTGAACTATCACTGTGACGTCTCCTTGGCTTGGCGCCTATTGAATTGGCAGAGGCAGTTCATTGTTGTCCCAGTGTAAATCCCAGATAATGGAAAATTAGCCTTTCCTAGTTTGTTTTGCAATACTTCCCTTGGTCATGTGTTCGAGGAACATTTTCTGAACTATGCTGTCACTAGTTCAACTTTTCTGTCATATTTGCGGCTTTTTTCTTTCTTTCTTATATTTTCATATAAACAACTATATGTTTTCTGACTGTTGCTTACTGATAAAAAAAAAAACAGTGACTTAACAGTTTGTGAAAGTGTTTACTTTTGTTGTACAATACCTACAGTAAAATCCTCTGGTGTGTTTGGCGTACATTAAACAGAAGAGCTAACCACAATATTGAATAGTCCACCTCCTCCTCCACTACCTCTGCCAGCAGTATATATATATATATATATATATATATATATATATATATATATAAATAATCCTGCTTTTTAACATTCACGAGGAATCCTCACAGTTCTTGGAAATAACTTAATTCAGGCTCCAACTGCTGTATAATTCTAAATCTCAAAATGCAATTAACACAGGGGCCAGTCCTATTATTTCTTGGCCGTCGTAAAGTATTTCTCCGAAATGAGAAGATTGGCTGATATGAGGAGCCATAAGATATCCTGTGTAAAGTAGGTTTAGTATTTACTGCATGCACCTGTAATTGTGACTGGGGGGTGGGGGGGGGATACAGATGGCTGCTGCAATATGTGGTGGAAGATTCATCATCATCCTCCCTAAAAAAAAAAAAGGTCACTGAAAGGGAAATTATAATTGTGTTATCAGGAAACGTTATTGAGCCTTAATTTAATGCTTCTGTACAGCAGTGAGCATGAGAAGCATCTGTTAGTTATGTGTGTAAATCAATGACATTTTTCCAAAGATCCACTAACAAAAAAAAAAAAACAATATTTAACTAAAGGTGCCGTTTCTACTCATTAAATCATAGCCTGCAGCTTCAGTAGAAAAAGGTTTTTCTTGACACCAAGATTAGTAACATACAGTATGTGCTGTGAAGGTAGCATTAGAGAAATATTGTTCATATGTACGGACACAGAGAGTGGCCATCGTTGCAATGTTTATACTCCCATCATCATCTCAATTATCTTGTTATCAACAACAACATAATAATTTACTCATGATAAGAGATCATGTTGTTATCACGAGGAAACAAAATATTGTTCCTGTCGAGATAACAAACCAACAGAAAGGTTTGTTTTGTTATCGGAAGATAATGGAAGTATGCATTAAAAAAAATAACATGTAAAAAAAAATGTCAGGTGTTTCTGTGCAGCAGCTGATTTATGCTGAAAATATTGGATTCGTTACGCGTTTGATTGTTACTACAGTCAAGGTCCAAAACAGTCAAGTTGTTTCATGTCGAGAGATAATATTTAAATGTAAAATTATTACTGTTGTGAGTATATGGCCTGTCCTTATCCCAATAGCTTTATTGCCATGGAAACTGCTCGCCCATCTTGGATATATATCATCACCTTTTAAATTATTATGATGAACTTTTTAGCAAAGAGTTACTTATTTACACATCCAGCAGTTTTTTGGTCTCTACAAACCCCTGAGGGAAATATCTGTGTCAGCTAAATACATTTAGCGTACGGTGGGGTTTTTAAAAAAAAGTTTTTTGGGGGTTTTTTTTTGCTGAAAACAGCTGCCTGCTGCAACCAAAAATGACACAATGAGAGCGGTGAGAGAGTGAACGTATAAGACAGTAGAAAGATAATGAGCTCTGTGAAGCTGCAGAGTCGGAGGATAATTCAATCTTATCCTCCAAAACAACACGTATTTACGTTCAAGTGATGTAGAAATATGACAGGAATAAGGAGGAAATCTTCTCACGTTCTTCATGAGAATGATTGATTATATTGATGACGATTAAATTATGATCTTGCGATAACGGGATTAAAAATGATCACAAACACAAGCCTTTAACATGCTTCCAATTTCCAATTTGTAAATGTGAAAGTCCGTTTTTAAAACGTCATTGTCATACTGCAGTTATGTCATATTAATTACAACGGAGATAAAATGTCTCTCCTCCCTTAATTAAAACGGCAGGATGGTGAGTTTCAAATACTTGAGAAAGTTTGAACTCTCTGCTCTCCTATAACTTCTTTCAAAGTTAATTAATTTGACCTCACGACGGATTCACTGCTAATGTTTTAGTTATAAATTTAATCTTAAAAACTGTTGAAAATCCTGCAATCGAATCAAACGTTTAAAAGAGGTTATGACATTTAAAATAGACAAGATCTGGATACAAGAATGCCAATATATGCTTGGTGGTTCACAATGTCAACGATTATCGAAGCATTTTCAGTAATACTTACGTACCATGTATCCAAACAGTCTTCTGTGGTTTCCATTAACCTCTTTCTAATACAATAAATATATAAATAAATGAATAAAAAGCATTTTTTTCCCCCTCTGGCTAAAGAATATAAAAGAGTATGCTGACAATAGAAAGCATTCACCAACATTAAAGCTTAGTTGAGTGGCTCCGGGGTCGAAAGTTTCCACCAGTGAAAACACTTTGCTTTTTCCCTGTAAGGGTGCTTTTAGAGATGGCTCTTTACATTTTAGTCTCCGTATAGAAAAGAAAGAGGACTGGGTCATATTGCTGTGTTGTGCATGAATTCATACTCATATTTAAAAACAACCTCAGGTATATTGTTAAAACTGTTGTGTGGGTGTGTGTGTATTTGTAATTGATGACCGGTCAAGTCAATTTAATTTTATTTGTATAAAAGGAACATGCAATAAATATTGTTTGCACAAAATAGACCAGATAGCAAAATTACATATAAATGACACAATTATACATAGATTGATGTATATGGTGAAACTAAGATGTCAGAACTACATTATAGGACCTACGACTGTTGTGTTTTGGCTTGTACTGTTAGTATTTCCTCTCTCTGTATCCACAAGGTGTTTACAGGTTACATTACGTTAAATGAGCTTCATAACCAAATGACAACAGCAAAGCAGTGAACATCCCAAACTAATGATGCTGTGAATACTGCAGGAGTATCTAGGGGTGGATTTAAGCTTTTAAAATAATATTAACTGTCCCATAAAGAGCTTTTGACTGAGAAATATATAGAAATACATAGAAAGTTCAACTTTCTATGTTGAAGTTTGTTTGTTTTTTTTAGTACCAACTCTATTAAAACAAAGTTACAAAAGTTACAAATTAAAATTAAAATGTACAGTTTATAAAAACACAATAAGAATCAAGATAAAAGTGATTAACGGATTCAATCGTTGCATATAGATAATTTAGGAAAAGTGATACGTGGTTTACGGTCGAGCTGCGTGTGCTGTATTATAGTACTTACAGTATTGGACTCCTTGTTTACTCCACAGATGACAGAAACTCTAAAAAATTAATCACTGGATTATGACGGGTAAACAAGAACAGCCTCTCTTTACACTTCGTTTACTCTGGTGAAGGACAAAGTTGACAGTGGTGGTGGAGGGTGGGGGGGTGGGGGTCAACATTAAAATCAATCACAGGGGAGAGACTTATCGATCCTGCCACCCCTCCCACCTCCAGAGACACAGTAACTCATACAAAAAGTATAGATCAGCTGTCACCAGGGGGATTTGTGGCCTTCTCTTTCTTGCAGCCATAATCAGTAGAAGCTTGAAGGCAGTATGTTTTTCATGAGAGCAGCCAGATGGCGACCAGCTTCCTCATAAGTATCGACTTTGATGCGTCTCACTTCATTTTTTTCTCGTTTTGAAATTTGACTGATGGAAGCTCATAAATTACCAGTGAACGTGATGCGATGAAAGCTTGATGCTGTTTGGTATACACATTGAGATATTTAGTGAGCACAAAGAAACTTTCCACTTTTAGCAGATAAACATCCAACTGGACAAACAAGAAGCAAAACATGTTTTTGTGGGGAAAAAAAACACCATTAAAAGAAAACAAGGTTGAATTTGAACACTTTTGTCTACAGTATTACAGTCTGACCAAACCATCCACTCCAGCCTCCTTTTGTACAGCAGCCAGGTAAACATAAACATATTACATTTCATGCGGACTAAGTAAAATATTAGGATTTGTTCACAGTTCTGGGCTCAAATTCAAAACATTTACTTCCATTTTCCGCCTTCAGATATAAATTAGTTTCTCTGTGTTCTTCCACCGACCGCTGTGAGCTCAACAAAGATAGAAAGATATTACAAACACTAAAAAAAAAACACTTTTTTTTTTTCAGACGAAAGGAAAGAACTCCAGGAGTGGAAATACAAAAGGTTACTCTAACTCTTGGAGTGACTCTGTGCCCTTGTGTGAAAACGTGTGAGTCGTATTTTCACAGGGAGTTCTTTAGGAGCAGATAAGGCCTCCTGCGCTTCCTCCCACCTCATCTCCGGCAGGACCTCCATATCGCCGGAGTCAAATCTCAATCAGCAGCGCTGTGTGCCTGGAATTACCCAGGGAAAGAAAGAAGACCACTGCCTGTACACTTTAAAGCTTTTTTTCCATTTGATCCCTATCACTCACCGTATTACCTTAAACAACATGTCGTTTGCTGAATTTTATTCCTCAACTTTTCGACATCTTTGCTCCGTCTTCTTCCTCCGTGCTTCAACCCGAGCCAAATGCTGCGATATTCTTGATCGATGAGCCCGAAATGCTGCTGTCAACAAGTGGACGGTCGAGCGTGACATCGCCATCAGTCAGTTTTGCACCGCAAGCATTTCATCAACGTTGCAGAGAAACAGAACGGCGAGAGTGAATCTTTCTGTGAAGAGGAAGTGACGCTGCTGAGCTGAGAAAAACAGATCCAGCTGCGATTAGACTCTTTTAACAGCTTCAACACAGGAATTAAAGGGACTGTATGTTCTCTATCAGGAGCACGAACGCTAACATAAATGAAAACATCAAACAATTAAATACATACTGTATGTGTTTCAGTGAGTTGTGGGGATAAGCAGATACCCGAAATACTTGGCTTTTCGCTCTGCATTCAGAACAGCTGTAACATGGTTGGATAACAAGAACAAACTAGTTTTGATCGTAAAAATCAACCTTGAGCCAACTGGCTCTCTTTAAGTTAAAACGTCTGCAAACACACACACACACACACACACACACACACACACACACACACACCTGTAAAACATGCAAATTAACAGATTGTATCTATAGAGAAAATAAGCTTATTTTCCCTCCAAAAAATGTTGAACTAATCCTTTATATGAATTACATGGTTGCAAAGCTTGATCATGTACAGATGTTGTTTCATCTTTCATTATGGTGAAATATGTATTTGTTTAATTCATTTTTACACCTAAATTAATTCTCACTTATCTTAATTCTATCAATGTGTATAAACAAACTGTGTATTAAAAAAGTTTGAGTGTAATTTTCTTCCAGGTTTATTACGAATTATCCTCAAAATGTTGATGTATTTCCTTTCCTTTCCTGCTGGTCTAAGTGTGGCAGAGAATGATAATAATAATAATATAATATAATATGTTATTTACTCAAATAATGATTCATTATTTTCTAAAATCCACCAACACACTTTATGAAAATGACTTTAGTCTTTAGTGAAGTGAGGGGAATAAAGCTGCCTGCTATTGCATCAAGTGTGTGTGTGTGTCTGTGTATGTATGCGTGTTTGGGGGTGGTGAGGGATGGTTGCATCCACACACACACACACACACACACACACACATAAATGTGCTATCTCCCTCAGTCACACACTGCAACACACGCAGAGCTGCATTAGACTCTGTGGTGAAACTAATCCTGTTACAGTGTCTGAAAATGTGTCTGCTCCCGCGCACTGTAACCTTGATTTTGCTGAGACACAGTCGCCCTGGTTACAAAAAAAGATCAGTGTATTTTAGCCTTTTCTCTTTTCTCTTTCCTCTCTCTCTCTCTCTCTGTTTGTCCTTTTTATTTTATCTACAAGCGGCATTTGGTTCCCGTCTCTGAGCATCCTTATCAATGGCTTTCCACAGACCCGCCCTCGAACCCTCCACGGAGCGAGTGAGCTGGATGACCATCATAACACACCGTCAGCTTCCGTGGGGTTTATGTGTTGTGAGGCTGAGGGGTTGAAGCAATGTGCTGTGAAGATTTTGTGGTCTAAGGTTTTTGTCCCAGTTTCCTTCCTGCAGTGACACAAGAGGTCATAATGAAATAACTCCAACCTTTAAGGTCCGGTCATGACTTGTGGAAGTTGTGCCAGTGGAGTAGAAATAGTTACACCGAAGCGGAGAAATGGTGCCAACGACAAAAACGGATTTTAGCCAGCTGCATATTGTATATAACAAATAGAGAGTTGGCCTGTATGTGTGTGCAGCCTACTAGACTATGCATGTAATAAATGTACAGTGAGCAGCAGCGTCGCCATGTCGGTTCATATTTCAGAAACTTGACACGTGTCAGTCAGCTTTGTCACCTCTGGCACGGACCTCTTGATCCTGTTCACCCTCCAGCCCAGTCCAGACTGACAGCTCACATCTGCGGGGGAAAAAAAGAAAGAAGAAGAACATCAACTGTATTAATATCACTAGAAATCATGTAAGAAATCACAGTCTTATTATTATTATTCCTTATTATTACTAAACTAAAGTTTTATTTTTAATACATATACAGGTTCTAATGAATTATAAATATTTGATTTATGTTCTTAATAAGACTAAAACTTCAGATTAAAATAACTTTGCAGAAGTGACGATCATGATACAATATTTCAATTGGTTTTTGATATTCGATATATCATCATGATCATCATCTTTTCAGTATTAAAATGGTCTTCTTAAGTTTTTCCCAATTAAATTAAACAGCTCAAAAATAATTTAAAAAATCATGTTGTTTTTTTTAATGCTCACAGATTGATTGCATTAATTTTACCTTAACATTATACACAAATGTAAATTGAAGAAAGAACTTGTTTCACTTCCACTGAATAAAATCTGAATATATTTGATCTGAGGTTAAATCTGACAGTCACATCAAAGATGAACAATAACATATTATAATTGATTTCAGCAATTGTCACACATCCTGTGACCACTGGGTCTAAACAAGCTGTGAAATGCTTCTTTCACATATTCGTAACCGCGGATGAATAATGAAACCAAGGTCTCCGAGTTTGTGCTACGTAAGGAGGTTACATAACAGAGCTGTGAAATCAGCCTCCTGCTCCTGCTTGTCCTCTGGCTGTATAAAAAAATAAAAAAAAATAAATAAAAATGACCTTTATGTGACACCCTTGTTAGAAACATGAGTTACTGAAAGATCAGCTGGACGTTTACCAGCAGTATTTTCAAGCACCGTGTCACCCTGATGTGAAAGAGGCCTTAATGAGGATAACTCTGTGTCCCTGCGACAGCCTTCACTCCCAGCTACCGAACTCACGGAGGATTTTCTTCCATTTTCTCGTGTTCATAAGACATTTTGTGTGAGAGTCTTCGTGGCTGCTAGATTATTCCAGTTGCATCGGAGGAAATCAGAATATGTGAGTTTGATCAAATGTCAAAATCACAAAGATGAGACAGTATATGCATCCTCTCCTACGTGTGTTTCCAGCAGTGAAAGAGCGACACGGGATGTATTATAACTTAAAATAAACTAAACCTTTCAGCAAAGTCCTTCACCAAACTGTAATTTTCCAACCATAGCTTAGAAACTGTAATTAAGCGAGTCTGAGAAATACTTGGCATTTAAAGAGTTTGGAGAGTGGTGTGTGTGTGTTTTTTTTGTGGCTTTATCAAACTAGCATATCTACTATTTTCTCACTGTATAGAGGTCAGTCATGGACACTAAGATAACGGTACGTTTACACGTCAAATAGCGTCACGTTTGCCAAAAGTCAATTAGTCCTCATCCTACAAACCTCAACTCTTTAGAAGTGAAAAGATATTGTTAGAAAATATGAACATATATGCAGCTAAAGGGAGTTATATTAGAACAAATTACCGTATTTTTCAGACTATAAGGCGCATCTAAAATTAAATCAACAAAAATCAACAGTGCGCTTTATAATCCGGCGCGCCTTATGTATGACATTTGGTTGTGTTTACTAACCTCTAACCGATTTTAGTTGTACACATTACGGCTAATAGATGAGATGAGATGAGATTCAACTTTATTGTCATTGTGCAGAGTACAAGTACAGAGACAACAAAATGCAGTTAGCATCCATCCAGAAGTGCAAAACAGCAGAAAGTGCAGAGTATGTGCAAATGTACACTATAAATAGGAGTGTACATTTGCATGTATTACTCCGCGAGTCAGGAGCCTTGCAGAGGCCGGAGTCATCAGTGAACAGCCCGGTGAAAGCAACGAGACTGACTCGGATAATGTTGAGAGGGATCCGGACATGTTTGATGCGGAAATCGCCCACTTAAACTTGTGTTTTTGTGTTAGCCTACAACAGAGTTACCGTATTATAAATTAGTTAGACTTTAATTAGACTGTTTTCGCTTATTGCGCCTTATAATCAGAAGCGCCTTGTGTGTGGACAATGACAGCGATTGACATTTTATTCGATAGTGCGCCTTATAATCTGGTGCGCTTTATAGCTCAAAACATACGGTAACCATCTGATCTATTTTTATAAAATACTAGGAGAACCAGAAGAACAATTTGTTGTAGCTTTAGAGTCTGTTTTTGAGTCCTATCATATATGTTGCCATCAAGGGCAGAAAAGGTTTGCTGGTAACAACGTTTTTCTGACTCAAGGAGTTAGAAACAGTTTCTCTCATCAATCTCTAGCTAGAAATGTAAAGTCTGCTGTTGTCTACTTCTGTCTGAAATCAAGGACCAATTTTCTTTTTTAATTATGAAGAATTTCAAGTGGTGAATCTGTCACTGTTTTTGTTAACTACATACTTTATACAATAACTAAAAACTCAACACTTCAGTTGCCTTAAAAAGGACCAGAATAGATTAAATAATCACACCTATAAAAAAAAAAAACCCAACAAAAATAAAAATGCTCCAAAAGAAAAGTTAACTTCTTACCCTACTTCAGTCGTTCATGCTTGTACAGTGGAGTACAGGAAATGAAGGTCACAGACGGGGGTGGGTTTGCCTACACTTCAAAAACAGATTCAGTAAAGACATTTTTATTTTATTTTTTTTTTAGTCTTTTGCAAATGTGTTCAGAAAAACCTTGAATTCCTCCTTTCTCTCGATTATAATCATGTGCTCTGTGAGAATGAGTCAGCGCTGATGAAGAACGCAGCACCTACCTCTGCTAAAGATACAATATCAGTAAAGTGCACACGCCGTTATCAGAGCACAGTGAAGAACGCCTGTTTCCAATGGATACCAAATTGAAATCAAGCGAAGCAGACAGTAGGGATGTTTGATTCGTCTTATTCTCTCAACCTCCTCCTCCTTATCTTCCTATCCCAGCGTGACATTGTCAGAGAAAAGCCATGCGGGCGGAGACAAAAACTGCGGTTGCTTAAACATCCTGACTGCCGAACCAGCTGAAAGAGGTCAAAAATCAGTATGAGCAATTTATATTTTTACTGCAGAGATTAGAGGGAATCATTTGCATTGGTTTTGACAATGAAGAAACAGCTTCTTCTTCTTCTTCTTCTTCTAAGTGTTCACAACTAATATGATCTATTGCTGGTGAAGTTTGTCATTTCAAAAAGTGAAAGCGATCTCAAAGTGAGAAACGTGCTGAACATTTAGTCGATTGATTTATTGTTAGGGTCAGCATACCACCCTGACCACGCCCGATCTTGTCTAATCTCGGAAGCTAAGCAGGGTCGGGCCTGGTTACTACTTGGATGGGAGACTGCCTGGGAATACCAGGTGCTGTACCCCCTTCCCATGGGCCCACCACCCATGGGAAGGGTGTAACGGTGCGACGAGAGATGGGCGGCAGTCGGAGGCGGGGACCCTGGCGGTCCGACCCCCGGTTCCCTGCTGAAGCTGTTGCCCCCGCGACCCGACAAACGGATAAGCGGAAGAAGACGAAGGATAATAAAATAATGTTAATAAAAACACCAAAAGCTGTGCATAAGGAACCTTTTCGGCTAGTCAACCTTAGCAGCCAATACTTGTCTATTCAAACTGCGATTCACGATTTCACGATAATTATCATGATGATGTTTGTTCAAGTGTTCAAGTTTTCCTGATACGTTATGTTTGTAATTCGTTATTTGATGTAATATATATAAAAAGGGATTGACAGCTGTGACAGCCACTCTCTGGCTCCGAACACCATCACACAAGCAAGATGGCAGCTCCCGTAAAGGTGATATCTTGGTTTCTTTTTTGAAGGGCGTATCGTCCATATTATATTACAGTCGCTGATACAAACCTTTATACCTTTGAGCTCTGAGCAACCTCTGAGTTGCTCTAATGTTGTTTCATTTAATAGAGTTCTGAAGAGGTTTTCACAGTATTTCCAGGAATAAAAAGCAAAGATTTCCCAGTGGTAGAGGCCGTGGTATAAGTACGTGATAAGAGTGAAGATATATCACTTTGCTTTATGTCATGGTGGTCGTCACCTCGACATCCTTCTTATTATCACTACATAACAATGGCAAACAACTCCCGTAAAGGGTCTAAAAAGTGTGTGACATACCAATAAAATAAATCCCTGCATGAATAAATCATATTTAATTAATACTCTCAGTCAGCCTCTTTGTTTATCACTTAGATTGCTGAACACTGTCTTCTTCTTCTTCTTCTTCTTCTTCAGTCCACTCTTAGCCATTCTTTTACATGTGTTCGCTTCAGATGAATCTCGCTCTGGGCAGTGGTGATGAATGCTGATGAATGTCGGAGGGAATAGCGGATGACAGCCGGAGTGGCCCTTGTGTGAGATGAGTCAGGGAACCCGCCAGTCTCTTCCCAAATGATGACATTTGATTTTGTCTGGTACTTTTTATTTCAGTATGGCAGGTGCAGAGACGACAATCAATAGCTCTTTCTTGTTCTCACTTTCTCCCCTCGTCGTCCCCTCGACCCTGTCGTCTCTCGCTCCCCGTGTTTGCGTCTGTGCATTTTCTTTTCAATCTCCCTGGCTCTCTTTTCTCATTCTTTTGTATTTTTCCCCAGCTTGTCTCTTTCTGTCTCCGTCGCGTTTCCTCCGCCCCATCCCCTTCGCTCTATCATCCTTGACTCTCAGCGGCACATATCTGTGGATAACTAATGATAATGGACTTTGCTCCCTGATGTGGGAATTCTGCAATCAGCCACTCTGCATGACACATGCGTTGATGACCTTAATTTTCTCAGACTTCAATGCCCCTCAAGATCATCAACAGCGAGAAGACAGAACACACAAATAAACACAAACGCTAACAAAGAAAGGGTGATTAATTTTACTAGAGATAGCGTGCTATGCAGATGTCCGTCGTCTACTATAAATACTGTGTTTTTACTACATAATGAAACCTAACTTGTTATAACATCTTTGCTGATTTCACTGCAGATGATACAACCAGATCATGACACATTACAGTGTGGTTTTCTATATTATATATACATATATACAGTAATATGCAAATGTTTTAGGCACAGTGGATGTTGAGATTCTTATCCATAATGCAATACTATCAGAAAGACGTCTGATCAGTCCCTAATTTATTCTGCAGCATGCAGCAATGACTTCAAACATACAGCCAGAGTCATAAAGAGCTATCTTCAGAAACGAGAAGAACAAGGAGTCCTGTAACAGAGAAAGTCCTGATCTCAACATCATGGAGTCAGTCTGGGATTACATGAAGACACAGAAGTAGCTGCAGAAGCACTGTGGCAAGTTCTCCAAGATACTCCAAGAACAATCAACCTGCATTGAAAGACTGTGTGCAGGTGTACTGAGGAGAACGTTAAAAGTATGAAAATAAATGATAAATAAAAATATATTCCTGGCATTACTTTTGAGAGTGACCTGACTTTAATTTTAGAGCCTAAAACTTTACACTATATATATTATTTCCATTTTATGCATTGTTTTACTTTACTTTACAACTTCATCTCAGAGGCATATTGTACTGTGTGGAAAAGGTGCGTTAAAGCAGTCTGGCTGTTATAAAGGCACGTACAAGGATTTCAGCATCTGAACTAGATAAAACGGGGGTTAAGGTATAAAGGTGAGAGATGACAGATTTTGTAATATACCTGATGTGCGGCTGAAAGGTAACAGAGGGATCAAATTCTACTGTTCCCAAATTCTTAACTTTATACGGCTCTAAGAAATAATCTATGAAACATGATGTGAGTCTATCTGGACCAATAAGAAATATTTCTTATTTGCATTCAAATATAGAAACAAACGTCTTTGAATCATGAGTTTGATTTAAATTCGGCGAAACCTTTTTTTTTTTATAATTCTGCAAAAAAGTTTTTCCTCACATCTCCACCAGTACATATATTATAATCTATGTTTCAAACGCTTACATATCAGGAATCAGCAGCATGCAAACAAATACAAATGAGATATGATGCCTATCTAACTTGTCTCAAGCACTTTCTTACAATCGATACAGATGTATTTGCTCATGCATGTCCTTGAAAGCAAAAATCAATTTGTTTATTACTTTTGTCAGAAATCAATAGATTCTTCCCACATCTGCTCACACTGAGATAACTTTTGGGATTAAAAAGACACTTTGACATGTGAACAGGGACAGAACAAGCTGGGATCACACCTACAACTCTGAGATCAATGGACTATACCTGCCGTCCCACCTGAGCTGCAGGCAATGACTACAGTTAATCCTGCCTTTAACTGTGTTTTCAACGGTTGTTTTAATGCATTTTTTATGCCTTTAGTAAAATATTTTGATTTGTTTAAAAAGTGCTGTATAAAATTATTACCCTGCAGGACGTCACATACACAACAACATATTACATTTGAGTATTGTTACTTATGATGTCCTATCTTTTATGTTTACCAGCCTCTTATTAGAAACATAAGTGTAAGATGAGTGCCGGTTCTGTGTCCAAGCCATGGAAGAGATGCTGTTTCTACAACCAGGGAAAAGAAGCTGGAGTACTGGGCAGAACAACAATTCAGCTCCTCATCTCACACCACTCCAATCTCCACAGAGCAGAGCCAGCATCAAAGCTAGCTGTCCTGCTTTAATCTTCTGGGCTGGTCTTGCAAGGATCGTGTCTGCCTGATCGGCCTGATAGCGTCATCCAACCTGACCTTGTTGTCCTTGTGGACAGAGAGGAAGTGTGTGAGCTGTGGTTGGATACTTCTCCACTCCTGTCACACAGACTTCTTTTCTCTCTCTCTCTGTGTGTCTATGTATCCTCAATCTCATTGGTCCATTTTGTCTTTAATCTCTCTGTTTATCGCTCTCTGTCAGACACACACACACACACGCACACACGCACTCATGCACATCACTGGCAGAACATAACATTGGACCTGTGATCGGCCATGGGAGGAAGCAGGGAATATGTTTGTGTGACGCCACAGTGGAATAATGGCAGATAATCAGAGGCATCTGCTCCTTCATGGTGCCAACATCATCTCAACACAACACAAGCCAAACTGATGGATGAGCAAAAAATATCTTCACCTCCAAAAAAGGAACCAGCACATGGTCATTTTTGGCTCTTCTTTAGCTTTTCTGTCTGTTTTTTTTTTTTTTTTTCTGCAATTCTCCTGCCAGCCATCAAAACAAAACAAGAAGCCTCGGGCAGGATGTTATTTCTCCCTACGACAACATAAACACATCCAGCAACTGAAAACTCGTTTTGTTTTGTAAGTGCTGTGTTGTCACTGCAGTGTGACTTAGTCAGAGGTGGGTAGAAACATGTTACATTTACTCCATCACGTGTACTTGGGCCATTTGTTACGTAAATTGTACTCAGAATACTCAAATACATATGAGATAAATTATATGATACTTTTACTGATACATTTAGCTATAAATGATTTATATATTCAGCTGTAATCACATATACGACAGCAATTATTGATAAGTAGATTGTGTGGTACTGTAGCTGTCTGATCTGCTGCACTTCCTGACCCAGACATTTGAAATGTAGTGCCAAAACAAAAGGCTGTCTGGCGGTAGGCTAGTCCTGCTAGTCCTGGATGTGTTAAACCCCCCAATACTGCAGTACTATGGAGAAGTTCCCTTTATACAAACCTACTTCAAAAAAAAAAAAACCTCTAAGGATATATGTGCACTTCACATTTGTTATTACCTGTTGAGGAGGCTTTGTAATAAATTCATGTAATATTCTTACTGGTTTCCAAAGATGTATGTTCAGCTAATTACTCACAAGTTAGTTTGGGAAATACACATTTGGGATTTCAATCAGTTTAACAGACACATGAACGCAGCATTATGACGAACGCTGTGTATGTGTTATAATCACCATATCATGGGAAAATTCCCCTATCCGTTATCAATACCAAATCTAATCCACTAACCCTTGAGCCAAAGGATATCAGTCCACATTTTGGCAAAATCTGTGCACAGTATTTTTTAAACATGTTGCTACAAACAGCCAAATATGACTGAAAACAATACTTTCACTGGCAGGGATGAAACATGGCTTCAAGCTTGGATCATCTGCACATATGCAGGGTTCGAGGGGGGGGGGGTGTGTCTCTACAACCAAACAGTGTTTGAAGTGTGCTTTGGGGCTTCTGCCAGGCTTTGGCTGTAAGAGGGAAACACGGCTGTCCTGCAGCTGATAACTCCAAAGGAACACTGCAGTTAGTGAATGACCGCTCGTTTCTATAATCTGTAGGGGCAGATGCAGCAGGGTGCCAACGGGTGTCACAGGTGAACTTAGGGTGTGGACGAGGAGTTAAGACGTGGGAAGACGTCAAAGAAACCAAGAGTTAAAGGTGGTAAATTGAGACTCAACTGTAAAAACGCATTCAGTTTAATGACCTAATAATTCATTAAGTCTTGCTGCAGCGTCACGTCACAGAGCACAGATGGTGGTGAGCTGGGAACTGTGTCTTCCCTGCAGTTTTATGTTTTAATCTGGTGGGAAACCAATTAAGCCTGACAGATTTAATATTACAAGATTGAGGTGGGGTGAAGCACAATATCGTCGCTCCCCGTGCATTTTGACATGTCATATTTGTCATTGCATCCAAACTGTTCCCTGCACAACATTCAACATTTTTCTGAGTTCAGGATATTAGATGGTACACAATATTTAGAATTATCTTTCTGCCGAAAAACACAATAAAGAGTTTGTACTGGAAATGAGTGAGATATTACTGTTTCTTTATGATATATTGAGTAGTTGTTAAAATAAAAGTGTGTCTTATTCTGGAGTTG
The DNA here is from genome assembly GCA_036937835.1 of Pampus argenteus. NCBI lineage: Eukaryota > Metazoa > Chordata > Actinopteri > Scombriformes > Stromateidae > Pampus > Pampus argenteus. The sequence continues at coordinate 21,858,351 of CM072867.1, read as the reverse complement.
ATCATTTTATGGTGTTTGCATGGAACATAACTAACTTGGTTTTTTACACATGGTGAGCATATGAACCACGGATAGCAAAATGAGCTAGTAGTTTCAGTTAATGATATGACATTAAGTATCAGCCATCAGCAGCGTGTCCTTCCACAGATCTGCCGTGAATATGGTCTTCAGAAGCGAAAAAACATGATGACCTAGACCAATTATTATTATTATGACCTATTATTAGAATGACATAAAAAAAAAAAATCTTAGTCGTAGCTGTCAGGCTACCAGTGTTACATGGAAGATGCAGAGATAAAGTAAACAAACTGCTGTAGCTTAAAGTCAAGGACAGAGTGTTGTTAGCAGGGATTTTAAATAGCAATGACCAAATCAGCATCTAACAGGAATGAAAAGTTATTGCAGACAATCAGCTATCTGGCCTTCTAACTGATGCCAGCAGTGCACTTTTCCCTTGTCAATGTTTGTTCAGTGGCTTGTACAACAAGCTAAGGTGCAGGACAAAACATGCTGCTCGTGTTTGTAAGTTAGATAAGATTGTGACTTCAGCAGAAAATCTATTATGGGTTGTAGTTCAGAGTCTGTGGCTCTTGTGTTGTATGGCAGGATGCTATTAGGCTCGGTGCATCTGCTCTGCCTACAATCAAACACCATGGTTTGATTTGCTATATCAAAATAAGGACTATATATATATATAGTGCTGCATGAGTGTTATCTTCAGTGGTCACTTACTATAGATGTAACCATCTTCAGACACTATTACAGAAAAGCTGAGAGTCAGCACGTTTAGCTCATGGTTATTGTTTCATTGGTGGTATACAGCAGAGCCAAAACAATTCTTACAAGCTGCACTTTAAGTTTCTGCAGAGGAGGAGACACATTGTAATAAACCAGCCGCCTCATATCCATACAGCAGTAAGAATCCAGGACAGGGACTGAAGTTGAGTGCTTCATCTTAACCAGTGGGCCTGAATGGCTGATGGCTATACTTCATTTTAGAAACCATCAACTGCTTACCCGGTGAATTGCTTCAGTGGCTTCAGACATCTTATCATGGTAAAAGCTTATATACTTATATACACTGTTTGACTATAGCCAAGCAGACATTAAAGTGTGCATAATAATGTTTGATGTCCTGGTATGAGAAAAAGTCTTTTACAGCTGTTTAACTAAGAGTCCATTGGATAGATGCTACAAACAGGGAAAGCATCAAACGGGCATCACTGATAATGTGAGAGATTCAGCCTCTTTTTTCACTTCATCGTGTAATTAGCGGTGTGGTAAAATTGTGCACTGGGTAATTCATACGTACACTTAAAGGTAGTTAGCTCTAGTTGAATTCCTCTGCTGTTCAGTCAGGCCATTCATCTAGCTGGAAAACCACGCTCCACTAAGCAATCATTTTAAATTAAAATAATAAAAATCTTGTTTTATGTGCTGAAAGTACAGTTGAGCTGCAGTGTGAGACATGGCCTCTTCCTCCTAATTCAGACATGAATAAGATCTAAGATTCTTTATTGTCATTATACTCATATGAGAATAAAAATCTTAGGTTTGACTTCAGGTTCAACCCTGTTTTAGGGTCCAAACCATTAAATAATTGACAGAAAAATCTAATTCTTTGAACTTGGAGCTTTTATTGGTCCCTTTGAAAAAAAAAAAAAAATCAAATGTTTCCATATATCCAAAATATCACACTGCTCATATGTTGGGCTAAAAAACTCATGCATCGAATGATACGATTGGCGTTATAGGGTTAAAGGTGTAGTGTACTAATGACATGCCAGATCCTGTTTTAAAAAAAAAAAGGAAAACGTAAATTCTTCAAAAATTGGAAACTCAATAGTAAAATATCATTATCTGAAACTGTGTACACTACTGGAGTAAATGCATGGTCCACCTCTGGCACTCAAGTTTGGATTAACAGTCTGGCTACCATTTAGAGCTCCCATCTTGCAGAGTTGCTAAGTGAAGCTTTGATAAGCAGCATGGTGATGATTAGTAACAGTAGTAAATTTCATGGATGGCTCTATCAGAGTAATTGCTTGGAATGAACAAGGAGACTATTTGCCAGAAGTGGACACCGATAAATTTCTATTGATGGATTATGGCCTCATACAGACAATAAAATTCTTAAAGTGACATATTAGACTGCATTTGATAGTGAATGAGAACCTGAGAGAAAGCCGCAATGGTTGAATCATATACTTGCATAATTCGTCAACTTGTTCTTTTTTCTGTTTTCTGTTTCTGTTTTATATTTTTTCATATTTATTGATTAAAGAAATGCTAAGAGTCAAATCTAACTCATAAATCGATTCATCATTTAAATGGAGCCTAATGATTTCATACAAGGCATCAAACTCGTCAACTTGGTCACCAACAAGGACAAGACGGTGATTATGATCTCCCTGCCCCTTCACCTTCACCTCCTCCACCATGTCTCCTTCAGACAGTGTGGAGGATCATTAATCTGAGTGTGTGCGCTTTTGACTAAATTGCAAATAGGCCCTAACTGCCTCCCTGCAGTTTCTGACACAGATGATTATCATTGCCGACGATTAAAGCACTGAGTAATGCATCCCCAAAGGGGCCACCGCTGCCCATCTCCTTCATCACTGCCACTGAACCTCTTGTTAGTCCAGTCCTGCACCCAGTGGACGGAGAAAACAGCATGCGCCGTTGGTGCTCTCCCGTGTGTGCCTTTGCCAAGAGGTGGTTGACTCTCAGGACAGGAGTGTATTAACAAGCCTCATGGATTTGTTTCGTCTCCAGTCCGGTTTCACTTGTCTAAATCTGGCCTCAAATGTGATTACAAATGGTTTTACTCTGTGTATTGTTTATATTATTCAGTTAATTCAGATGGTGTACTGCTTCAACAATGGACAAAATACACATACTAAGCTTTAATATCCTCTTTACAGGAAGTCTTACCTGCTGACTAACTTAACTAAAGTTTCTCAAACCGCTTCATTAACAGGATACTTGAGAGGTTTATCATTACTCAGCGGCGCCCTTAATCATTTTTCCCTCCAAATCTGTGAGTGTGGTGTTTTTTTGGAGTGTGAAATCACTCAAATGAATTGACTCTCATTTTTTATGTCTGCAACATAATCGCTGGATAATGGGCTCAGAGCTGAAGGCATGGATGCTAATTTCACATCAATTAATGCTATTCAGGGAGAACCCAATAATTGATTGCTGCTACACCAACACAACCTGACCATATTGCTTTCGTTTTCAATGCAATTACGGGCTTGTGATTGTAGATCCCATCGTAAATCTCAATCAGGAATCCTTGCATTTATAAATGTAAAATTATGTATGTATTTATGTATCCTTCAATTCTGCTTCTTGGAAATAGGGACAATCACGTGACAATGAACACAGAGTTGCTTGTTTTATACTGCATTATGCTGAATCAAAACCCAACATTTCAGCCTACACCTTTATCAGGGTTGAAACCGGAATAATGGGTTGAAAATCAGTAACCAAGCCATCATATTGTTGTCTTTTCTTTCATGATCTTGTGGTTAAATCAACAGTTAAATTTAGTCCGTAGACATAACCATAACATAATTTGCAAAACAAAATAACGTATTATGATATGCTGACCTTGGATGTAACACATAACCCCCCCAAAAACTCTTAACATGAGTATCACTCTCACATAGAGCAACAGTGCTTTAACATCTGGGCATCCAATGCTTTAAAAGCCTGCCTAGCCATGCCATGCCATGCCTAGTTACGGTTGCTAAGCTATGATTGGAGAAACATTGTTCAGGGGTGGGGTTTGGTTTCTTTTCCTCCAGTTCCAAGAACATCTAGCTATCCACCTCCATAAATAAATGACACGATCCCACAAACTGCTCCCCAACAGACTGCAGTTTCCCCCAACAGACTGTCATCATCACGCAGTTTTCATCACTGCAGTCATTTGCGCAGCACCCTTACCTCTTTCACTGGCGTGTGAAATGCCTGCCATTGAAAATTGGCCTTGAATGTGAAACGGCTCAGTATATGAACTCCATACAGTCCACAGTAAACCGAATATCTTTGGGCGCACTACTGAATGAAAGTGTTTTGAGCTTAAATACCGAGAGTCATATTCAAGTGAACGTCTGGACAGCTCGAGAATCACATTCAACATGAGACGTCTCAATCTGAAACGTTTTGAAGAACTCGTGTGTCAGTTTGTTCAAAGGTAGAACTTTTGAGTGTCTGTTCAATGTTCTCCAACCTGAGTGGAAAGCTGAACAAGGGCGTATCTCTCCTCTGTATCTCGTCTTTGGCTCATGAAAAGGACAAAGTGAAAGATGGAATTCATGACAGGAAGTCCACCTGTAATGATTCCTGCTCGCATGGTCCCCACCTGCCTTCATTTGTGACCCACAGCCCTCGTATTCATCCTTCACCCTGACGCCACACATTCCTCAACACGAGCCGATGTTTATTTCATCAATTACATACTTTTGTTTTTGATTTAATGCGTTTCTCGCCCTGTGTTTCCATATGACAGAGATTTACTAAGTGAAGGGTCAATGAAGGGAGCGTCAGCCTTGCTTTTTCTCAATCCCACAGTTGATTTACAACCTCAATAAACTTTCCTTCCCCACCCCATTTCAGATCAATACCAAGAATTGACCCTGAATGCAGTGTTTGGTCTTTACAAATTGGCCTCATAATGCATGCACACACTGCAGAACGTGTGGTCTGGTTGCAAATTCTGTAAACTAAAAGGGAAAACATCTCTTATACTAAGTAATAAAAGAAAAATTAACAGACACTATCTACTTTTTCTTGCTTATTGCAGAAATTATTATTGTTGTGGGCACATCTAAGTGGAATAACATACAATATGCAAGGTGGCAGGTAGATTTGTTGAGGAAACCTTGTTCAGCAGACTCTTTCAAAGTCATGGGCAGAGACCCTGAAGGACACCCAGGAAGAAGAATGGGCATCTCTTGTGCATTCACTAACTGGGTGATGAATGAATTACAGCTCCTAAATTTAGCTGGGCAGTCTACCTTGAAATCAGGCTAGACTTCTATCTTCTAGGAGCAGACAGGCTGCATATTACGTCAGAAGCCACGACCTCTATTTCTGCATTAAGGAAAAAAGAAAGATTGATGTCTCACCAAACATTTCATGGTTGCCAGAATAATATGTTGGAGATGGTGTGTTGCTCAGACATTTGTCTGACTGGTCAGAGTCTCCTGGCACCATCATTTTTATCTCAGAGGAGATCAAGCGTTAGATGCCAATAATGTGTGCAAATAGAGTTTCAGGCTCACAAACATTTCTCAGAGACGGTGCCACTCTGGAAATAATTGTGGCAATGACCTCATTCATTTGTTCATAGGACCAATATTCATCATATGGGGAAGGTCATCAACTGACTAGCTAAAGACATATGGGCATCACATACAAAGACTTGTTTGACATTTTGATTTTTTTTCTCCCATACCATTCTCATATCTGTCAATATATGCTAGCTAGCTTAGCATAAAGCATGAAAAAAAGGGGGGAACAGCTATCCTGGCTCTGTCTAAAGATAAATTGTACAGCTTTGTACATTTTAGAGCATCACAGTATATAGTATAGCAATATATATGAAAAGATAACATAAGAAAATGGAAATAAAAAGTACTTTATGATTAATCTTATATGTGTTGTTAAAATCAAACTACATTTAAAGTGATACATTACGGTCCTCCCAGGTAAAGGGTGATATGTGTCTGTAATGTGCATGCAGTAGTTACCTGGATGTACATGCATAGCCCTTTAGCCAACTGTCACAGACCATCATGTGGTTTTTATCATGACATCCACAGAGAAGTTAGGTCTCATCTTGAACACGAGAATCTACAGATCAATGAGGTGCCGTATCAGGCGAATAAATCCCTGTTTTTGTTAGCTTTGCCACCGTCTTAACTGTAAGGGAGCCACGAAGGACAAGTGAGTGGCATTCAACTCTTTGTTTGAGAGGGAAGCGACAGGTAGGAACATGTTTTATTTCCGACCTCCCTCTTCTCTCTATGCATCTTAAAGAAAACTGAGACTATACATGGCCCCAGAGGTCTGCACTCAATTAAGTGCACTCTTCTAGTTGCCTTTGTGATTTGAAGCTGACCTTGGTAAAATAAAAAATATATATAAAAATTCTCAATGCAAGATTTCAATCACATTTTTGCACTGTGAGGTAGATGCATGTTCTATATTACAATACATATTCTACATCAAGGACGTTGAACAAGAGACGTGAACAAACACGTAAACATCAGCTGCCTGAACACCAGAACAAAACAGCACTGACATGACGTGACATGACATGACATGACCACCTGTTATCATGTGAAGGAAATATCCTACTTATGTCATCCTGACATGTCTTTGAAGTGACATCCACTGAGTCCATGAAATGAGGTTGAAAGCTTTGGAAACACCAAAGTTGAGGTTTTTTTTGGTCAAACCTTTTTTGATTGACCTAATTGTGACCTAGCAATTAAAACAAATAGCATGTAGTTTTAACCTCCTTGCATTTCCGTATAATTAATTGCTGATAAGATAAGTAAATGTTTTCCTAAAATGCCTCATCTTTCTCAAATCTATCAGGAAATCTGATGCATAAATTGCTTGAGGGGAACCTGCTGGGATGATTGACATGAGTGAAGCTGATGGGTCATCTTTTAAAGTACAGGAGAATTTAATTACTGTGCAGAAGCTGCAACGGCGACAGTACCTGATTAGAAGGATCCACGGCTCTCACGTAGGAGAGCGGACACGGAACGAAATGTAATTTTCAATGCTGATTGGCACTTAACAGAGAGGGACGTGTGACAAAAGCTGGAGGCAAGTGAGGACATGCACAAAAAAAAAGAAGAAATCAATTTCACATAGATCCACCAACACACCGATGTAAGGGAGACGTCACCAGGATGTGCACTGAGGAAATAAGATGCAATACTTTGATTTCATAAATATCTATATCTAATTTTAATAAGATTATATCTATAAAAAACAAGTTTCTGAACTGGTCAAATCACAGAATTTAAGAGGAAATCTCTTCTATTAATCTTTCTGTCTTTACTGAGAGAATTAAAAAAGATTTTTAAACTTGATTGAATGATTTATGTTCCTGCTGTCATGTCAGACATTCAGTTTAATGTAAAATCTAAAATCTCTTTAATGGTCCTTTCTTGTGTGATTGGAGCCCTGCTGAACTGTTAAAGGCTTGTGAGACAATTAAATGAAAATGTTTAACCTTGAATTTCTGTAGATTGATATTTCAGTCTGGACCAAAGTGCTGAACCGAACACCTGATTATGTTTATGTCACCGATAAAGAAACTCCTGGTTGTTTACCCATCCGTGTACACAGTACATTTAGCAGTATTTCTTATGTTACTATCACACATGGACAGATGCAGAGACTTTGCTCTTTGTCTGTATAAATGGATTTTGCAAAAAATGGACAAAAAGCCAATCCGTGAAAGAAAATCTCAGCCTTTGGATCACTGCAGGAAACAAAAAATGGACCCTAAAGAAATTCTACTGTCACACTTTTTGTTTTATTCCCGTTCTTCATCTTGCTGTTGTTAAAGTGGGGGGAGGGGAAGAAAAAAAACAACAACCTTTTCTGTCTTATCGCTGCTTGTTGATGTGCGAAGCATTCAAACTGGAAGTTAAAAAAGAAAAAAAACAAATCATAACTGTCTATGAATCAGCAATGTGTCAGTATGTGAGTGGACAAGACAGCCTCTTCATGCTTGGTTAGGTTTTCACTCTCATACTCAGTAGGGCAGAAGGTGATGCCCATAGGCTTCAAATCACATTGGAAAGGTCCTTCTTACTCAGCAAGGTATTGTCTTTGGCTTGCAAAGTTGTTTTTTTTTTTTTTATCCTCCACTTGAAAAAAATTAAACAATATGTCAAAAAAAGGCAGCCACTGAGGGCTGTTAATCCTGCTAGCACCAAACAAACGTATAACGATGAAAAGACGAGCTGGTCCTTGGTCCTTTTGGTGCTTTGGGAAGTGCCACACTCGATTAGGTCTTACATGTCCGCCTGGGTATTATGGCTGACATTAAGAAAGCTGTTCTCCGTCCCTATCACCGCTTCCACACAGCCGTGACTCACCAGCACCCCCACAACTCATTGTGGCCAAGCCCCGAACACTTCCCCCTAAGAAAATCCCTCCACTGGCCTGAAGCGACAGCGAGTACAGAGGCAGGATTTATCCAGTGTGCGCCCTCAAAGCTCCACTCACAGCATTTAGAAGGATATGCACTGTCAGTCGCAACTGAGGGCGAGAGGACGGTTCCTCTTGCGTTTTGGCAGACGTTCTGAGGGAAATGTGCTTTGCTATGACACATTTACGCTTGATTAGGTTACTGTGTTCTCTACAGATGTGTGTTCTTGGTCCTGATTTAGTGTTGAAGCCTCTACAGGGTGCCTTTCATAAGCTTATTATATATTGCCAAGATGTTTTTTCTTAAGACACTGATGTGTAAAACACGCATTGGCAGAGGAATCCTTTTCTTTTGCTGAACAGGATCTAGGAAATGAATAAGTGCACATGGTACAAGTGTTAAGTACTTTTCATTAAGTGATCGGATTATCTCCTCAAAGGACTTGTTTGAAATTCAGACAAACTAAAGACAGAGGAAATGTCAAAGTGAATGATGCAGTGATTCACTTTGAGTACAGAGTGGATGTTTACCAGACCGTAAACCGTAGTTTAGCGCTCACAGATGAGGCTGCACAATGCGTTTCTACTTGATTGAAGGTCTTATAGAAGTCTGTTTACAGGCCTTGGGGAATACTACGATGTATCTGAAAAATTACTCATAATCAGAGTCGGAAATGAGTGAAGTTCCCGGACTTCTGCAGCCTTTTCTTAATCCGCCACAGAAGCTCGAGGCTACATTCGCAGTCACTACTTTTCAATATGGGAGATTTCGGGGAAACGTTTTAAACATCGAGACCCGAGCTTGATCACGTTCTGAGTCAAAATCGTCAAGGTTTTTTTTGAGTCAAGACGAACTGTGTTTTGATTTTTCCACCCATCTGTAAGCTACATGATAAACATGAACCTTAGAAACCCGTAAAACCTTCTGGGGTGGACAATCCAAAAATAGACAAACAAATGTGTTGAGGTCATTGTCTGTGTTCTTGGATTAAAGTTGGAGGAACCTCCCCCCTCCTGTAAATCAAAAGGAAACCATTGATTTTCCTTCTACCCAATTACCCCGATAAACAAAACCAACAGGTACACAATCAACTTTTTTTCCTCTTCTCCGATCGATTTCAGGAGCGGACAAAACATACATACTCATGGATGTGTGTATGCAATTTGTGTGTGTGTGTGTGTGTGTAAGTCACAGGAAAGGTTTTGAATCAGCACTTTAGCTTCTCCCTGTTTACTTGAGCGTCTTGACATCGACATTCATGGACTGTTTATGCCGTCTGTGTTGTTTTCTAGGTGGATCTGGTTTACATGCATACTGTGTCTGGTTCCTCTGAAAAACAGGTGTTAACAAATTATCTTGGCTGCATGAGACTAAAACTAATTATTTTTTCATAAAGAAGGTTTAATATTTTTGGCAAAAGGCATAAAGTGAGTTTATATATATATATATATTTGTTTAAATGTGTAATTTTCTTTTTGTCCAGGATTAGCATTTGGATCACAGTAACTGATGAGAACATTTTGATTAATTGCTTTTCAAATTCAGATGATAAACTGGTGCGTGTTGAAAACAGAGAGAGACTCTAGCCAAACAACACACGTGTTGTGTTTGTTCATGTGAAAATCGTTTTCTTTTGACAAATGGCCATACAGGAAGAATCTCAAAAGCTTCTGTGTTGTACTATTAGTCATGAAACCACTGAATGTGTAGCATTTAGCCCATCAAGGCTGCGCGCGCTTCACAGCCCCTTTAATGGTCTGACATCCTGTCAGATCGCCATTATCAACTTTTCAAACTCTTTTGTTTTTTTTTGTTTTTTGCCCCAGAAACGACATGACAGGAAAAGTACACAGAGTGGACGATTTCTCCCTCCTAAGAGATCAAATGCTCCCAGCATTTTACTGTCCGTCTGAGTGTTTGAAAGACCCACGGTGACATTGTGAAAACAACTTACAAAACAGGCATTTGCATCCGTTTCAGTCAACCTGTCTGCTGATGGGATTCAGTTATTACCGCCGAGCTGCTGCAGCTACTCTGCCATAAAGAAACAAAATCAACGAAGAAGAAGAAGAAGCACTAGTTAATAAGAGATGTCTGCATCTAAGAGGAGCGAGGTGCATTTAGCACATTGAGTCTCTTCGAGCTGCATGAATTAGATCTTACAAGGAGAAGGTGGTTTGCATGAGCTGTTTATTCTCATTGTTAATATATATTTATTCAAATTTATACATATTATGTTCAGAGTGTTTGAAGGTTTTGTGATTTCCAACCATCACTCTTTTCATTTTGTCCTTCCAGCTCTCTGCAGCTGACTTACATTCGTTTATACCCTTGATCTCGTCATCATTAAGGCTGTTAAATGGAAAAATAATATTGCCATCTTTGCAAAGTTCATTTTCCGCTGCTTTGCAATTTAAGCAAGCCGTTCCATTACAAGACTTCATCATCATCATCATCATCATCATCTTCCCAGGCCACAGTCAGTATCATCCTCATGCTCCATGCTCTTAGCAATAAGATAATGTAACATTTCTTTGAGATATATATTTATGTAAAGGCTATATAAAGTATGTATCAACAAACCTTTTTGATCATATATGCATTTTTTAATAATCTTTTTTCATATGCAGTAGCCCAGTTTGTGGCAAAAAAGGAGGGTTAAAACTTTAATAATTTTCTATTTACTGAGTTTTAATAAGGTCAGGAGATAAAACATGGAGAAAAAAATGTTTGGTTTTGCAATTATCTATCACATTGAATTGTTCTCTGGGCAGAAGCAAACAGGATTTTTAATAATTTAGTGTATCGTTCATCTGCTTTGAAACTTCGTCCCTCTGGTGCTGCAGAGCACCAGAACGCTGAATTCATTGCTGTCTCTTGTTTCCCCTCGGATTCATGGATCAAACTGGTTTTTTTTTTGTTGGGTTTTTTTTTGCATATTTTATCATATTTGTTTGGACAACTGTGCTACAGCAATGCGGTGTGTTCAGGTTCCAAGGGGAACATCAGACTTCAGAGAATGCTTGTTTTTCATCCTCACTTGCCTGAAAACTATTGTAGCTTTACTGATGTTTATACTTCTTAACTTTTATTTGTCAAAGCTTCATGTTAGCACACAAGACCACAGCAAATATGTTTTATTTCTTTTTTCTTTTTTTTTGTCTATGTGTGTGTTTTTAGGTTCATGCCAAGTGGCAACTGAGGTTAAAGCCAACGCCACTGACATCCAATAAATGCTGGCTCCAAAAAAATTTAAAAAGCGTCAACTTCTGTCTAAAAAAAAAAATAAAATTATTGTTTTCAACAAATCATTATGGCGTCAATCACTGAATTCAGGCCCTCTAATAAGTGTGCTGGTGGTCACTGAAGTCTTATGATGTCTTTGATGTGTGGGCGTTGACTGGTACTTCGTTAGTTCAGTGTCACTTGATTACGAATCCTGTCCTGTTAGCACAATTTAGCTATCAAAGTAACTAACAGCAGCCCAAGTGTACGCCAGTTAGCTAGCGTTAGCTTCGGTCTGGAGTAGCGGGGCGTGAAAGGCAAACAGAACATATGGCACCAACCATAAGCTGCAACACTGCACTTCAAACCTGCACCAGTGCAACCCAGTGGGAGACGTCACACCTTGTTACATGCATCTATGCGTGGTTTGTATTTTTCCCCCCATTTTTTAAGCCTCTAGATAAGATACTATAAGCTCATCTGTGTCAAAATAAGTCTCTTTCATGAGCAAAAAAGACTGATCACAATTTCAAGGAAGTGCATGTTATTTCTATGTGAGCAGTGTGTGATTAAGAAATTAAAAGGAACTCAACAGTGACGACTAATTGCTACTGATGTGAAATATAAAAAGCATTTGTGTAAAACCTGCACTCAGTAGAGTTTGTAGTTGCATGAGTCCCTTTAAGGGAGGGTCGATCAGCTTTTCTCTAATCCCTCACCAGACAGAAACAGTTTAGTTTGAGGGAAAAACTGTCAGTCTAAAAGAACTAAACGTTTCCGTGGCTGCATTGAGCCAAAAGCCTGACCTTCATTCAGCACCTCTGGTTTGGTTGGCAGGCTTCAGTTATGATAAAACATTTTAGGAATGGATGTCAACAAGCTTTTCTTCTGAATGTGTTTGAATGCTGCAACCAAGGTGCCATGTGGCAGCTTTCTATACAAGCAAACAGAGACATTTCACTCTTTCGCTTCTGTATATATATATATATATATATATATATATATATATATATATATATATATATATATATATTCTTTTGTAAGCCTGCGGACATAGACACTCACCTGCAGGAATATTTTTCACTTCAGACTGACAGGAACACCGCTCACACTTTTAAATATCAATGAATATTTACGGCATTTGGAACAGTGAAACAGGTGATGGTTACAAGATGCATCTTATTTTATATACTATAGGTTTAATCATCATTTCCATTGTTAATAAATAAATGTGAGCAGTTACATATGCAAATAAAATAAAAAAAAACCAGCTCAGACAAACCGATTTGGAAGAGAAAAACAAAGACGAAAGGTAAAATCACTACTTACACACCATTAGTGGACACCAACAGTTTTTCTGTGCGACAAGGTGATTATTACTAACATTCACAGGTGCATTTACTTCCTGTTTTACATCCAGATGAAATAGTTTAGATAATCCGGCTAAACTATTGGCTTGTTTAAAAAGATTGAGACGGTCTGCCCACTTATTTCTTGCCCCGTCTGACTCCGTTTTATAACGATCTCGGCGAGTCTTTGAATGGTCGATATGAACAGGAGGAATTGTCTATATTAAAGACGATGACAGAAAGTTTCAGCAGATGACCGTGAAAACAGCCTTGTAAAGTCAAACTTTAAATTTAATTCATTACATTCAGAAGTAACAAGATGTGGCTGAGAGGATGCACACATTTCTTTATCAAGCAGCATCCTCTAACGATTCTCTAAAAAGCATCCAAACAGCTCATATAAACCATCCGAGAGTTCATGAACTTAGGTGCAGGGAAGAGTCAAACTCCTCGAACAAAGCAAATATTTACCTCCGAGTTTTCTTGTTTTCTTCTTCTGTCTCTGTCGGTCACACAGTTTGAGCTGAAATGAGGAATTAGCTGAGCGTCTATCGCAGGTTCACAGCAAGATGGAGGTTCAGGTTTTGAGGCGAGAGGTTTTTGTTTGTGAAGGATGTTTTTACTTTTCGCACTCCACTTTCAAACTTTTATTGATTACTTTGGGGCTGTAGTGAAGCGCTTTAAAAAAAAAGTCACTGGTGTGGTTTTGGGGGCATAAAAGACAATCTCTAATTTATACTCGCAACTTTTAATTTGTAGAATTCATTAACATGTAATCAGGCTTAAAAAAAAAAGAAAACAAAATGAGAGAGAGGCAGAGTGAGAACAGCTTCGTGTGCTGTGTGCCGATGAAAGCACATAACAAAATAAAGGTGAATTACAGCACAGCAGGAGGCTCGAATAAATAATGTTTATGCAAATCTGTCCCATCACAGGTATCGTCAGGTTCACATCGCAATCAGGCCTCTTAAATAAAATTGAATAAAAGATGGCTTCATTTTTTTTTATATTTAAGGTAACGAAAGGACCCAAGGCAATAAACATCTGCAAACATCTGCCGCTGATAAACATCCAATGTCTGAATCTCATCACATCATACGTTTCCTTTACACCAAGCTAATACATTATATTTCTATGCATTTCTCTCTTCTTATCTTAAGATATATTTTTTTGATATAGTCGCAGTCACATATACAGGCTATAAAGCATTTTCCTAATAAAATAATAGTCATAACAGCTATGACAGCTCAGAATATTTTCCAGTTGAGTATCCCGACCACCTTGATAATACAGAGGACAACAAAAGCAGAATATCGTCCTTTTCCGATGTTTACTTCGAGTAAATCAGTGAGATGGAATTCATCCTTTTCCCATTTGTGACGCGGCACCTCGTCATTTTCGGTTCTCTGGTCAATTTGATCGGATTGTTGCACCTATTCCTGCGCGATGACTCGAGCGGCTATAAGCATAATGTGACCTTATTGTATTCGACACACATCTGAAATCATCGCTTGTGTTCTTTCATTAGAATTTCATGGTGTTTTTGTTTGGTGGATTTGTCTTATCTTCATACTGAACATGCTGCGCGCCGCTGCCTGCTGGTTATGATTACAATCCAACCTGTACAGACATTTTCTCCTTTCTCGTGTGTCTCAGAAAATAGCAAGTGTTGAGTAATGCAGTAACTCTTTTGTTGTCTATAACAAATAGGATTTTATTGACGTGATGCAAGAAGCCGGAGTATTTCTAACACCACACTGAATTGTTTTTCAGTAGGAGGCTAAAGGATGTTTTCTTCAACTCAATCAATGATCTCTTTTTTTTTTTTTTTTTTTTTTTACAGCCAGCTTGTGATCAATGCTGAAATTCATCTCGGTCTGTTACAATATATTAAGAAATCTCATCTCCACTCACCTTCAGAGGTCTGTTGGTGGCAAACCAGCTCAGAAATACACACACACACAAAAAAAAGCCATTTTCACCTCCTCAAGAGCAGCTCTCCTTTCATGTGTGGAAGTTAATAGTGTTGTGTGTGCAAATGAGACCCGTCAAAGTGTGTATAAAAAAAGAGTAAATTTTTTCACTTTCTTAAGGGTGAACTAAAGGGCAAGGGCTCAATAGGCTCAATCAACACAACCACCCACATAAAGGTACCAGAGGGTATTTAAACTCTGCAGTGAGGGGAATCAAATGCTTAGCTTTATTTAACGATTATGTCCTCAAGACATGTAATAGCAAAAAAAAAGGAAAAAATAATAGTCTTAAATGGAAATATGATTGCTTATAGCTTTCAGAAGAACTCACTTTTGGGGAAAAAGACTCAGTCTGTCTCGTCTGTGAGCAAAAAGAGACAAAGGACACAAGAAATGAAAGTCTAACAGTGTTTTTAATGAGACAGCTTCTTTTTTTTTTTTTTTCAAAGGAACCCCATTACAGCACCTTCCACTGCCATACCACAAATATCTCAAAATATAAAGGCACAAAGACATGTGTCAAAAGGTAATTGATGGCTATTTCATTTCCTGCTCGACTGAAACGTTTTCCTCAAATCTTCTGTGGTTCAAACTGCTCCGAGTGATGGGCAGGAAACTGAAAAAGAATCTGCTTTTGTTTCTCTGGCGCGTTCCTTGTTTTGTTTTTGTTTTTTTTTTGTTTTTTAAGCAATAAACAACTCAATTTTTTTGAACAGTGTGAGTTTCATTTTGTAGTAAAATTGTCATTTGGATACCTAAGGTTTGACTGAATACCGAGCACCAGCGGGGCAGCTGCCAACAAAACAAACGAGGGAGGATTCAGTGATCAATTTGGCAGGAAACGGATTGTTTTATTAAACCGCGTCAGTTGCTCATGAGCGGTTTTTTTTGTTATATGTGCTGAATAACAAATTCAGTTTGACAGATTGTCACCAGTTTGATCTTTATATGGTGCATATGTGGCTGTTTAAACATCTTAAAACAAGAAACTGATCCTCCTGCCTGCTGCAGGATGATTCACTGTCTTCTCACTTCACTACTGAAATATACACAGTATGACTGCTCTGCTATTTAGACAGTTTTATGATGCTCCAGGTGCAGATTTTTACATGAAAAAAATAGAAAACATACATTACATTATCTGTTTATTTAATTGGGAATGTGCACCAAGCACATGTACAAGCACAAAGAAATTCTATCTGCGTTGCATTGTGTCCTTTGTCATCCTTTATTAATGTAACATTGTGCTTGTCTGTTTTCCATTCAATGTCATATCATAAAGGAGACATACAGTATGTTGATTAGGAAATTGATTTATTGTATTATTCAATGCATAAAAAGAACGCTTCATTTTTACTGATGTGTTTAAAGTGAATGAACCTTTTAAAACATTATTTCTATTTGGTTCAAGTTGTATTTTTTTTATTCACTTCTGATGTCTGGTTTGAAAAGTGGTTCATTTAAAAGAGACGGAGTACTACAGTTACAGATGTTATATATCTGGATTTTAAACGAACTGATGGAACAAGTTAACTGAAGATGTCACCTTGGCAAAGACGACGTAGCGCTAGCAAACCTACAAACGACACAGGCTGTTTTATGCTAACGCTAGCTAATATGTTTTGGGTTTTTTTAAATTCATAGTTTTGACTTTTTAGGCATTTTGATATTTTAATGTATATGAAAACGAATAATCCCGAGAACAAACTTGTCATGGGGAGAAAATGGCACAGTATAGAAACAAAAAAAAATCAAAAGAAGCACGGAGAGCTAATGCTAGCATGGCCCTGGCTAGCTAGTGTGTTAGCGGTTAGCTCGTTAGCTACAGTAGTTTACCGGATACCTCTGTGGTCGCAGTCGATATGTCTCCGGATCAATTTTGCCACTTTATGTTGTGACCAGGCAGCAAAATTCAGATGCAAAACAACAGGATGTTTACTCAGTCAACAGTCAGAGTGGCAGAAAATGAATTAATTTACAAGGTTTCAGCGAACCAGATGTACTGAGTAATATTTACAGATTCAACGACTGCGCAGATGATCTCAAATGCTGCACGAGCTTTTTAGCTTAAAATGAAAAACACTGAGCACAGCTTCAGAGGGGAAACAGGTCTCCTGTTCGTAATCACTGGCAATAGCTTTTCACACAAAGTAAGTGGTCTGTTTTGACTGTAACACAGCAACTCACTCACTTTGCCACATTAGAGAGCCATTTGCACCTGCTGCAGCTCCTCACCTGCTACCGGGCTCGCCGAGTTTCTGACATGATGCAGCCATTAGAGATGCCAGAGAGAGAAAAAAACAAAACGTCTGACACAAACGTTTCAGTAACAGCTACATATTTTACTCACCAATTTGTTTAACATTCGCTCCGTCAAATGCATAGAGTAGAAAAAGCCTGATGTAAATGCAAAAACCACGGTCGTCTTACTGGCTGCAGCAGAGAAAAGTGTCCTCCATGTATATTCATACTATATATTTTATTTTTGTGACAATGTTCAATATACAGAAAAACTACGTGGCGTTCTGTAAGGTATAGATAACAGTAGGTTATAAATACATTCATTAAAGCAGAAATGGATGATTTTTTTTTTGGCCACTTGGTTGCAATACATCAAGCTGTTAACACTATATTTACAATATGACATTATTATGTAGGCTAATATTTGCCTTTTTTACACATCTGGCAGACATGGCACAACATTAGTAGTCATTTAAAGTCATGTGTCTTTCCACCTGACGAATATGAGTCCAATATTCACTTTACTTTTAGCTCTGTTCTGTTTGGTCCACCAGCTCCGGAGGGAAATTGTTGGGAATTGTTCACCAAATAGTGGCGAACATTGTCTGCCCTAACATTTGGCTCTGGGCAGGTAATATATATATATATATATTTTTTTTTAATCAGAGTTTTTTGCTGAAGGTGTTTTATTGGCGGCGGATGACATTGCAGCAGAAGTTGAGCCCTTTGCTTCCCAGTGAGATTTAAAGCCTCTTTAATTCATAAAGAAACAAAGGCCGTCCCTCTCATCCTGTAATGCGAGAAACAAATCAAGGTCAACTGATACTTCATCAAGTATTTCCTTTTTATCACCCTTTGATTAGAAGTCATGTCTGAGCTGCTGTAAAGTTTGAAACGTGTTTGTGATGTGATGCGTTTTATGCCTGAAGGTGCAGGAAACAGTGATGCTGCTTCGTGATTTAACAAAAACGACAGCGAGCTTTATCCCACCTGAATCTTTCCACCTGTTCGGGAGTGACAAGCTCTAAACTTAACTTGAAACCGGACCACTCAGCAGCTGTAACAGGATTTATGTCCGTTTATAAGACTTTATCGGAGGTTACTTTTAGGTCCCTGCAAGGTGGAAGCTACTATTTCTTCTGGAGGTTTGAAGAAGAGTGAAAACTGGAAAAAATGTCTGCAAATATTTTTAGTTAACACACATTTTCTGGTCGTATTAAAACCTAGAACAAAATAATTATTCATTTTGTGATTTTTTTAAATTGTTACATTCTGGGGAATATATCACTCTGAAAGCTGTGGATAACATGGACTTTCTCTTTCACACTTTCTCAATTTTAATTTATGTTTTACGAGTTTTAATTTATGTTTTTTTACTCTACTTTGGTCACACATATTCCAAAACATAATATTAAGATGTAAAAATAACCGCTGTAGCTGAAATGTTGATCTGTGTATAGCATTTCAAGGTTGCTAAGTAGCATTAATGGGATGTTTCAGTACATACTGTATGATGTTTGTCTGTCTTTAGCACATGAGCAGACAAGCACACAATGACACATACACATGCCGTGAATAATATTCACATAATTGATAAGAAGGAGCGAGTTTATAGTGAAAATACCCAGAAAATAATGAGATCTCAATACCCAACATTTACTTCTACTACTCTCACACTGCGCTCCTGTATTTTCCAAAAACAAAGGACATGGTTGTTGTGATTACATCAATGTGTCTCTCTATACTTTGACTTCCCTACCTTGTCTGTCCTCTCATATCTCTAAATGTGTTACAAATAATAGATATTTTTTAAAATAATCAATAATTTCCTAAACCACCGCAGTTTTCTAGCGACTATTTCAGTGTTTTCAGTCCCCGGTAGAGTAGTTAGGTGTAAGGTAGACATTTACATCTGCACAGGAACACAGAGCTTTTCTAGCTTGTTGTGCTACATATCACAACCTCTTGACTTTGTACTACATTGTAAACCTCAGTTCAGAGTCAAGAAGTTGTGATATGTGGTACAACAGCTAGTGCACTGCTGCCTGCCATACACAGAACTACTCTCTGGAGACTAAAAACATGATCGCTGTCCAAACTAATGTACCATAAAGTCTTTGTGGTGAAGCAACATGTCACACAGTGTAATAGTGTGGCTCATTGATATGTTTTTAAGAGTTTTTGGACAACCTTGGAGTTCTTTGGTAAAGAGGAATAAGATATCTCAGGCTTTGGATACACACACAATACTTGCGAATCAATTCATTCTTGGTTTAGCTCTGCCTATGACAGCCTTGAGGGTGACTGCATCATATGCGGAGAACTACATCTTTCTTCGGCTTGCTTGCCTCGGCATTGTAGAACAGCTGGGAAGAGGTGGTGTCTTAAGCGGGACAGGATAAGAAATGCGGTGCAGTGCAAGCAGTATGCCAAAGGATAAATGATGAGCCCTGCTGATCCCAGTCAGTGATCAGAGGCTTCAGGTCGGTGTCAGCCTGCTGCATGAGCAAATCAATGATCCCTTTAGAGGCCAAGTCGAGTAATGAAGCTTCAGGTGGATACTTCACTGGCTAAATCCTGTCCAAGTTATCCATTTAAGAAAAATCCTCCGTAAGCCCGTCTGTGTTTTATAATTGACAGCATCAAAAGCAGCATTAGCTTCAGTGAGCTGAGATTATGGAGACCGTTTTGTTGTGCACACGATGTTCCTCTGCTTCTCACTCTGACTCTTCCTCCCCAAACACAACGTCTGATGCAAACCATAAATTACTCCATATTTACATTTTTATTGCTTGTATATTATTATGTTGTTATATTGTAAGTAATCTTGCAGACTCTTGTGCACATGCAGGTGATACAATTTCAATATTGGTGTTTTTAATATGTATTTAGCATTTGTGTTTTGGCCATAACCTATATATAGGATGGGTAGGATTTGAATTGTGCAAACATTTTATATTTTCTGTACATCAAATCTGCAGGATCACCTTACTGCATCAAACATGTATCCACAGTGCAACTAGTGGTCCTAAACCAACTAAATCAACCCTGTGTCAAACAAAGGCCAAGGTGCTGCACTGCCGTGTTAACAAGACAGTATGTGCATTTCATGAGTGTTGGATCCGTGCTTATTACCATGCAGTAACAACTACATGTGTTAATTTACTCCGACTCATTATGAATACAAATCAACTAGATGGATAACCTGAGGATAACGGTGGTAATGACGGAGGAATTAGCTCAAAGCAACGGCTGGCGATGGAATTATTATGGGGAGAGCACTGTGTCATCATTACTGCGAGATGTTAAACAGATTTGTAATACAAGCGGGTTCAAATGCATGCGAACGCCGTGTGTATGAAGACGGTGGGATGAGTCATTGTCAGCATATGTCTTTTTAATAAGCCGACGGTTTTTATTTATTTATGAAAGTCTAACCTGTCAATGAAACAGAACGGGAAGCCTTAGAAACAACGTTTTCCTACTATAGTAAGTCTACGGTAATCGAACAGAAGAAAGGAGTGACTGAAAGCAGGATCCTTTTATGCAGAGATCTCTTAAAAATAAAAGGCTGTAGCTATTGATTTGTACCTCGAACACGTCTCGAGGCTTCGGCAGAAACATCTGGTGCTGTGAAGTCGAACCACTGTTGTGTGTAAAGGAGTTGGAGAAATGTAAGTAGTTAGGCACTTATGAAAGTAGGGTGAAAAAACACAAAGCAGAAATGCATCACACAAGAGCCTCCTTAGAGCAAACTCTTGTCACTGTCCAAGGTGGTGCAATTACTTTGAGAGCTTTAGCTCGAGAGTGGAGAAGATTTCCTCTTTCTGCAGCTGAGGCGCTCAGCGACATGCAAAGCGCGTTGTTTATAGGGTCATAAAGAAGGCGAGGCCCTGTTTCAGTGCAGATCATCCTCCAAGCAGCTCAACATGCTAACAAACTCAGTACAACATGAGGTTAGCTTATAAAATATGGCTTTTGTCTGATAATAAAAACCTTTAAATGATTGGATAGCATTGCATTTTGTTTTTTTGTAATCTTTACAAATGTGCCTCTAGATGAGCATTTAATCCTTTAACTTAATTTCTGATAAATAACACATTTAGGAGAATGTTAATGTTTATTTATGTCACAGGTTGTGTAAGGAAAATTAATATTGGCCAATATATCATCTAATTTATGTCATCTGCCTTAAATAAAAATCCTGTATCAGTCAGGTTATAGTTTAAATGAATATGTAGATGATGTGCCTTTCTTTTCTTTGTCTATTTGTTCCAAATAAGCTGCTGCTGCTGCTGCCGCTGCTGCTGCTGCCAGAAATGTAAAATGCACCATTTACTCTGCAACGATTCAGTGTGTTTGCAGTAGCAAATGGAAAAGGAAGCTTTCATGAATTAAAAATGCACCAAATTATAACTAGAGAACAACTGAGAGACGTTTTAAGGTGAAAGGGTAAATAAAAAACTGCGGAATAGCCTTTTTTTTTTACTACATGGTAGCTGCATTGACATTATACAGTACATATCCTTATCTTTATGACTTATTCTCCCAGATTTGAGACCCAAATGTGACACAAATACAACCTGACGGAGGTTTATATTTATATTAGACAGTTGGAAGTATTGCTCTGAACTTGTGCAGAACATATATACCTTATGAGGACACCAGGTGAAAGCCGGTAGTGTTTCCAGACATCATTTCAATGAAATATTCTTTGAAAAAAAAATAATAAAAAAAAGGCATCATATAAGAACCACGAGAAAAGATATTGGGTCACATTTCTTCGAGAAAAATGTCAAGCAGCAGATCAGTTTCCAGCACACCCAGAGACAGACGAGGCCTAATCTGATTTATCACATAATGTATTCCTGAAGTATTCATTCCCTCTGGGCTGCATAGTAGGTGGGCTTCAGAGTGCTAATTGCCCTTATCAAACATGAAAAGTTATTTGCTCTAATCATGTAACTCATAACGGTATAATTTCAGTAGAATTACCATATGCAATGAATGTCATGACTGACTTGCAGATATATTTCTGTCTGTGGTGTTTTCCGTAAAAGCATCATTTTAAATATGGATAATATATGCAGATATATATGTCTGGATGTTTTTATATATCTGATCATTATGTGTATGTATTTGTTTGGTGTTTGGATAGCGGGTTATTGTTTTAAAATGGGTGAATATTGAGGCTTAGTTAGAGCACATGTGCAGTCAGCGAGAAAAGCGCTCGCAAAAATGAAAACGATGGAGTGATAAGGAAGCTAAGTTTAAAGGACATCTGGAGGAATAAAACACAACACGGTGAGGCTTTATAAGGGAGAGGTGTGTGTGTGTGTGTGTGTGTGTGTGTGTGTGATCCAGGTATTCCTCACACTGTGGGGACATGAATCTGTTTACTCAGTCATGTTGTGGTGGCTCGCCTCCCTTAAAGCATTGATTCTTAAGGCTGAAGGTCATTTTAGGGTTACGTGAAGGTCAGGATAAGTCAATGACTTCTGTGCTTCTCATTTTTACACTTTTGTTCTTTCTAAAATGCAAAAAAAAAAAAAAACACAACGTCTCCATCCTTTCAGTTACTCTCAACAAGTGCACATTTCCAGGCTTAAATTTCAGTTCCTTGCAATTGTGGTGATTTTGAGTGACGATTATCAACGGATGAGCTATGATTACCCCCCTCCCCCCCTTGGTGGTAACGTAATGAAAACGTCAATATCTAAAACCTGCAGGATGAGATCTGTTGTTAACCGGCCTCAACGGCCTGTTTGCATCATTCATGGGGAGGGTGGCATGTTTACTGTTGCCTCGTTTATATTTTTATTGGCTATGATGAGTTATACAGTCAGGTCTATGAACCTAATTAATGAGGATGAATTTTGGCTGCCTCGCTTTCGCTTTCCTCTAGAAATGCATATATTCACATATCTTTTTACAGGTTGAAAGACACCAAGTTTTCATGCAGATTTCATGAAGGTGACGGGATGAATCTGCAATCTACGGTTAATGCATCACAACTGGACGAGGTTTTAATTTGCATCACTGCTGAAATCCGTCCTATGAGGCAGCTTTTCAACCTTTGCATTAATACACCATCTTCAAGCCTCCTCGGGTTCAAATTCTCAGAACGTCTTATAATTATTTTCTGCCCAAATTTCAATGTTTTAGATCCCATTAAAAGCATCTTTGTTACGTCCCTCTCTGTCGCAGCAGACCCGAATGTGGAGGAGAGAAACATCCCTGATATTTCATGCCATAAACACAAGGTAAGTGCTTCTGCCGCATATAAATAGCATCATTTCATGCCAACCATCATTACACACCAGCATCATTAAACATTGCCTCAGTCAATCAGACCTCCACAGAGACCCTCTGGCCTGGGTTTGCAATGCCACAGCGGTTAAACTCTCAATCCTGCAGCTGTCTAGGGTCCAGTGGTGGATATTTTTATCCATGCATGGCTGTAATGTAGTTTTATAGATATTATATATATAGAGAGAGACAACTGGACAATGTTTATTTTGTCCTACAGATGAACTTGAACACCATCATCATGTTTATCAGCATTAGGAGGATGATCCAACTTCCAAAATGATTCATTTTAAAAGACTGCATCACTTTATCTTTCTTGTTTGAGGATAGGAATTAGAGAGCAGCTTCTCTCTAAACGTAGACATGGATGTTATTTGAGCAACTCTTAGTGATATGATGTGTGAAGCTCTTCTACGCAACTGTAAACTCAAACAAACGGAGTACTTGAGGCTATTTGAGTCTCTGTGTTACAATCCTCAAAAAAAAAAAAAAAAAAAACATCTTAGAGGAAGCGCCGCAGCTTGATGTGCTTCCACTGTGAGAGGTTACGTGATTGCATTTCACTCTCCAATGAATTGGACGTTTTCTTTTGCCATTACTCAAACCGCGGCAGATGGGAAGTGAAGTCATCAGCACGCGACGCCTATAACGTCTGAACTCAGTTGACATATTCTGAGGCGGGGTGTTGCTATAATCGGACCTAATGGAAACAGATGTTGTGTTCTATGGGACACGGCGTCTCTAGCACAGTGTGCTGGCTGCCTGGGCGTTTAGTTCGGGAGCGACATCTCGCTGCTTTTCATTTCCACAACTCACTTCACATCAGAAATAATCTTCTGGGAACGATAAATAGCACCTTTTTACTAACTCAGGCGCACGTGTGAAAAGAAGAAAGAAGAAAGAAGAAACGATCCTCAAATGCATCACATGTACAAATGTGTGTTTTTTTTTGTTGTTTCCATTTCTGTACACATGCAAGAAACAGAGAAAGAAACAAACAAATTGCCTTCCCTCAATAGCCCTGGCATAACTGCACACAAAATTACCTCTGAAAGGCCAGGGGAAGAGGCAAAACAATTTCCTGACAAGTGCAAAGCAGTGGGTGCAGAAGCGGGGGTTGAGAGACAAAGCATATTATTATGCATAGCCACTATGTTGTCTAGGAAACTCTAATTGGAAGTAATTTTGTACTCAGTTCTAATAAAGCTAATGGAAGCAGAGGTATCATATCATAGTCTGGCACATTTCTCTTTTTATTAGCATGGATCTCTGTGAAGCAGGAACAGGGTGTGTCTGTGCTCCTATATAGCTGCAGCAGTTGAAAGTCAGGAAAGAGGAGAGAAAAGTCACAACTGCCCGACAACAGTGCCATCAAACCGATGACACCCTAACTCTGTCACGAGCCATAAAGAAGGCAGGAACAGCAAGATGGAAACCCATTATTCCCTCCTCTTCACTCCAAATGAGGCTTCGGCGAGCACTCAGAGCTCTCCTCAATGCCTCGTGAAGACATCGTACAATCAATGGGCTTTAATTACGTCCATTTTCCCTTTTTCTTTTTTTTTTCCCTCCTCTCTCAATAAAAGAGGAGAAAATGTCTCAGGCTCAATCGACGTGACATTGGAAAGGAACATGGTTCATGTGGGTGGACAGGCGGCATTTGGAGAACAGGTCATAAGTTCATCATACTGCTATTATCCATGATGTTGTTATCGGAAACGGGGTCTGTATACTTGCTGAATGTGTAAGTTGGAAACGTGAATTGATTTATTTTGTTTTTTTTTTTTATTTTATGGCCTGTTGGTGGCAGGAGAGCTCCACAAATATCTGATGGATGCACATCCTTGACATATTGTTCCCTTGTGAAATTGTCCAATATTCACTCTAGCTGCAACATATGCGTCGTTTTTCACCGGTTGTCCATTAGCTAGTTGTTTATCTAAGCTGCTTAATGACAATATTGAAACTGAATAGAGCCCATATCAATAGTTCAGAGTTATATATATAAACACCTAACCTAAACAAATATATATTTTCATCATCAGGCTCCAGCCTCATATTTAAGTGTGAAGTGTCATTTCATTAACACAAGCCTCCTTGTTTTTTGTCCACTGAGTGGCTCATTATCGACCAGGGATCATGAATATGTAATGCAGTGTGAAGTTCACTTCTTAGTGTGGGCAATGCGAGGCCCCAGCGGGTGCGAATGAGACAACATTGATCTGTTGCAGCGGTACCATTCTTCGCTTTGGCAATAACAGCAAGATAGAGACAGAAGAAGAAAAGGGAGTAAGTACGTTCCCGATAGCATCAACCTTCTGTCTTTAAGACATAAAATAATCCAGAATTCAATGCTCAATTATTCATTAAATCACATTCATCTAATTCATCTTTTTTTTTTTTATCAGTTGGCAGAGCTGCAGCTGATTCACTTATGGATTAATAAATGAAGACGTGTCCACCTCCCACCCATCCCTAGCTGGTTATGTACTTATGAATATGTACTTTTACTTAAGCAGGATTTTGTTACTTGTAATGGAGTATTTTTACATTGTTGTATCGGTACTTACTTAAGACCCTTCGGTACGTGAAGGGTCTTAATACTTTATACTGAATACTTGTGTGAGGCGACATTAAGCTTAAGGCTTGGATGTGATATATATACATATATGTATAGATTTCATTATATTTGGTAAATAACACTACAGCTGGAATTATTACAATGTACTTGTTTAACATTAATATTTCAATAAATATATGCCTGCTTTTGAGAATTGTGTTTGTAGTATACAGTCTTGTATGAAGTATATTCGCAGTACTATTTTATTTATTTACATTTTACTTTAAAAAATACATTATTTTATTTTTATTTATTGTACATAGCGTTTGACTAAAAATGTCCTTCTGTACCGTGTTTCTGTTGCATTTAGCAAGACTTTCCTTTGTGATTAATAAACTCCTTTCTTACTTTCTTTCAAGGTTTTTTTTTTTCTTTTTTTTTGGGGGGGGCACATTTCAGCATCTGACTGTCACAGAGAGAGACAAACAAAATGTACCAAAGACAGAAAGTCAAGCTGTGTGTTTGTGTTCATCAAAATCAGATTTGATGTATAAAATATCACTTTTGATGGATGAATGGATTCCAGGTCGCCCGATTCAGATTCATGTGAAGGACAATTTTCACTTTTTTTCCACTTTAGTTTAGTCATTTTTAAGAAAACATAGGTATGCATTCATTCTAATATCCCCATCAGATGAAGCTTAGAGATGGGAGAAGCTCTCTCTAAGGTCTCTGCATCAAACGTTGGTTCAAGGAGACATGAATTACATGTTGGCAGCATCTTCCATATGCCTGCCTGCCTCCCACTAAGCAAGATGCAATCTGTCTTTTCAAGGTGGGACCTCTCCTGCAGTGATGGAGTATCTTCAGGGGCCTCTGCGGATGCAGAAATTGCATGACAAACCGATTCTGAACAGCTACTTACAGACAACTGGTCCATCTTTCATTTCGCGAAAGACTTTCCCCATGTTGCTCTTTATCTTCAGCCCTTCTGAATAAAATATGCAGAAAGCTGAGACGCCTTTCGATAGGAAAACGGAGGAAGCTAAAGTTTTGATGCCTTCTGGGGGGAAACCTGTGTGGACAGACTGAGATGGCTCGCTAGATATCTGACTCGTATCAGTGCGAATCTTATCAGCGGGGGAGTGATCTCCAAAGTCAGGGTAAAGGTTGTCGCTTTGAGTTGTGCGTCATGAGAGGATTTCGGTAGCCATGTACGTCTGTCGAAATGGCAAAATCACAATAGAGACCTTTCACAGTTTTCAGGGGCTGTTGTACAATAAAGAAATAAAAGAATTTGTTATCGAGGGGGGTCAAAAAAAAAATAATTCAGATCCGCACAATAGCTTCAAATCTCCAAACATGCACTGACCTTGAAACGAAAAGCCAAGGTCATCTGGGCTTGAGCTTGTTGTTGTCGTGAATCTGGATAGTGATTTTTTTTTTTTAAATGACACACAGGCATAAGTGCTGGTAGTATCCATGCAAACAGAACACACACACACACACACACACACACACATATATCTCACTTATGTTTTCCTGTATGCACTCCTGATGCTCTTTCCTTTGATTCCTAAACTCTTTGTTACCCTTCCCTCCTGTTGAATTATTCATGTCAAGATGATGGCGTGACTCCTTTCCATAACCAAATGCACCACGGTCTATCTCCTCTCCTGTCACTTTGTTGGGTAATTATAGCGAAGGAAGCTGATTGGTCAAAGACATGCTGATAATCCCTGTAAACTAAAGCACATCTACAAGAACAGGAATTGGTTGCTATGCTGAATCGAGACGTATCCGGGAAGCTACTTGCTCACTTTTTTTTTTTATCTTTCACAATACACATGGGTTAGTTCCTGAAGAATAAGAAAAAAAAATAATGCTTTTTTTTTTTTTTTTTAAGTGATTATGTCCACCTCTGCACTTGTTGTCACCTTGTAGTCAGTAGCATCACTAGTGCCAATAATGAAGAATTCCCTGTTGGGGGGGTTTCTGCTTGGAAATTGCCTGCCAGTCAGACACATTAATGACATCATAGTCATACTGGGTTAAGCTACTGTCATGTCCTGTAGTTATCTAAGGCTGGGGGACTGTGTAAGGGACATAACAGGAAGAGATCCTCATAAATAAACATAACAATCATGACAAAACTATTGGATTAGATTAGATTTGTGTTTTGTTAGACAAACATAATCAAATGTGCTCATCACACGGACGTTATATGATCGGATATTATCGGATTAAATCTGATTCGCTGATGTGTAAGCACCATTGCATCAGGGTTATTATATGTATCGTATATAAAATATCATCCTGAGAAATAACTAGCAACTACAACTGTTACAGGAGTTTAAAAAAAAAGGTTGTCAGATCACAACTACTTCTGAAGCTTTTCACGGTCCGGTATGCAACTTAAACAAGTTTGATGTGGAAACTTACACTAGGAGATGTAAGTAGGAGACATATTGTGTCCAGCAAATATTTATATATATATTATGATATTTTCTGGATTGTGCAATGAGGGAGAAGGAGTAGATGACAGATAGATCATCAGTGATATGCATTACTAACATGTTGCATCCTCCTGAGCTTAAGGCCCAATATCAAAATGTAACTTTAAGACCTCAGAAACAGTTTGTGTTCACTCTCTCTGAATCGTTGCTCTGACGATGATGATGATGATGATGATGATGATGACGATGATCAATGGTGATGAAATTTAAAAACAGTCAGAAAATCACACAATTTATTTTCACGAGCTTTCCGCCTTCCGGGTGTAAAAAGCGAACTGCGGTGTAAAGGATATGCTTCAGAGTGCTAAACATAGGCGTTGTTAAAGGGAGATCATTATCATTAGGCAATTCTCTTTTAATTAGCAGAGGGGCTGAAAGGGAAAAACACACACAGTGAGAGAGAAGTTCATTTGAACACGC
Source organism: Pampus argenteus (assembly GCA_036937835.1). NCBI lineage: Eukaryota > Metazoa > Chordata > Actinopteri > Scombriformes > Stromateidae > Pampus > Pampus argenteus. The sequence goes on along the minus strand of CM072867.1, from coordinate 21,829,567 downwards.
TTAACGTCTCCTGACCCTGTTAAGTGTTCCAAACACTACTTTTATTCTTATTGCAAAAAAAAAGGAAAAATGTGAAGCTTTTCTCTAATGAATTGCTTGTTGGTTTCGTAGTATTTGAAATGCTATCTAAAAGCAAAGGAGTGTTTTCTGGTTATTTCACACACTTGCCTCTGAGACGAATTATTTATTTAACTTATGTTTCGCTTTATGTTATGCTTTCTTGTCCGTGACATCAAACGGTGACCCGATTTTGTAATGGGCATTCGTCGCTTTACAACGTGAATGTTTAAAGTGATCCCAATATCCAAAAAAAAAAAAAAAAAAACGGTCCAGTGAGGCCGCAACTCTATTTCATAACCCCGAGGGGTCAAATATCAAGAGTCAAATAAGGAGCTTGTACTGTAAATGAATTCCTCTCCCAGTGCAGACCTGCTGGAGAGTGATAAACTGAAGGAGCACATACACAAGGACTAACAGGGTTGTCAAGGACCTACCATCCTCTCCTCAGAGCACCAGAGGCAAATCTAAGTCTGCCTGGATCTCACTTGGTTCCCGGCAGATAGTGCAGAGTGAGCCGCTGCTTCCTGCTCGGAGCTACACACCGAAGAGCTAACATGCAGTGAAGCGAATGCTCAATTTAAGAGGAAGAGGATGAAAGAGGGAATTTGGTGCTGAAACTGGTGCTGGTAGGAGGGGGGGGATTTTTTTATTGATGCCCTGGGTGACTTTTTATGCACTCAAGCAATAACCACCAAAGAGTATAACAGTATAACAGTTCCAGTGAGACTTAACAAAAAAAAAAAAAAACCATAGTCATGGAAGGCTGAAGAGTTTCCTGTTTTGTGTTTGCACATGGCGAGTGTCAGCAGGTGATTTACACACTCGAGGAATAATTGATTCGTCACCAGAGAACCATCTGCATGGCCAAAGTGCTCCTGCATGTTCCCCTGCTTACTCAGCATATTGATTTAAGACAGCATAAACATCCACCTGTCGTGATTCAGTCCCAAAGAGCAAGTAGAGGAGATGGTTTGATGCTGCTTGGTTTTTTACTGTTATTAAAAACATCAACTCACCATTTATGTGTGCAAGACAGTCGACTGGGAGCTAAAAATAAAAAAATCAAGCAATCAGTATCTGCTTAGTTTCCTCTATTTAATGGTGATGTATCATTCATGATGAGATATTGATTCCACATCAATTAAAAAAGGCTCCGGCTGTGAGGATATGAGATTGATACCACGAGAAATCCATACGCTGTAGATACGCTCATATAAAGTGCTTCAGTGTGTGTGTGTGTGTGTGTTGTTTCACATTTACTACCATGCTTATTTCTTCCACGAGAGGCTGAGCAATCACACCTGAAGGCTTCTGGACAACAGGCCTTGCATTTTGTGCAGCATGGCAAAACAGTAATTGCCCTCCTCTTGTCCGGCTGTGTCATTAAGTCAGGAGAAAGTGGAACATGTCATCCGGTTAAAAGGATGAAGACACACAAGGAGGAGGAGGAAGAAGCACAAGAAGGGAAAGCTGCCCCAGCTGTATACAAAGGCTGATTATATGGAAATGCTGGCAGATTAATGTGATGTCTCCCTGTGGATGATACAGATGCTGAGGTTGAAAAAAAAAAAAAAAGCAGTTAAAATGCTTATTTTATCCTCACATTAACCTAAATGATCGGTTTAAAGTAACATTATAATAAGCAGGTTCTCTATTGCATGTGGTGGTTTGTGTCTGTATTGCATTGCATTAACATTTTATAATAATGGTTGCTCATTATATTAAAATAATTATTAGATAACATCAAGAGAAGCTTCGACGCTGAAAGCAGCCGTGTCAGTGACAGCAGTTACGGCTGTAACGTACGACTGCTGCCGGTGTAGACTTGATGTTTAGCTTTAGCGAGTGTTTCAACGTGCACCGCAGGCGTTTTAAAAGCACATTTTCAAGCAGCACGAACCTGTAATTTGTGGTATTTTGAGATTAAAAAAAAAATCCTCTTTCATCTCTTACATTCTCCTACAGGTAAAGTGAAGAAGAAAACTGCTGCACCCTACAATATCTCACACAAGAATAAAGGACATGATTTAAATCAGCAAATGGATACCTAAATCTAATTCTTGATGTGACATCTTCAAATTATATATATATATATATATATATATATATTTAAATTAACATGGCTAATTTAATCTCAGCAAACCATTCATTAAAACAGTAAACAATTTCATGAAATTAATTTAAAAAAAAAAAAGCAGAAACAACTTTTAATAAATGGAACACGGTACAAATCAACAGCCCAGTTAATGCTCCACATGCAAATACAGTCGAACTAATCCAGATTGTTCACATAAGATCTCAGTAAATGGCAAAAACAATATAGTAACATAAAAACCTCAAAATGCATTTCTTTCTTCTTCTTTGAAATTACAAAGGTTTTATACATAGGATTGTTTTGTTTTTTTAAACATGTTAGTAGGAAAAACCTTTGACACAGCAAGCAGCCTCCGTTTGTTGAAAGGCATATTGTTTGGAGAATGGCATGATTCCTGGTACACGCAAACTGTGATACTCGGCCAAACCTGAACACACTCCTCATGTGGACAGGTGCTGTTGTATTAGACACGTCCGGGGAATTAAATCGGCTGGCAAAGTTTATCAGTGCTTCATTTGAGACAGTTTCTGTGGGTCAAAATGAGGCCGTTCAAGAAAAATAACTTAATGATAAATGTAAATAGGACTGTGTGGTGTAGAAAAGCTGTATGTTGACAGCACAAGACAAAAAAAAACAACAAAAAAACAACAACAACAAATCAAAGTAGGCTCCGCTAAACGGCTTCACATACATGCCACATAGTGACCAATAATGTTGGAAAAAAAAACAAAAAAAACAACAACAGTCAGTCTTAATATCGCCACTTTTCCTTGACAGGAATGTGGGAGAATGGATTAAAAATTGGATGAGATTTCCTTGGCTACGGAAGACTGTATGTGTTTATAGGGAAACGGTGGATGGATAAATGAACAGATGGGGGTTGGGGTAGGAGGGAGGGAGGGAGAAGGGGTGATGTTTCACGCAGCCGACCGTCGCCGGATGACAAACGCTCCCCTCTGCAGCTGTCCCAGGTAGATCCTCATCTTTGTACTGTCACTTGTCTTTCTCACCCAAATCTGGAGAACAAAACGAAAAAGAAAAATTCCCTTCAATAGTTTGATTTGACTCTGTTAAACTATACGTTCTGGAGTTAGACGTCGCAATATATTTATCTACAACAAGCGAGAAGACGGTCAAAATGCATTCCACGATTTCCATGTGAAACTATAAACCTATGATGCTGCAGGAAGGAGGTTCACGTGACATTATTAGGATTTCTTAACATTACTTGTACTTGTTCTTAGATGTGAAGGAAGGTCATTTTAAAATTTAGTGAATGACAATAAGTTCTACTGAAACAAACTACCTTAACCCAGAGTAAATAGTGCAGTAGTTTGGGACTACTTTCAGCTGTGCATTAATACATTGTTTGGTGCTCTGGTGAGAATTTAAAGCACAAAATATGTGGGATTTACATACAGTATGTCATGCTTTGTCTTTAGAGGCAATGCTTTTCATTCACTTAAATGGGAGCTGGATGAGAAGTAAAAAAAAACCCCGCCCACCTCATTGGTCCCCACTGAGCTGATGACACAGCTAATCTTTGTGTTGTCCTTTGACTCCAGGTAGATGGCCTGGCTCTTGTGGTACCTGTCAACATAAAACACACACAGAAAGCATTAATTCAACATTCACAGTGAGGTATGGAGGGACAGACAGACAGGAAAGAGGTTCATTGTACATCATTCTATCCAGCTGAACAGGTCCTACTCCTCTCGAGATGGCACTAAATAGATAATTAGACCAGAAAGTCGAAACAAAAAGGCTGTTTTTTTTCTTTTTAAATGGCTTCAAACTGCCGGAGGACACCACCAACTCAGGAGAAGAGTCTGACAACTAAAGCGTTTGATCATTAAGGCCTAACTGAAGAATAATGACGCATGTGTCTCCCTGCGGCTCTTCGAGGAGGCTTTCTGATGCTTGTGTCTTCCTAGCGAATAAATGAAGGCTTTGCCTTGAAAGAAAATGTGCACAAACTTTCCGGCTCGCTCTTCACAACTCGATTACTTCTACAGCTTCTTCAAATGACTGAAACGTCTGATGCACAGATGCACAAAAAGAGGAGCATGAGAGCTGCGGCTGGTCAAGGATTTGCATCAAAAACAACAGATGGACTCAAAGCAGGTAAAATGTTTCTATGGCAATGAGGCCATCTAGTGGTGACATAAGCTGCAGTCAGGCTTAGTGAGGAAAAAGCACAACGTCTGATGAAGGATGAAAGATAAAGCGCACCATCTTTTGTCGTAGTAGAGTTTCCCCTCCTCGATGCGGGCCTCGTAGCGCTGGGATGGGCTCTCCATGGGAGCGGAGGGGACGTGTTCTGGAGACGATGGGGACACTAGAAAAAAAACGGGAGATAATATGTTAAAAATGTCTGGATCGAGCTGCGATGATTAGTCAGAAAATTAAACGTTTAAAAGGAATAGTTAATGGGATTATAAGATATTAAACCTGCAGCATAAAGAGTTTAAAGGGAACTCAATGTGCTCGTTAAGTGCGAAAGGTGAGCGCTGACGTACCTGGTCGCTTTGGTGACTTAAGCTGGAAACAGAAGGTGAAATAATTTTAATGAATTAATACAAAAAAAAAAAAACAAGGTTCAACAGAGACATGATTGATTTAAAGATTTATTTTTCACCTTATTCAGCGTTCTTAGATCTTCCATGATCTGTTCGTCTGTTAGCAAATAATTTAGCTGAGGTTTGGAGAGTTAAGGAAGGCGTTTTTTTAACCACTGTTAGCTGGACGGCTTAAACATCCTGCTGACTGAAGAAGACAGCAAATTAAATAAAAAAATCAATCGCGTAGTGCGAGAAAAAAACACAAATGAAGTTTATTTAACTCATCTACAGGAGGAAAACATTGAGACTGCAGGTTTATGTGAAGGATATCTGGTGCTGGTTTCCTTCGTTTGTCTGGTATTGGCACCGGATCATTGGGCCGTCTCCTCAGCTTCCGAGTCATGATAGGTTTTACCTCCATAGAGTCTGTGAGTGACATGAATAATGATAAAGTGAAATCCAATAACCAATAGAGGGGAAAAAAACATTGTCATGTCTTCCAAATTTAGAGACAAAAACTCAGCATCCTGGAGAGACGAAATGCGACAGCAATATCTTAATTTAGAAGATGATATTGAAGTGTGTGAAGAGAGAAAGACTATCACTCTCACACCCTCTCCTCCTTATTAAACCGTATCCTGTTCTGCTTCCCTTACCGCCTGTCAGCTCCATTGTTAATTTTTCATTTTCGATCATCTTCTTCTTCTCCTCCAGCTCTGCGATTAGATTTTCCTTCAGTTCGACCTTTTTATCGTCAAACTCCTTCACCGCTGCCTTCTTCTCCTTGATGTAGTTCCTCTCCACCTGTTCTGTCTGCAAAAGGTTCAGAGAAATTAGGTAAAACAAACAAACAAACAAACCAAAAAAAAGGTATAAACTGAAACACGCTTAACAAGATTAACTATGCTCACCTCAAGCTGGAGAAACAGATCTGGAAAAAGGAAGTAATAACATTATATGAGTTGGTTATGCAGCGCAAACAACAGCCACATTATTTATGATGCATCAGTCCAGACTACAGTGGTTCTCAGTTCCATCAGGCTTTCTATACATTCATTTCATGGTTCATTTCATAAGTTTTCACCCTCAAGCAGTGATTTTTCCACTTCAGCCGCTTCAAACAAACATAAGCAGGGAACACTATCAAAATGTGAAGAAAACAGGTCAAAACATGGTCGGTCCAACATGTAGATTCTCAACCTGCCTGCGTTTCGGAGCCTCTCTTTGTACTGCTGGTCCAGCTTCTTCATCCTCTTCTGATACTCCTGCAGTGTACCTGCAAAAAAAAAAAACACAAAACAGAACAGGTAAATCCTGTAGTTATTTATACTCCAAACCAAGTTGTTTTGTTTGAAGGAGATTGTCATTATTTCAGCCAGGAGTCTAAATGACATTACACCACATATCATTCCCCAACTCATTAATGATGATGACAGTTCCTTTAAAATAAAAAAGAGGCCACTCAGCAGTTCAGAAACAGTTTGTATCTGAACATCAAACAGACTTCACAAGGTAAAATCTGTTCATTGGAAGACGTCATCATTTGTCATGTGCTTGTCGGCTGGTTTCTCTATTAGCCGGAAACAATGGCTGACTTCATGGCCCGATGATGTAATCTCAGTTACAATCACAAAAATACTGTCACACATAGCGATTACCTTCTTGTAACTGCTGCAACTGTCTTTTCAAGGAGGCCAGTTTGTCCTGGTACATTCTGCAATGAAATGAAATAGAGAAGAAGAAGGATGAATATATGAAAAAAAGGCTGATTCATCTTTTGTTGATCCGTGTTCGGGGGAAAAAAGACTCACTGCTCCTTGATTTCCACATAGTCATCGTCGTCGTGTTTGGCGAGGTCTGTTTCGCTGGCATCCTCTGTGTCTGGAACATTGACAGGAGAAAAGTCACTAGAGAGTTCACAATTGTTTTGACACTAAAAATAATAAAATTTAAAAAAAAAAATCAAGTATCACTTCAATATTAACACCACAGTATAAATAATTAGTTGCTGGGCTTTTTTTCCCCCTCTAACACCATCTCAATGCAGTTACCAGTAACCAGACAGACAGTGTGGATCAAAGGACGTGCGTGGCACTAGTAAGGTAATGGTGAACACCCTGCTTGGGAATGCCCTCCGGTTTGCCAGACTAAGAGACCAGGGGATTATACTCTGTTCATCCTCGGATCGACATCACTAAAAAAAATAAATAGATAAAAAAAAGTTCAGATAGACGAAGCTACACGGGGATAGATGCCCACTTTGCTCGCCGGTGTAACCCATTGACATTCATGTAAAGATTGTAATCTGTAGCTGTTACTTTCTGATGGATTTTTTGCCGCATGGTGCCCGGCTAACTTGCTGCTGTCAGTCCTGCCTCAACTAACCGCTTAACGTGTTCAACCAGCGATGTGGCAAACTTGAGGAGCCAAGTTTATAAGCACCGGCTAACAGGTCAGTTGGCGTTAAAAAAATATATATATATATAATAATAAAACGACACAATAAATAAAAGGTAAAAGGGTAAGGCCCGGTCGTGTTAAGCTGACACAGCAGCTTTCATTTTCAGCTAGCATTAATGTGCTAGCTTATGTTAGCTCGCTCTCCTGTTTTGAAAAGCATAATCCGAATAATTTCTAGCTCACGTAGTTTGGGCGTAATAACAGAAGCCTCGACATGTCGGGGAGGAGAAAATACGAGCCAGCTACTCAATGTCAGGAACCTAGCTGACCTTGAAGTGCTGTCATCGCCTCGCTTTCCTCTCGTCTTTCCTTCTCTTTCACGGTTATCCCGTCGTGTCTCACCGAATAGTGTGGAAAGGGCAGTGCAGTGGACACAGCACGCAAGGTTTTCTGCTGCCTGCGACCTGTCAATGTTTCGAGCTAACGTTAACGTAGCTAGGTGGGCTAATTAACGCGACGCACTCCGCTTTATGAGATTTGTTAAAAAAAAATGTGTATTGAGTCCAGGTTAGCTCAAACACTTCTAGCGTCACTTTAATTTAACGTTACTTTTTTTTTTAGTGTTGTGTTGCACAATAAACATGCCTGGCCGGTATTTATGGTTTAATGCCGGTTGTTGTCGTGTAAACAAAGATTTTGTCGTTACCCGTGTTGTTCAAATGACTGTTTGTGTTCAGCCAGTATAAGCGGGTTAGCCAGTTTAAAGTCGTATGTTTCTGAAATTGCGTTTTGACAAGACGGAAATCTCACTGGCGGTAACGTTAGATTTGTAAGCTAACTTGTTATGTAGCTAGCAAGCTAGCTACGTGCGGTTAGCTCTAGTTGAACTACCCTGAAAACAGTTAAGATTTTGACATAAGTGCTAAAATAGTACGAGAAAACAACCTCTACTCAAGTCTAATGTGGATATGAGCTAATTATTATTGTTATTTTAAATAGCTAAATTCGTGCAACAATCGCGTGTTTCCGTCTCGTTTCCAACAAGTAGACAGAGCCCAGCGGTCAGTTCTTTTAACGTTACCTTCCTCCGAGTCTCTTCCTCTGAAGCTCCGATCATCGTCGTCGTCCACGCTATCAAGTTCTTCTTCATCGTTGTAATAATCCACCATGGGCGATAGTAAAGTTGAAGTCATTTTAATCCCTTAGAAAATGTAAACAAATACAAAATAAACAATCGATGTGTTTTGCAGCTTGGAACAGCGCCTACAACTGACAGGACCCCAACGTATCAAGCTGTCTGACCTTATGCCTGTTTATAATTCCAGTACTATTAAAATGTAAGACAACAAAATATACTTAATATGATTTATGCAAGCAATTGGCATAAATAATTTGAAATGACGAATACCATTCAATATTGGTCATGTATTTTTATAACGTATAAAACAAATATGATAAACAATTTAAACAGGCATATGTCTGAGCTTCAGGGACTGTGCGGTATCGTTGTTTTTTGGCTCCAGGTTGGTTTCCGACCTTATAATATCTTAAAATAAGATCTCATACTACATGCTTACTATCCATTTACCTTTTCTACGCTCATACTGATGATCTGCGATGATTCATTGTATAATAAAAGGCTATAGATCAAAGTTTAAAGCACAACTTTCGCTAAAAAAGTAAAAGCCAATTTATTGCAAGTCCATGGATCTTAGTGGGGTTGGGGGCTGTTTGGAAAATAGGCCACTTTTAACCAAGAAAGACACATCTCTTTAAAATTAGGCATATAAAATGCAGTTCTCTGTATTTTCATATGTTATACTATCAATTGGTTGTTTATGGTTGCTATGACAATTTAATGCAAAGTTTGAATATGACAACAGAGACAAATTACTTAACGGATAGATTCACAATTTTTCAGTTTCAACACTGAAAGCACTTTTCCTCGCTGTCATATAGAATAGAGGCACCATTCTCTCCAAGAGTTTACTGATATTAATTTCCATCTTTATAAGTCATTATTCTTTATTTGTTTATATGTTGTTTTAATGTACTCTGACATGATGCCCCACTATCAGGAGACATGTCCATTGCTGGGTCTCTTGTTGATTATCATTTGTCCTTGATCAAAAGGTCACACAGTCGTTCCTGCAGTAACAGATCCTTGAAGTAATGCTTCTGCATGAAGATCATCAACGTTTAACCTGTGCTTCAAGTGCTTACTGCAGTTCTCATCATGCTGTGGAAAATATCTTCAGTTACTGGTGTGGTATTAATATTTTATGGTCAGTGTTTTAATGTAAAATCACATAAATAAATGTGATAAATAAATCACAGTTTCTATTAATGAGAATGTGCTACATTGCTAGAATTATGTTGGATGAGTAACTAATACAGATATTGTAAAAATGAATTGTGTGTTTTTTTTTTTGCTATTTCATTAACACTGATAGACAGGGCCGTAGCCAGAATTGAGTATGAAAGTATTTTATTGTTATATAATTTCATTATTGAGTCAAGTGTTCAGTTTCATTTTCTGTTTTCTATTTCCCAACACAAAGATCTAAATGCTGTTTCAGAGCGTCGTCCACATGCACTTCCTGGAATGAAATTCTATTGGAGAAATGTATTGGTGCCTATAAAATACCTTAATTGCTCAATGTAAACCTACCTCGAGGTTGCTAACCCCCCCCCCCCCCCCCTTAAATTCCCAGTCAAAATACTAAGAATATGATCCTATTGTTCTCAATAGTAGCTACGGCCCTGGCAATAGAGACTGTGCAGTCAGACCATTATGACCTTTTAACTTTAACGAATATGCAGATATCCACTGACAACTCATTATGTAAAAGTACAAATAAAGGTCTTTTTTTTCCAACCTTAATAATGTTTCTCAAATGTTTTATTTTGTGCAATTTATTCTTTTTTTTATCTGTAAGGGAGCATATACAGTGTTAAACATAACCATCTACTGATGTACTGTAACAGAGTTATCTTAAAAGTTAATTTTCATCTGCACACATACACACACACACACACACAATTTTTAACAAGAGATGACAAATACATTTTTTATGTTCTGGCTCCAGATTAGATTAGATTCAACTTAATTTTAGTGCACTGAGACAAATTTATAACCATAAGTGCAAAATAGGGACATTATGTATAGAGCACTGAGTTGCTACAAATGAAGGAAACTAACCAAAAAATGTATATGAATGACTGTATGTATACACAAGTTTATACATGACAAAGTAATATAAATAAATATTATGGGTTAGGATGGATATGTACAATAGAATGATATATATATGTACAGATATGTGCATGAGTGGTGTAAATGTCTGATATGTTACAGTTGAAATTCACAACAGCAGGTGGCGTCATTGCACTTCAGTAAATGTAGGAGAAAAGCTGAATTACCATCACTGAAGTTGCAACAGAATCGAGATGACTCAGTCCATGCATCTTTAATGATGTGCAAAGAAGGAGTAAAATAGTTAGGTCGGTAACTTTCATATCCACCCTTAATGAAACATACCGGGTAGGATATTTAATACTGTAGACTATATTTATGCATTGGATCGAGCATAAGATGCATGCAAAACTGTCTGGTTTGCATGCAATCTCTACAATAATAATAATAAAAATAACTAAATAAAACAGTCCGGGAAGTGCACATCCTTTAGCACACTCTTCACTATATGAGTTAACTTTATTTCCGCCCGTCTGTCAAACTGTAGCTGTCAAACCGGGGCGAGGGGTTGTTCTCCCGCTGCTCCGTCATTCAGGAAGTCCAGACCAACTGACAGCACTTCACCAAGTCACACCGACGGCTTCAGAGTCGGACTAAATGTCCTTGAAGTACGGACAGCTTTCTCCAACAACGACTAGTCCTTTTTTTTTTTTTTTTGAAAAGAAGAAGAGGTGAGCATTTGTTTGTTTGTTGTTGTTTTTTCTCCCCCTCTTGCGTTTGTTTGCTCTCCCGTCAACGGTTAACAGCGCTCGTGCTCGCCTCGCGCTCTCGCAACAGAAATTGACACTTCCTCTTGTCGTAACGGCTAAAGCTATAGCTAAATATTAAAGCAGTAAAAAGTAGACGTGAATGAGTAGTAAGTAAGTGTTTTATTTATATATATATACGTTGCGGCTGAAGTTTAAATGAACCACCGTCGCCTGCTTTCGACGTTGTTCGGGCTTGTTGTTTTGAACGTTTGCTTTCACTCTGGAGGTTGTGAGTACCTAGCAAGCCACCGGGGTTATAAGTGCGTAGGTTTGCTTTTTTTTAACGGTTTCTTGATTGACGTGTCGTGTCGTTGCACCTGCTAAAAAAAACCTACACTGAAATTTGGATATGTACGATGTGAAGTGACAAGGAGGAGAAGGAGAGAGAAGAAAAAAAAGGAAGGAGGGAGGGAGGTTTGCACTTTGGTTTGCTCCTCAGGAGGTGAGTATGATGAGCAAACGGCAGGATGACAGGTTGTATTCAAGTGTTCAGTTTTGTTTTGGATTATAGGCGCTATATAAACTTATCCGAGGTGTATTTTTATTTATTTGTATTATTATTATTATTATTTTTGTCGTTGTCTGCATGAGTGTCACATCTAAAATGACTGTGGTACCTTCCATTACATCCTACATTGTTGTGAGTGAGATTTTTACTATCAACGCACAATCACAATGGCTTTCTGTAGAGACGATGTACCACATTTTTACTACGTCTGTCTCTCTCTCTCTGTGTATCTATGGCTAACCCATCTGCATCTGTTGACACTTTTTTTTCTCGATCGCAATATTTGTCTCGTATTCCTATAACGTAAAGACAATAATCGCACGTCATTTTTTTTTAATTATTTTTTTACGAGAAGTCATCACCTGCATCCATATGCAGGACGGGCGCTTGGTTAAAATAACCAGCGTTAAATAAAGTAAATGTAGGCTTGACATGACACGCTGGAAATGGCAGATGTAGATATCAAGCTGAGCACTAAAACCCAGGCTGACCCAACATGATGTCATCTCTTGTGTGTGTGTGTGTGTGTGTGTGTGTGTGTGAGCGCATGAGTGAGAAACAGCAGACTTGAACTGTGTTCACTGCTAAACTGTCATTTAAAAAAAAAAAAAAAAAGATTTATTTGAAGAAGTGTGCCCACAGACTATAACCCCATATTGCACCTGCGTGTCATTCATATATTTTTTTTAATAGTACATTTCTTAACTTTATATCTCTGCTCAGAGGTGCAGAGAAGGGATGTGGATTGAGGTGAGTAACCAATATTTGTTTAGTGATGCAGAGTTAAAGCGTGTTTGTCTTTACAGTATTAGTTTTCAGTGTCCTACTTGTATTTTGCAGCAGATATATTTCCTTTCAAAGCGCACGGGGCTGTTGTGCAAGTCTTCTCTCTTGTTCACACCACCTATTAAACATGCAAATGACAGAGAGGGAACAGAAAGTGACACTTCCTTATTAGTGATGGTATCTGAAGCAGTTCAGTGTTCATGATTATACTTTGTTTGCCGTATTGCGATTATTTATTTATTTATTTATTCAGGTAAATTATACAGGATGTTTGTTGGCACCAACAAATGCACAGGTTCTGATGTGCTAAATGCTTGTTTCTTGTACAGCTGGACCGTAGTGAGGTTAGCCACATCTGGTGAGACAAAAGCTTTCCATTGTGCAGGTTGTGCGTAACGTGAGACTTTCATGATCAGACGTCGAGGCGACAACATGTTTTTAAGGCATGTAATTAATAGAAATATGTCTTTACCTGATTTTATTTGGCTTTTGTTAAAACACTGGATGCAGATCTCTATATGTTGTGTGACAATAAGCTCATTTTCCCTTTCTTTAGATGATCAGAGGCAATCATGTCTTTTTATAGACCAGGTTCAAGAATTGTCAGAATGCATATTTTGCAGTGCGACGCTGTTTTGTATAAAACGCTTTTGATTACACGATGCCTCGTGTCTGGCCAATGTAAATGTCTATGCAGTTGAAACTGTTTTTTTTCCACCTCCTTCTAGTCTTTATGACAATGTTTTCCTTTTACTGATGAAAGTTCAGAGATGAATCTATAAAATATCAAAGCAACCAGTAATTCCTTCGCAGGTGTGCAAGTTAATGACCAAACCTATGATCGGCATATTTTGTGATTTCAAAATGAGCAATCAGAGAGCGCTAGAGGTGACAGAAAATTGGCTGCTTATCATCAGTGCTACGCAGAACCTGACTCTGTCTGTGCAAGCATCATTTTGTTTTCCCTGTCGATACTGCATCAGCAGATCGGTGGTTTCAGATTTATCCACCAGTGTTCGCGATGGGCCATTTTTGGGTGAGAATAAACGGCTGAAAACGGGAAGAAAAAGTGCATTTTCAGATTTGGCCAGTTTAGTGTGGACATGGCTGGCACTGGTGGTGGTGGGGGTGGTTTAAATCCTGGCAGCAGGCTTAATCATGCCCTGCCCTGCCCTGTAAAGGGGTTTGGATTATCTGGGTGTGAGTAAAGTTTAAAATGTTACCAGGGGAGGATGTGGGAGCTTCTCCTCTCCAACTCTTCAACCCTGTAGGTTTAAAAAAGGAACAATGCACAATAGTTACGGCATGGTCACAAGAGCATTTATGACAGGAACATTTTCCAGCAAATTTATTTTTAATGCTGTGACCACCGGTGGCTTTTCTCATTGTTTCCGATAAGTTTAACTTTCATGGCAAAAAGTCAAAGCAGTGAGATGAAGAACTGACCCAGAACAAATACATCAATTCACACTCCTCAATTAAAATTATAAAGTATTGCTTGTGATTGTCCATGTTTCATAAAGATGTACTAAAGGCTTCAGCAGTTTACCTGTACAACAAACAGTCACTGTTGTCCTGTAAAACAGACCAGTGTGACCTCTGCATGCCTATTTTAGCTTGTGCTTCACAGCTCTCCTAATGTGCTGCGGTACCTAATGAAATCTCTTTCAGTCTCAGTTGAATCCTGACTTGTCTAATTTAGGAACAACCAGAAGGCATACAGGCCTCCATGTGGCCTTACAGAACATGGGCCTATTTTAATTAGCACTGAAAACAGTGCTTTAGACAGCCTCCTCTGTCCCAGCTATTATCCAGCAAGTGATGTCTTACCGGAGTCTGTGACTCTTCCTTCCTTCCTCCCCCTCACCAAGGCTGGGGTCATGTGGATGTCGAAGTTAACAAGTTTACCTGCTCTGCTGTCGAAGAACCATGACAGGCCCACCGGTAGGCCCATATGTCTTATAGCTTGCCACCAGCCCTGTAATGAGTTTACTGGCTGTGTGCTAGGTCAGCTCTACATATCAGTGTGACAGAAATTATATTTTCCAAAAGTTGAAACCCTTAATACCAACGTAGAGCTTCTCAGCAGGTTTTGTTTTGCATCTCCGGCAACCTGTTGAACTGAAAAATGTACAGTCCTCCTCCCCGCTGATTAATCCACCTCAGCATCTCCTATGAGCTTTTCTCTACTTCCGTGATGGAAGACTGACTTCTGAAAAATATATTAGAGAATCGTCAGTTTAGCCGGTGCTACAGCAGTTTGGCGGTTTATGCCACGGTAGAAGAGCGCATCAAATATTAAAGCACTGCTGTCGGGCTTAATGTTCTGCAGTGATCTGGTTTAGCATGTCTAATATAGGAATGCTGTCTCAGATGACAAGGAGAATTATTCCCTCCCTACCCCCACCTCTCTTCTACTAGCAGATGTGTTCATGCATACTGCTTTTTAATGATGATTTCAAAAGACAGCAAAACTCTGCGCTGCTGCAAGATCTTGGTCTTGTGAAGCTAGCAAGAGAGATAGAGGGAAACGAACAAGATTAATCTACGGTTGCAGTAGGACTTTATTTAATCAGCCAATTGCGAGGACTGTATATACATACCCATGTTCACAGTGGGTTAAACACTTGTCTGTCTTTTTCATAACCCATCTGGTGGTGGTCCGTGACCCAAAGGCCAAGTCACCGTCACAAACTCTCTCATCTGCATTTACTTGTGGATATGATGGAGACTGTATTTGCACCACCGACTGCAGTAGGAGTCACACGGAAAAATGTGAAATGGATCTATGTGCCAGCAGCTGGTGCAGACCTGAGTCACGGCCTTGGTCTTCTGAAAGCTGTCTCGCAGGAGAGGAAGTCACGATCCAACAGATGTCTCATCAACAAATGTCTCTCTACCGAGTGTGCCACTTCTGTTGTTCACTTGCCTACTTACGCTGCAGAAAATTGTCTTCATCATCATTCATGACCAACCAGTTTAAATTTTTTCGTTAAAAAAAATATGGCGCATGTAGAGCTTTACTCACCTGGCAGGTGTAATAATTTTGCTTCACTCATTCTTAGGCTCTCTGCTAGCTTGACATCTGGCACGCAGTATCGATATGTTGTATACCAAAATGTAGAACAGATTGTTCGTCAAATATGTCATTCTTTCTTGTGCAGTTCATGGACTGTTTTTTCCCCTCATTGTTTTCCTCAAGCATACTAAACCCTCTGTCATAAGAGAGGCATTTTGGCAAGTCAGCCTCACTGGGTGTGGGAGGTTAGCACGAGCAACTTGATTACAGCCCTTCATTAGAAGTGCGCCTCCAATCCTCTGGCGAGGTTGCAGCTGTGACCATGAGTTGGCCCCTCCACCACCACCACCACCCACCACCGCCCCCTTTGTTCCAACCCCCATTATGTCTGGCTACATCTGTCTACAGCTCTCCTGTGAAATCTGCAAGCCTCTTTCTGCTCTTCCATGACTAGGCCAAGTTGAAGTGCTGGGGAATTATGAACGGTCATCATCATCACCCAAAGAGACATCACCATTGCTGATGGCTGACTTGTCTTATCTCTGCCCACCACCACCCCTCCTGGGTTTAGGGCTTAATTTAGCTCGGCAGAATGAAGGAAAGGGTTCAGGCAGGAGTATTTTTAGAACTACATGGTTCACTGTAATAGGGGTCTTTTAAAAAATTGAAACTGTCATGTCATAGGCCGTTCTGCTGACTCTTTCTTGCATGCAACCGACTGGGAAAACTCCAGTATGTGCTGCTTGCTTAGCAGAGTGGGGCATGTCAGCAAGGCTTAGTATGCATGATTGTGATGGACACATTTGCTGATGTGAGTGGGGGTGAGGTAATACACTGCACCACACTGGTCTATTTTGGGAGTTTCCTTTGCCCACCCAAAAACACTTTTGTCTCTCACATTTCTACATTTTTACTCAGCGCCTTTAGAAGATGTTTAATGCCTTTTCATTTCTCACAACAACAGGGACAGTGGTCAATGTTGCTGTTATTTAACGAGTGCTGACGAGCTGTCATTCTATAGCTTTACTAAATGACGCAGAGCTTTAAAGAGTGATGTCGCCTAGTAAGATTGCACTGGACCTTTTCGGTCCTGGCTGCCTGATGTAAATGCTTGATAACTCCTCATCTGTTGGGATACCAGAGTGTGTGCCCAAACCCACCCCATCCCCCCCAGTCCTGAGAGAAACTAGGCCTCAGCCCAAGCTCTGTGCAGCCCTAATGCTGTGACTGGACAGCCTCCATTGGGTCAAGTGGAGATTTTCCTCTGATGAATCTGGGGGAGATTGCGTTGTGCTCACGCCACCCAGCAGTGAAAATGTAATTTTTTTATTTTGCATTTAGGTCTGTGCCAGGCCGAACGTGTTAACTACAGCATTCCCAACAAATAATTTGTAATGTAAGACAACATCAAGCCTTACACATTAGGGAAGGATATACATTTTTTGTTGAATCAATTGGGCAACACAACTATTTCTTTGAATATTAGAAACATGTTTTTGACTATATAGTTTCTGCCATTATTTCTCCAACCAAGCTTTTTTGCTAACCACTGATTCATCAGGCTGGATGTGACTGGTGTGTCATATTGCAAGAGAGGAAACGGGAGTTTCTCATGAGGCAAAAGAAGGCAATGAGAACCAAAGCAAGTACTTCTGCCATCCTTTTCTTGCTTAATAGTCCATGCTAGGAAATCTTTGTATGCGTTTGTGAACCCAGGGAGCCTGAGGTTAAACTGAACAATTGTCCAATTAAACCGTGACTTGGAGGTAATTCTGCCAGTCAACACTGCTTTCCTCTCTCGTTCTTGGTCTCGTTTCCTCTCTCACTTACGCGCGCGCGCACACACACACACACACACACACACACACACAAACTCATCATACGCAAACACAAATGTACCAGATGTGCAGCGCAGCAAAGCCAGGAGGCCACGAACCCTGGGATGATTGCAGGGATAATATTGTCCCAGAGGGCAAATGAGGAAATGGTTAAATTATCAGGCCGTGAGGGTATCAAAGAAGCTGATACATGCACACACACTTTCTGCAGCAGTCTGCATGACCCATGTCCAACTATTGTTTCCTGGTGTGACACAGGCGCCACACATATTGTACTTTCTTAACCAATTCACAGTTGAAGGAGCAGGAAGCAGGCCAACACTATTACCGGATTAGATTTCAAGGTTCAGGTTACTGTTATCACAAATAATCACTGGCAGGATTTTGTTGTTCCTACACTTTGCGATCACCGTAACATACAAGATAATTAAGTAGTCTTTTATTCATTAGCTTTGAAGGTGTTTCTGTTGTATAGTGGTTTCAGGAAATCTGTATTCTAGGGTATAAGCTATAAAAAAATAAAGATGAATACTGATGCCCTGAGCACACACAATTGTTGTTGTAAGTAAAGAAAATAAACATGATTGAAAGCAATAATGGTGAGCAAGTAGGGCTCTAGCTCTCTGTTATAAATAAAGGGATCCCATTATTAATTTATGGACCTTCATTTTGTTCCCCAACCAATATTTGCAATATAAAGATATTTACCCAATCTATTATTGATTGGCAGAACACAAAGGACTACAGGGCTTTGTGGACTCCAGGGTTCATGTCTAATCTGTGTATACTGGTGAAGTCAGACTGTACAGATAAAATAGAGGATGTAGTGATGGCAAAAATTTACTGGAAGGAACCAGTGACGGCACTCCAATCCCCCTTCCCAAAGAGACAGGGTGTTAGAGGTTGTAGAAGTTAATAGATCCCACCAGGAACAGCGAGAAGGTTACACAGAGCTTGGACTGGACACGAGATTATAGTAATGGGTTCAAATTCATGGAAAAGTCTTTAATTTGGCCTTTTTAGTAATCTTTTTGTTCCTATTTAAAGATATTAATATAATGTATGGTCTCAAATGTAATGATTTACAACTTCTACTATTAATATTACAGTTTTTAAAGGGATTTTTAAAGACAAATAAGCAATTTTAAGACACCAAATTTGGCTATCACAGTGTGTGATGAGCATTTTTCATGATTTTGTTTTTTAGATTTTATAGACTTACCAATTAATTTATTAATTAAAAAAAGTTCTGCATTGGAAGAGCCATAATATATCTTAGAAACTGGTATTTTTAGGGGAGATCTGTATTTCATACTTCCTGGTCTAACCCAACCCAAACTCTTGTCTGTGATCAGATCTGTTGTTTTTTTTTGGGTGGTTTCACAAACAGTCATTTAACAAAACCGTCACTGTTTCAGTGCCTGGAGTTTTAAAGACCCAGCACTTCAGCTACAGTTGGTATAGTGTTGCTCTGATTCTTTTTATGTACTGTAATTTGCCTTGACCACCTACAGCTCATACACATTCAGAAATGCTGTAAACAAACTCAATGTGTAGTTCTGCATGAAATGACATTTGGGATGTCACTTCTACAGAAAGTTATCTGCATGGGTAAACTATATCCTCTGCAGGACAGATTTTTTTTATTTTTTACTTCCCCTCTCTTTTTTTTGCTGGGCTGCAACAGCGGGGCCATCTATATAAACGTGAAAATCTGTGGCTGAACTGTAGTGTAACTTCATCGCTCGCAGCTGAGGTTTGCCATTTCCTGTATCCGTTGAAATAAAAAAAGCCCTCTAGCGTTTCATACACAGTCCAGCCATATACTGGTTTTTGACCTAGTCTTGTTTTCTGTGTGTAAAAGAGGCTTGGTACAGATCTAAAAGAGGAAGGGGGAGGCTAAGTTCTGAGCCTGAATTAATTCCCAGACTAATTGCAGGGAGTCTTTACAGGGGATAAAAAGCTGAAATCCTTGGGCCTAAAACCCATGGGCTCTCTCCCACTCTGTGTAAACCCCGTGATGTACATAATTTATACTGTCAGTGTATATTTGAAAAAGAAGAAGAGGAAGAGGCAAAGCACAAGGGAAATGACTCAGTGGCCTAGATGCATGTTTCTTTTTTGGGGTTTCCTCTGCTTAATTTCCTCCCTATCTTTCTTTTTTCCTTTCGGTTCATCATTCGCTTTTAAGGCAGAGGAGGAGGAAAAAGGTTATGGGTTAGCATGCCGAGGCTTCTCCTGCTGCGCTGCATCCATTGAGGCGTAATAGCTCGTTGAGTCAAATTACCCACCACCTTCCCATGCCACCAAAGCCAACTTTGAATCTTCTATCACAATGATATAAAAGAGAACAATGGGCTTAAGTTTGCGGTGTGTTTCTGGAACCACTTGCAGACTTTGACACACAACTCCCTTGCACTCACCCCATTTTTATTGTCTTACTCTTCCCAGTCAAGTGAAACCTGCATGCTCCTTTAGAAAATGGTTCCATGTGATACACTAGAGGTTGCAGGACATTTTTATTCAGTCTATTATGAAGCTGACAGCTCTGGGAGTCCTAGCCATAAATGTATAACGGTGAATCACAACATCCCCCGCCATCCTGTGAGGCCCTGGCGAATGATTGCATGACATCATCATTTTCCCTCCAAGAACATGGCCTTCGAGAAAGACAGAGAGGGCGTCTCATCCATCCAGTATAGATGTCTTATGTGGGATCCATTCACTGAGCTGTTTGGGAGATTTAGAGTGGATTTGTTCATTACTTCGACTTCGCCTGGAGGGCAGTCTGAATTCGGCAAACCTTGGTTGGCAGATTAAGGAAGAAAGGCTGTTTGAAAAGATTATGATACTTCCTCAGGCAAAGAGTGTAAGTATTAGTTCTCAGTGTCTCTGGCTGACCTGCACATAGAATGAGGGGAAACCCAATTTGCTCATACTATCCTGGTTTAAAGTGTAAAGGTGGGAACATGCAATACGCCTTATCCATTCATGTCACTCAGCTCAACCTGTCTGTCCTACTCGCTGTAACACTTTTTTCTTTTTCACTACAGACCATGCAATAGGACTCTATTAATCTTTGCGCCGCTCTTCATCGGAAAATCCTGTTGGGCTTTAGAGTAGCACTTCACTCCCCTTGTACACAGACACACAGTTGGAGCTGAAACCAAATCAGCTGGTGTGTACTTTCATGAGTAGTAGAAGTCCCTCTGTCTGTGTGTGTGTGTGTATCTATGTACCCCGCTGATTGAATGACTCTAGCGCTTCACGTAATAATTACATGGGTTTTCCATGTATGTGTGTGGCTACGTACATGTGCAAGGCTTATGTGTATTTGCACATTTTCTCTAATACCCTCAATCTCTCTGGTGCTCTTACTTTTTGCACGGCCTTGTGGGAAAGTAGAATGGGACTATAGCAGCGGGATGACTCACAAGCCGGTTTAAGCGTTTGACCACGGGCACTTGTTACTGTGGCGTCTGGGACATAGCTAGCACAGTAGTTGATGTGGGGGTTAAAACCTCAGCTATGACACAGTGGATGCAAATTATAGTTACTAGTATACTCTACATTGGCTTTCATGTGTCCTTGATATGAAACAGCACCAGACTTATTGCTTTCACTGCTACACTGCCTACCAGCATGTATACACTCATGTATGTGTTTATCTAAATATTTGTTTATAGTAGCACAAAACATACATGCACATTCATCTTAGTACGCTGGCATATTGTGTTTTTTTTTTTTTCCTTCATGTGATTATTCCACAGGCATCATGTGTTTGGGTGTGAAACTGAAGAGTATTTTTTCAGCCACAATGAAAATCAATACAGCAGGGAATTGATAGTGTCATAAACAGACCCAGGGTTATTACGTAGTCGATATGGCCCATCTAGTCACCGGAGTCCCAGCTGAGCCTGGCTGATGTGGCCAATAGCGATGAGTGTTACGCACATTGATGAAAACACCAGCAATTATCGAATGGCCGGTCTTTGGTATTCACACCAGTTTAACACCAACAGCAGCCCCGTTATGTTTCACGCAGGGTCAATAACAGCTCGTCGCCCAAA
This sequence comes from Pampus argenteus, assembly GCA_036937835.1. Taxonomy (NCBI): domain Eukaryota; kingdom Metazoa; phylum Chordata; class Actinopteri; order Scombriformes; family Stromateidae; genus Pampus; species Pampus argenteus. The sequence goes on along the minus strand of CM072867.1, from coordinate 21,808,225 downwards.
GGCAGAGACATCAGTGAGCACACCTGATTGACATTAACTGTTGTCTGTCCTCTTCTATTCCCTATTTTGTGAATCAACAACAGGAATATGGTATTTTTTGATTTAGTTAATGTTGGTATTAAACAGCAACATGAACTTTTAGTGTATATACTGAAGGTTATGCCTCTAAGGAGTTTTCTAATGGACATACTGTCAATCACTGTAATGTTACAATGATCTAAATGACATATAGTGATAGGAATCCTTTTTCTGTGAGGACAAAAAAAAACTAAGCTGATACATGTGATGAAGCACAGGTAATAAGTGTGAGTAGGAACAGTAATGAAAAATTAGTAGTAGTTAGTGACTAATTAGTGAGTAATGTTGAAACAACGGAGCTTGCCAATCTTTTAGCCCAAAAACCGTAAAATTTAAAAACGTCTATTGAGATATGATAGAATTAATGCAATCTTTTGCTGCTTTTTGCTTTCTTCAGGACACTAGGATATCATCCATAGGTTTGGCCTAAACGTCATCAGTCGAGAAGCCTGAGTCAACTGTCGCAATGCCAGGAGAATCAGTTTTAACTGCATCATTATACACAGAGCACTGTAGGATAACAGCATGTTTGGGTTTAAACGTTTACAAATTGAATTTTGTCTCAAAATGTCCTAATTACAAAGTGAATTGTAGTTGAACTAGAGAGGAGTTATATTCACATTTAACAGTCGCAAATTTGAATTCTTGTAAACACATTTTTATTTACATTAAATTTACATCAGACCTCAAGAAGAGAAAACAATTTTCTTTGTTCATCTGACTGCGCTATTTTTGATTGTTGTTTGCTGGTTGTAAAAATGCAAGAGCAGCGGAAATGCCCCAGTGGGAAAAATAATCTGAAAGTTGTATAATTATTTGTTGTTTCACTTTTCTTTTCCCTGTAGTAAATAATATAAATACTACTGCAATAGTAGTTTGTCACTTCACTTTGCATGTCAAAAAATCTTCAGATTAAATGCTTTGTAGCATGTAAACGAACATCTTATTGGATCACGTTATTTAGCATCCATGTAAATAATGACTCTCTCTGATCATAATGATCTGGGTTGAAGAAATATTGTCCATGTTAACCACAGCTAGTGTTGCTATGACCAGTACATACTAAATCATTTCTCAGCTGCAGCTGTGAGTATTGGGAACATGTTTCATTTCGCTGTTGAAAGTCGGTGTAATAAAGCTGAGGTAGTGTAGACAGCTTCTGGCAGATTTTCTGATGAACCCACTGACCCCAGGTAGGTCAGATTTATGGATTAAATTTGTCTTGTGTGTGGACCAGTGGGTTCCAGATTACAGCCTGTTAACCCTCTGATTGACTGATCGACACCCTGTCATTAACCCCTGATATGGGCTCATTAGCCAGCAGGACTAACACCTGAGCAGGACACAATAAAGCTGGAAGAAAAGGCAGTGGTTGTGCTTATCAGAAGAGTACGTTTCACCTCACATTTTTGATTTTGAGCTTCTCTCTTCTCGCACACTTTCAAAAAAGCACTTTTTTGTTGTTGTTTTTTAGGGACTCCTCAATGCAGTGCACCCATTTGCACCCTTCCTGCTATAACATGTCAAGGTATCTGCCTTGAAACAAGCCAATCACGGTAATCCAGTGGTTCCAGCCAAGCAAACTCTATAATTAGTGATGTCCCAATCAACATTTTCTCCTTAATATTTGTTATCTGCTGATAGAAAGGCTGATATGATACTACAATTTTCCAAGATGACTCAAGCTACAACTTGAAAATGAGATAAGATTAAGAATAATGTCTTAGTTCACCCAGAAAGCAATTTTAATGCCAAAGATACTAAACAAGATAACAGCTTGTGTTCTGTCTGATCATATATATTTAAATCATAGAAGGAGCACTTCTTATGTTTTCACACACTCACACTGTACATACTATTACTGACACACAGCCAGAAGCCAAGGTAATGTAGGATAGATTTGTCCAAGTTTGAAAGGGAATATGTAGGTTAGTGCGAGCCCTGGGGTGAATGGAGTGTTATTTTCTGTTTTTATTTTTAACTTATTTATTTCAAATTGTCCTGCGGACAGTGACTAAGGCTGTGTTACTGAGGTGCACATGCACAGTCTGTGCAAATTACTTAAGAATAATTGAATGATTTTAGGACATAATTTAAATAAAATACAACACACGTGCACGTTGGTGTTTTTGTTCAGTGAGTCAGCTTAGAGGAGGTGGCGCCGGTGGAGTCGTGCTTTTTTAAAATAATGAATTTCTACTGTGCTTTTTTTAAAAAAAAAAAAAAAGATTTTGCTCAAAAATGTTGCCTGAGAGAAAAGAACTTGCATAAACATGAAACTCCCACATTCTGACGTGTTATTTTCTGCAGGCATGTCACGGAAAAAATGCACAGTGTACCGAGAAGCTGTCATGATGCAGCATTAAGTGTTTGGAAGGTGGAGTGATGACGATATTGCCAACCGGTTTGCATGTCTGGGTACGACAGTTTTAATATTAGCGCCATTATCAGCACGTTTACTTTCAAAACTATTTCCTACATGCTACTTTCCTTCATAAGGAAGGCACAAAAATTCAAATGCATACACGATCTTTATCATTTTAGTAATTATCTTTATCTCAGAATGTTGGGCCATAAAAATGATGGTAACAACTATTCCCATCATCTAAAAGTGGAACAGAGGTGCGTCTGTGTTTGGGATCAAGGTTCACTTCAATTTGCTCACCTGTTTTATAGCTTTTCATCCAGGTGGTGGATCAGGTGTATCCCAGTATTCCCTTCAAACAGAAATCCCTGTAATCACCAAAGTTTAAAGGGCTTTAGTGTTTTACAAAATGAGAGTTGAACCTGGTTTGGTAAAATTGCAGCTTTTATAGCGAAATATGTTCATCTCTGTCTCTAGAGCTCACTACGTGTAACCTGTTGATCCATATAACACTCAAACCTCACCAGTGGTACCCATGAACAACCCCCTGCCCCTCCACTCTCACTTTCTCTGATGTGCAAAATTGTCTGTGAGGGATTGATGAATAATTGAACAGCCCAGTGACGGCGCTCTGTGACACGGCACTGAGTTTGTTTGCTTGATTCATTCAGAGTGTGTGTGTGTGTGTGTGTGTGTGTGTGTGTGTGTGTGTATTTAAAGCAAAAGGGTTTAGAAAAAGAGCGCAAAGATTTATTTTGTGTGCATATATTTGTATCTGAATGACTGTGTGGATATGGGATACTCAAGACAGTAGACCACACACACTATTGACCAAGTTGGGTAAAAAAAAAAAGCTCAGCTGAAAAGGCACCAACACTGATAGTTGCCAGAGAGGATGAATGGGTTTAATAGAGAAAACTCCAGGCTTCTCTCTGGTGGGACACACACACACACACACACACACCATCCCCTCTGGATTCATGGGATTGCTCTAAAAAAGCTTTCACATTGAATGAGGGATGGTCTTTGTGCGGCAGAATGTGTGTGTGTGTGTGTGTTTGTGTGTGTGTGTGTGTGTGTACGTGCTCATGTATGTGTGAATGTGTGAATTACCTTTTGAGACCAGTACAAATTTATCCAATGCAGAATGACGCCTGGTAGCGTAACACTTAAACCGATGGAGATATTGCACAGGTTTGCTCAGTGCTTCTTAATACTTTTGTCTGTTTTAGATGGAAAGTAATAAAAAATAATTAAGATGTCTAGTACAGTATGCTCATCTCAACTGCATTTTTAGATCCAGGAAGGACTTTAATACTGCTAGATTTTTATTTTTTTTTCACCGTACTCCATAAGTGTGATGAGATATGTACATATCACTGTCTATTCCATTGGAAAGAATGTGTTTGTTTCTAGAGCATGTCAAGACAAAACCTGCTCAGAATGGCTGAAGGCACAATGAAAAACCTAACCTAAGCTAATTACATAAATAGCAGACATCTCTCACAACAGTGTGCGCGCTTAAAAAGATGTGTAAAAGTTTATATTGCGACAGTGCCATAGAATATCACATGCTGACTCTCCATATTATCTTTCTCCCACAGTCCTGGCTACTCCTAAACGCCTCACATAAGGCCTAGACTAGCTCAATATTGCATAGGTGCCACTATACACACAGATTCTGTACTATATGGACACGTGTGAGGAAAAAACTGTGAAAATATTTCTCAAGTGTGAAGGCGTTCATGTGTGCACGCTACATCCTTTTTTATATAACACCTGATAAATCTGCATCACTGCAAGTGGCTTTTCTACATCAATATGGAGATTAAGATTGATATTCACCTAAAGCTTAAGGGCAAAAAGTGGAGCATCACTCCTGAGCTTAGTCAGAAAGTGTGAATGATTTTGCTTGGCAGTGACACCATTGAGAGTTAATCTACTTAAATGGACATGTCTGTACAGGGGAGGCTTGTTATATCACTGATGGATGCATGGCTCATAGGATGCAAGCATTCAACTGCAAAACGAAATAGGTGTCTGTTTGGAGACACAGAGAAGTGCACAATGACACATGATGATATTTGAGACACAATGTGGTGTGTTGAGTCTGAGGTTTACCCACACTTTCGGAGCTATGAAATGAAAACCGTCTTAATAATGTATTTACAATGATATTTTATTACACAGTGTATGTACAGTGTTATGTCTCCCTCTTTCAACAGCCATTCAGATGTTACAGTGAAAAACATTTCAACACTTTGCCTAAGAAACCGACATTTGACTGTGATTTGAAACTGAAACTGGAGACGGGAGAAGCTTACCGTAGCTTAGCATAAAGACTAAAAGAAAAGAGATTTTAACTAGTTCTGTTTTCTCTTAAAAAGTGAAATTATTCCTACATGGTGACACATAAACTGAAAGCCCACTGTTTAAATGAAAATGCATGTTTTAGCTGTTCAGTACAGTAAATCACATCACTGCTGTTGTTAGATGTTTTTATGATGGTAAGATCATCGTTTAAAAGTCTACCCCCTGACACGCTGATGTATTTCCTGTCTCTGCAGTAGTTTAAGTTGTTAGAGTCAGCAGTGAACGGCTCACAATGTAAGTTTTGGTCAGTACTTTATTTCTAGGGAGCTCTGGCTATATGGTAATATATTGGTCAATAAAAGGTCACGTTCAGCATTTGAAGAAAGACCGCTGTGTTGTTTTGGGGCCGTTGTTGCTTTAAGGCAACAGAGGAAATCGCTTCAAATAAACCACAGATTTAGAGTTGGCCCAGGGTTTTAAGTTAGTGGATAGGCCACTTATTTGTCTCCTAGTTGTCCCTCAATCCACCAACACCCACATTTATTTTGGCATTAGCCTTAAAGCTAATCTGAGAAGCTAACAGTCTTTGGAGTGTGTGTGTGTCTGTGTGTGTCTGTGTGTGTCTGTGTGTGTGCATGCATGTCTCAATTGTGTCACTAAGCTCCTGAGATGAGAGTTGCCCCAAAGTCTCCAAATCCTGCTTTATAGAGCGTGTGTGTGTGTGTGTGTGTGTGTGTGTGTGTGTATTCTACACTCTGTGAAAATGAGTCACTGCTAAAAAAAAAAAAAAAAAAATCCACACCATGTCACCCTGGCAGGATAATCAGGACATAATGTTTAGTTTCTTTCTATCTCACTGGATTAGTTTATTTTCATCCTGGGAGAATTTTGCGTATCGTGGAAATTGCCTCGTATTTGGTTGTCTCAGCTTTATTTAAAGCAGCATTTCACGAGGGGACGTGTGATTTAAAACACACCTACCTCCAGCATGACTCATCAAAAGCTTCAATCATCATCTTCGGGTCACTCTGGGAATTATCAAGTGTTCAATTTTTGAACGTTGGGACTCATTATGATTAATTAAATTCCATCAAATCAGGGCTTCACTCAGAGATAAAGTATATATATTTGTTAAGGCCAATATGTCTGAGGTCCAACCAGACCTCACGACCCACCTCAGGAGATTTGAATGGCTCTACCTGGGTTGTTAATTGTTTGTTAGTTGACCTCTATGAAGTTTACACAAGAACACGAACGCAACACAGGATTGCCAAAAGTTAGCTTGTGCCTCGGGAGCTGACGGTTTATGACTCAAGATTTATGATTCATAACGCAGTGTGTCATGTAACAGGAGGAACGGAAAGTAGGAGTTAGATATCATGATTTTATCATTAGCCTTGTCGAAGAGCCTGTGGTTTGTCACGCATGGTGTGATGTTGATCTTAGTATATTTGCATATTTGAGTCTACATTGCCGGACTGACTCTGAAGGTCTGAAACTCATTCGCTGAGGGATAGCAAACCACCTTTTTCCTACTTATCCTAAATGTTCTTATTGGTTAAGCCTCATTTAATTAGTGATAATTAACCTAGATGTTGTTTAGTTGATGTTAGTTGGCTTGATCTGACTGATGGTTTAAAACTGTATAATGTTTCCAGACAGTCTGTTTACACTTATTCATTTACAGCTTTCCACCAGTTGTCTAAACTCCAGATATTTTACACTCGTATATCCTGGTGGTACTTTAAATCTTTAAAATACAATAAAATCAATTTAAAGGTTTATTCAGATATATATAAAAAATATCTGTACATGCATTCTTACTCTTTCTGTCTATTTCTCTCTTGTTGGTTGGACACAAATGCCAAGCAGGAAGGAGGAGCGAGCAGGAGGAGACGTGTAGCCACAACTTTCCCAGAGGCTCATGCAAGCGTCAGTTTGTGTTATAAATCATTCAGGGACACTCAGAAGGGGCACAATACATTTTTATCCCTCTTATATCATCCCTCCATCCTCTATTCTTCTTTTATTATTGAATGCAGTTCCTCTGAGCACCCAATCTGCTGCTCGGCACGGTTAAAAAAAAGAAAAAAAAACGAAAAGTAAGACAAGAGGGCAGAGTGAAAAATTAATTAAATAGGAGCGGCAGAGGAAAAAGCAGGAAGTAGAAACCAGGTGGTCTCCACACAGGAATGAAGCAGCTCAAAGCAAAGGTTACAGGGTCATTTATGTTCTGTATATGGTGAATAAAAGATGCGCAGTGCTTCCTGATTGTCAGGCTGCATGTAGACATCAGTTGGCTTTATATTGTGTAGGTCTCGTAAATGACGGTGTGTGTGTATATAGTTGAGGGGTCAGGCCGTGTTCAGTGGTCGCTGCACCACCTGCTTGTCAAAATAAAACGCAGTCCAGTAGCTGACAGCGCTCTGCTGGCAGAACAACTTTCTCAGAGTGTGTGTGTGTGTGCGAGTGTGTGTGTGTGTGTGACAGAGAGAGAGAGAAAGCAAAATATTGTATTTGTGCTCGCTCGTGGCTGTGTGTGTTGTGTATTGTGCCCTTGAACTTGTATATTGTGAGAGATGGAGAAAGAGGATGTATTAGATCTTGCTGACTATATATAAGCAGCATTTTCAGACATCAACACCATGTACATATTATGTACATATTGTAATTACAATGTTTCTGAGATAACTTGTATCCTGATTGAATCAATACTTCTCATAATTAATTTCCTCTCAACTGGTTATTTTGGAGGTTATTTTGTAGTCTTTCCTGGAGCTGATGAGATAAAGGATCATTTCTGTGGATCCTGGAGTTGTTGAGAGGATAATAACCGACAATTATCAAAGAGATTTTTATTTTCCGTTGTATCACCGTATTCCACCGTCTCGCTATCACGAGGAAACGTGAAAGCTTTTTGCTCCGCTTGTACTGGAAGAACGTCGACCTCGCGCGCCTTGTATTTTTAGAGCTGCAAAGCAATATCTCTTTATGCAGTAAAGCAATCGTACAGATTTCTTGTAAAAAGTGACTTAGTGGCACACAATAAAAAAAAAAAAGGAATTGCAGTGCAGATGCTTGTAAAAGGCTGCTACTCTTGTCAGTAATGGTCTTGTGTTTACTGATATCTCGGTAATAAGGCCTAAGACTTTAATGATAAGGCTAAAAAAAAAGAAGCCAAAGGTATTTACGGTTTTGTAAAGGTTGCAGTCAATCGCAAAGTCATCGGTGTCAAATACACCAATATTTATATATAGATGATGTCATTTATTACTAGTCACCTGTCCAACCGTCTAACCCTTCGTTTATTTCCTCCTTTTCTCTACTCAGGAGCAGTATTATCACAGTCATGATGAAAGTCTTCAAGAAATCAGCTCTGGACATTAACTGAAGAGAAGAAGTGCAGAAAGAGACAGAGACTAGTCTAATATCCCCTTTACACATTTCTTACAGGTAGGTAAAACACATGGTTTTCTGTGTTGTCTGTGCACGTGTTTGCATGTGAATTCTGGTGTGTGGTAATCGCTGTAACATAACTATTTGTGAATTTGAACAGCTAACAGCATGCGAAAAAAGAGGCTTTACAGCTTCACATCATTGTTTATTTCTTGTAGCCAAGTAAAGATGTAGACTTGTGACTGTGTGTTAAATGACTAAAAAGTAAATTGATTGATTAAATGGTGATTGTACGGGTTAATGGAAGCTTTTAAATACCTTTTTTTTGTTTTGAAAACTGTTGTTCTTGAGGTGTCGGGGATCTTTAAGCTGTAGTGATTGATGGGAGGTGTGAGGTTTGGAGTCTAATGTGAATTGGGTAATTATGGAAAATCATGTGTGTGTGAGTGTTTATTAGTGCATACTTTGTGCCGTGGGCAAATGTTACTGGGTGTGGTGCAGGAGAACAGTTTGGGTTGTAAAATGACCCTCAGGGCAAGACGATGGCTGAATCCAAATATCAGGACTTCTCACTTACTGGCAGACGTCAGGAGAGAATAATGTTGACGCTCAAGGTGTTGGGCAATATCATATATAATAAAACATTTGACATTTGCAGATATTATTGGATGTTATTACGCTAAGAATAGATATGCAACCACCTATAAAAGCTGTGCCCTCTATGTTCGATCAGCAGTACTTTATGAATAACGTTTAGTGCATGAGCCAGATGTGTTTCTACTAAATGGAGAATGACGTGACACTGTCATGTCATTGATTGTACATTTAAAAAAAAAACCTCAGCGTTGTGCAAGATTCTGCTTCTTTTCTCTTTCCATAGGAAAACGACGACTCATGTTGGCAGGGGAGGATTATTAGCAGTGAAATGCTCAGCTATTCAAAGTAATGGGAAGTTTTACTGTGCATGTCAAATATTATTATTATTATCACAGATGGTGTAGCAACTCTTAGATTTTCCATTGATAAGAAACAACCTTATCAGATTTGACCCTTGTCTCGTGACTAGTCATCACTGTACAACATTGCATCATACATACGCTTCTATATTATTCATTATTAATGTCATGCAGGGGGTACATACACACACGCAGGCAGTACTCTCTGGTGAAATGTGAGGCTCTATCTGTTCATACTCTTTAAGTTTTTATTAGACCAGATTATTGAAGTGCAGTGATTTTTTTTCTCCCTATGAGTGTGCATATGATCAGGCTTCCTTGCTCACTTGTACCATACATGTGCACTTGCACACAGAAACACACACGTCTCCAGCGCCTACTCTGTAATATTATGATAAGAGTTAAAGGAACTGGATCATTATTATGTAATTCTTATTCTTTCGCTCAACACACAGTTTGGTGGATTTACCTTTTTTTTTTTCTGTTTGTGATTACAGCTGGTGATTTGAATCCCAGTACAAATTCCCACAGTCTGCAGTAAGCCGCTAAAGCTCCTGGCCCGCACACACACACATACACACAAGCATAAACTGACACACACATATGGACATGTATGAGCTCACAAGCATAACAGCAGACTATGTACAAATGTGTGTACTCAAATATGAACACACGTGCATACTGTACTTTTAATGTGTGTAATGCTGAGACACACACACACATTTTATATGCAGCCTCCTAAGAGTTTACAATCATTTTGGAAATAACTATTGCAAACTCAGAACCATAAGAGCCCGATAATGTGACATTGACTATAAAAGCTGTAAGTCCGTGTAACACAACAACCACCACAAGGTTTGCACAACGTCTCGTTGCCTGTGATCCCCCATTTTAAATGCGTCTGTCGCAGCACATTCTGTAGTGTAGAGCCGTATCCACCAGCCTGATTGGACTTGGTTCTGCAACAACATGTTGGTACATCAATTAGTCATAGCAGTACCAAGGGCCTCGGGGTGGGATGGTATACATATACTTGTCAAACTTTGGCAACAAATGTATGTATGCTTGGATGAGTCCATATACAGATTGTCCCAGATGGAGATTTTTATTAGTTATTGCATATAGTTTTTTTGACTTGGAAATAATTTTTACTGCCTTAATAAATGTTGGATTTTAATGTTTTCTCCTCGTTGTCAAGAACACATAGGGGGGAAACATCATTTTAACATTTTTAAAAATTTCTTGAGTAGGAAATAGTCAAAACTTTTTATTTAAATTGAAGAATAACTACACAAAATCCTTTTTATATTCCTTCAAAAACATGTTTAACCCTGCAGTGTTTCCCAGATCAGCAAAAACTGTATGATCTCTTGTTTTTGTTTTTATGATGTATTTTATTGCATATACCAAATCTTTTAACACTATTACCCACTCCCACACGTTCACATGAACATCAGCGCATGCATGATGCAAGTTGCGTGTTCCTCCTGCCCATACACACTAATACACATATGTACACCTACACATAGGTACTGTGATAGCAGTGGTATGTAATAGAACACATGCAATAATTCACACACCAAGCTTTTAATCTGTCTAAGCCATTTTCCCTAATCAGCTCTCTCTCAACACAAAACCATTCAGTAAACACGCGCAGAGCGACCTGTCCGTACACTTTCTTTCCCGGACTAGTAACAGCTTTAACAAGCCCCCCATGTTACAACCTGTTGTTGCCGCGTTGCATCACTTCACACATCTTAGAGGAGGAGGAGGAGGAGGAGGAAGAGGGGGTGAGATGGAGGGAGGTGTGCAGTGTCTCCAGAGTGATCACATGACTTGAGTTATCATTCGCTCCATTTCTATCTGTCATTTACTCGTCTGCCGACTATTTACATCATCGTCTTCCATCTAGTGTCTCTTCCTCCATACTTTTCTCACTCCTGGTTTACCCATTTTTTTTCTTTTTATTATGTTGTAACTTTTTCCGTTTTGTCTCCTTTTCTTCTGGTGAAAGCAGCATAGTTATGGTGTGTGTGTGTGTGTGTGTGTGTTTTAATGGGGGTTGTCATGCTTTATTTCAGTAGGTATCTGGAGAGCTCCAACAGGAGAGATGAGACAGACAGAGGTGATGCAACTATGAGACAGACACACACTTACTAACACATGTGGACACACAAGTTAATGTTGGAGGTAAACAGTGTAAAACACACTGGCACAAACCAACAGAAACATACACATTTTAATTTAAAATAACAGAGTACTGTTGGCTTTCTCACTCCATTGATCAACATCATACAAACTGTAACAAGCACAGATCATGATACTTTATAGCAGTGTAACCAAAGTAGTTTTCATTGAACCACCAGCAAGCATGACTACCGTAGTATATAAAAGAATTTGATCTGCAGCCTCTAGGTTGTATGTATACAATTACATCCCTATACTGTTTTCTGCAGTTCATTCAGCATTCGTCACACCTCTATCACAGGTGTGGAGGTCTCAGCTTAGGGTTTCACGCCTCAACAACCAACAGATTCCTTAAGGCAATAAGCAAATGTGATCTGTCACATTATAGACGCAGGTAAACTGAAACCATGTCTGTTGTTCACACGTGACAACCCAACAGTTGTTTTCCAAGCATGTTATGGGGCATTCTTAGAGAGAAATCAACGCTTAGCGCCATGAAATCGACTTTAGTCAAGCTACGGTACATGTTGCTGTTGTAGCAGCAGCTTTGTTGTAGCAGGATGTCCCAGTGCTTCATGAGACCTTTCCACGCAGGAGGTCACGTGAGACAGCGTGTGTTTACTTTGTTGTTGTTTTCTTGGCAAACACCCTGCTGTAACCTGCTGTAGGGATATGAAAAAGGAATAAATCCTGAGTTATATCATCACAACTACACAACCCATTCACTGCTTTCAAAGACAAACATCATCTAAATCATGTAGGCCTTCTAAACACATGAGTACAACAAACATGCTGTTGTGCATATCGGTGAATCGTTGCAGCCTTAGATTACAAACCTGAAGTTTTGAGACTGCCATCTTCATGCATCTGGTGCCATGGGACAGAGGGCACAGGATTTTGCCTTTAAAAATTATATTTTTGGAGTAGGTGTGATGTCTTAGATCCCTTTAAGAGCATGGGGTTAGGATGATGCTGATGCTTAGTGTCTTGGCCTGGGTGCCTGTGTGTCAAGCTGCCTCTGCCTGTATGTCAGCGTGCTCTGTGTGGGGCTGGCCTTTGGAGCTAGATTTTTTTTTTTTTTTTTTTTTTGCTGAATGTGGCTGATGTGCACACAGATTTCATGGTAGACAGAAAAAAGTGTTTTGTGTGTGTGTGTGTGTGTCTGTGATGAATGTGCAGCGGAGCTAACTGGAGCAGGGTGTCCAGGATGCAGGATGCGTACACGCTCGATAGCCTGGCTGCAGCTTTGTGATACAAAACATTCTGCGTGTGTGTGTGTGTGTGGCTGATATAATGTGTGCATGTGGTGAAATGATGCATCAGTGACTCAGCTTCAGCTGTCAAATGTGCTGTGTGTGTGCGCGCGCACATGCACATGCGTGAGCAAATGTGACTGTGACTTGGAAAAGCAGCAGGACTAGACAGCTAACCGTCATCATATGAATGTCTTTTTTCCTGTTTTATCACTTATCAGCTGTCCATGAGACACACACACACACAAATGTGGATATTCCTGGAAGTGACTGTGAAGTATCACCAGATCAAACAATGTCTGGATGTTCTCTTGGTATCAATGACTGTGTGCCAGTGTAATTTAATGCTTTAGCACACGTGTTTAGACTGACTCTACAGGAATTGGTTTATAATACTAATTCAGTCACGTACCCCTTTCATGTAAGTTCAGCTCATTGTCTGTCATTCTTTTCCCCCCAGGTCTATCTGGCCAATGCCGGGCCCGTCGTGGACATCTGGTGGCGGCAGCAGCAGCAGCAGCAGTAGTGTGTATGTGAGCGTGGTCCCCGGCGCCTAGCCCATGTCCAGCCCATAATGCCGTCGTCCACACGGAAAGGAGTGCCGAAGGACCCCGAGCTGGCCGACCTCTTCTTTAAAGATGACCCCGAGGACGTCTTCTGCGACCTGCATGAGATCGGACATGGCAGCTTTGGGGCCGTTTACTTTGTAAGTACCACAAAGGCCATGAAGGTTCTTTTTTGTATGAATTTACTTCATACAAACTCCATATTGTTTCCCTACATTATCATTATTAACACATGACTATAGCTTTTTGATCAACTAGTTACCCTACATATATATGTATATATTCACTGATGTGATTTGTACACATATTGTGAGTGTAGCCTGCTACATTATGGCTCTGAATGCAATTAAGTGGAGGCAGATCCCCTCTCAGCACTTTCTCTGTAGCCTTTCTTATTAATCTCATCATCACTAATTACTCATCAAGCCTTTGATTCTAAAGCTGCGCGGAGGACGAGGAGGGGGGTGAAAACATGCCACATCTTCCCGCTCCCTCTTGGTCTCCTCTCTCCTCCTCGCTCCCCGTCTCTCCAGATGCAGGGCCGGGGGTGATAAGCCGCCCTCGTCCCTCCTAAGACAGCTGTTCTCTTGGTATAGAAAAACATAGAAACTGTCGATAGCGGGGAAGGATTTTCTCGGCTGGCCTGGGCTTTTATTTTTTTATTTTTTTATCCCTTTCTATCCCATGTCATTTACACACACACACTCACACACACAGCTGCAGTACATCACTAGTGGCTCTGGTGCTCATGTCTATCTGGCTAACATGATGCTCCAGTGTGAGTCTAAATCCTGCCCTGATGCCAGCGCTGTGTTCACTGACACATTTATGCTGTCCACATTACAACTGGTACACAGCTAGCTTCAGCTTCTAGCCAGAGCAGCTTTAGTAAATTTATTCCATGGCTTTTTTTCAGTTAACGATATGCATTTTGTTCAAATACTGAAATGACATATCTGCTAGCATACAACATAAAGATAAATATAGAAATGTCATGTATGTTTGTGTCATCACTAGTCTGTGCTCTATTGATAATGACTCATAGTGTCTTTTAGGAGAATATTAACATCAAGTAAATATTTTTCTTTAACCTTGAACAACATTCAGAGGCGGTGGAGTACTTTTTTCAGCCTGTGGTGTCTGCAGGCTTCATTTCATGCTGCTTACATCCATCCAGAATATAGTCTGCACGTAGCCTGAGAGTCAATACCGCTGCTGCTCATTAGATTAATTGTTTTTAACACAGTGTCTGTAATAATTGATTGGGACTCACGTAAGCATATCAACATTTTTAGCTATCAGGAGGTCTGGATTTTAGCTGCTGGACAGTCAGAGGGCTCAGGAATTTTAGCAAGAAAATCAAAGTGAAAGTGCGGATGTGAGATTTTCTGTCTCTCCATCTCCAGTGGAAATGAGGCCCTTGCATACAACCCACTGTGGGAAGATGCTTTGAGCACCCAAAGAAACTCATCAAACCTACTCTAGTATCGACCACTGATCCACTTTGCCACCTCAGGCAATGAGCTCAAGTTTTGCAATACTTTGATTCGGTTGTCTAACACCTATGAAGTAAACGTCTGTTGTATATGTACTGTATAAGATAGCTGCAGGTTAAATACATGAGAGAAGCAAGAAAGACACTGCCTGCTGCTGTAAATGTATGCATATTCTGTAGGTTATTACTGTACACAGTAGCATGTATTGTCAAAAGAAATGCGTGGAGTTCTATATGCATTCATAGATTATGCATGTGAGGAGGATCTCCATTATAGAGGAGAACAAGGGGAATTCCTCCTGCTGAGTATTTAGTAGTATTTCAGTATTTCAGTGGGTTCTTTTGTTGTTGTTTTTTTTCCTTTTCTCACTCACAGGCAATCATAGGGATCAAATGAATGTGAAAAACAAAGTAAAACAGGGATACTCTATTGCCTACTGTTACTGTAAATTCCATTTGAATATCAACATGAAATTCCCATTCATTCATTCATTCATAAGTAGGCTGGAGCTGAAATAAGAGCTGAGCTGCAGCGTAGCTCTGAGGTTAACACCGAGGCTTTAACATGGACGTGGATATGCTCAGACCAGTCAAACAACACTTACAGTAATTGCAGAGTAAACACACAGCGCTTACCTGCAGGCTTTTCCTAAACACATTATTTAATGCTTTGATCAGATGTGTTAAAATTCAAATTAGAGAATCTATAGCACCCATACACGGGGGCTATAAAACAGTTAATGAATGACAGTGTAGCAAAACCAAACCTTGAAAATCTCTGTATTTACTCTGTATTATTATTATTATTATTATTATTATTATTATTATTATTAATATTGGAATGGAAGAATAGAAAATGAAGTTATTTGGATATCTTTTGTACTTAACAATAGTAAATGGGCTCTCCTGAGGTTTGTCTCTAGAAAATGCTATGATGCATGAAGTCGGTTGATGCAGGTTAAACAGCGTTAAGTGAACCTTCAACTAAGCCTACACAATGTAAATTCTAGGACTTGTAGTTCACCAGAGACATTTATAAAGACTGGCTTGATCTGCGGGACATCCATATGGTCCGATGCAGAGCCATATGGATGTAACTAGGTCTCTGTCTCTATTGTTTTGCTGTGCTTGTTAGTCAGTTGTTGTCTGTGAGCTCCTGTAAAGGCTGCTAGTTCTTAGCTGTAGCTGTAACAGTAATGAACCTTGATCCACGCCTTAAACTATGCAGTGTTGAGTCCTTGAATTTGATGGAATTGGGCCCTCAAAGTCCTTGAAAAGACAAATACAGCACATTAACAAATACTTGTCCTTCTATCTGCATATAACTACATGATGGTGTGTTTATTATATGGTTATATAGAGCTTATAAATGCCAAGTTGGGAATCCAAAGAAATTAGTTTTTTTCATATTGTACAGTACTGCATGGGCAATTTTGAAGATTTCTAATTGAAATCAATGATTATTTACCTGCTTTATGAATTTTGTGAATGAACGTGTGTTAGAAGAACTTGAAGCCTCATTTTGTCTTGTGAAAGGATTATATGTGTTTGTGGGAGGTGTCTGCCCTCAAGTTTTTCGTCTCAAGGTTTCAAAACTTTAACACAATCCAATCTCTCTTTTTTTGTTTTCCTCCTTCAGGCTCGTAACTCCTACTCCAACGAGGTGGTGGCCATCAAAAAGATGTCCTATAATGGCAAGCAGACTACCGAAGTAAGAAAGACACATCCGGGAGCACAAACACATACTTTCTCTTCAATGCCATGGTGCCATTTTGGTGGTTGTGTCTCTAAACTATATTATGCTTAAGCTCAAGAACAGCGAGAGCTCAAAATACAAAAGTCAAATTACATAATTCTCACTGCTGAAAAGTTTGCCACTAGCTTGCGAGAAAGAACAAAATAATGAAAAATAATTACTCACCACCGGATGCACAGTTCGAAAGAAAAACATGTGCCTCCCTCAAGCAAACCACTGAAAAAAACTGAGGCTCAAGGCACAAGCATATTTTAGGAGGCGTCCTATGTGATTACAGCTTACACTACAGATGACCTCGAGCCCACATCGCTGCGGTTTAGTGAACAGTCTTCTTTTTATAGACTTGTTAGTGATGGTTTTTATGTCGGGACTCTTGCATGACATTGTCAGACTGTTCCTAACTAACTCCTCTGATAAGCACTGTGTTAGCTTGCAGTGCTTGATATTTTATTACTCTGTTTAGCATTTATGTCGGTATCAGTTCTATAAAAAATTTTCCTGTCTGTCTACATATAATAGTAAAATGTGTATAAACGCTATAACACCTGTGAGCGGTTACTGCAGTGAAGCCAGTTGGATAATTGCAATTGAAGTCACAGCAAAGCCCACTTAAAGAATGTCCAAATGAACAGTGACATATGTTTTTCTTGCTGTAATCATTCCTCTTGTTCGTGCTGGCCATTAAATTGATGATAATGATGGGGGACGAAATCCTGAGTCCTCCTTCCGTGCAAAAAAATATTTAAGCGTTTATGTGACGCTAATATGAGGCTTCAGCTGTCCAAATTACACAAATCAAGTCAATGTCTGTCAAAGTTACACTTCACTTTAGTGCTAATTTCCCTCCACTGCAGCTGAACAGGAAAACACTGTCTGTCGAGACACTTTTTTTTTTCTTTTTTTTACTGTACTGTATAAGAAAACATGTAAACCTTTCTGTAAGTGTTACTGTGATTGTACGTGTGAGTGTGTAACCACTGTCTCAATTTGTTTTTGGCAGAAGTGGCAGGACATCATTAAGGAGGTTAAGTTTTTGGGACAGCTGCGACACCCAAACACAATTGAGTACAAAGGCTGCTATTTGAAAGACAACACTGCCTGGGTGAGTGGATTTTTTTTTTCCTTTCCATCCTCTTTGTCTGCATTTGTCTCTTCCTGACTGTGTGTGACAAGTTTTCAAAAAGTTGTGTTTTATGATTAACTGTAAACTGTAACTCCTGTTTCAGCTGGTGATGGAGTACTGCCTGGGCTCTGCATCAGATTTACTAGAGGGTAAGTGTATCTATAGTCACACATTTTTTTATAGGTCTAAGAAACTTTTTAAAACCTCCAAAAACTTTTTACTTTTCTGCACTTTTGTTTTCGGCTCTCACTGTTTCATGATACCACAAGTAGCTTCTGCCTGCAGGTATGGTTAACTGCAGTAGACGAAATCTACCTTCTCAGTAGCTGAATATGAACATCAGGCCAGATGACTGTTTGAGGTTTTGCTAGACTTGCTAGACATGAGAAACTGCCTGATATCAGATGTCAGCATTCAGCCTTTAAAGCGATAAAACCTCATGTTCTCTGGTTGTTTCCTGTGGTTATTTTTAGCACATGTGACTCTTATTGAAGTAATAAACTTATACATGTTAAAAATAAACTTCAAAACAAAACAAAGTACATCTTTTGTATAACTCACTGAAGCAGTGTCAAGAAGGATCTTGATGCATGATGCATGATATAGCACTGTAAATGTACAATATATATACAGATAGAGGACCATAGCTCTATTTATATTTAGTTTATAGCTCAGTTGCACATTTTTTTTAAAGGTTTTTCATATTTCCAGGCTTAAACCTCATGAACTCTTCATCCTCAGTAACATTCCTGACTTGAACCCAATGTGTTAATATAAACACCTATGTGTGTACTCATCACTGACGTAGATACACATTCATGACAGTTGGCTCTGGCCTATTTTAGGGACTTTATGAAATTTCTCAGTTATAGCTCCGTTGTGACCTTTTGCTTTGGCACATTGTCTCTGTGTTACTGCAACGGTCCACAGGGAGCCTGCATAGGAGCCCATATCACAACATGTTATCCATATGGCAGATGCCAAAGTCTATTGTTATTGCCATATAGCATTATTTATTTCGTAGACCTTTGTATGGAGCTGTTATAGTTCATTATTATATAATTGAAATCTTTAGAGGATCCCTTCTTATTTAATTTCACTTCTGTCTCCCCAAGTTCATAAGAAACCACTTCAAGAGGTGGAAATTGCTGCCATTACCCACGGTGCCTTGTTAGGACTGGCTTATCTACATTCCCATAATATGATTCACAGGTGAGTCAGTTTGTCTCCTCGCATTTCGCAACAGGAACTTCAGCTAAAAACATTGTAAGATTATGAGTAGAGTCCCTTTTGATTGCATCGTTTACTAATTAGCCTGTAAAACCTCAACCTACTGTAACAACAAGTAATGGCAACACATTTGAGTGACATTAACCAATGGCTTAAGATGAATCCTTTTGCCTGTTCAGTTTTGTTGTTTGTCAGAAAATTATACTCCAGTCTCCATTTGCAAACATGCATCACATGTGACATTTAGAGATTAGACCCTTCCTAAAGATTTGGTGGAGACCATTTTTAGTATGAATACATCACATTTGGTTCAGCGTACTACATGATGGAGCCTTTCTTGGCTGCTACACCTGTATCTTCTCTTCATTTCTTCCTCTCCATCCAGAGATGTGAAAGCTGGTAACATCCTGCTGACTGAGCTAGGCCAGGTCAAACTGGCCGACTTTGGCTCCGCCTCCATTGCCTCACCTGCCAACTCGTTTGTGGGAACACCCTACTGGTCAGTACACACCACAACACATGACATAGACTCATATGGTAGGTCACAACACAGAAGGAAACGCACGTCTGAGGACATGAACTAGATTTGTCTTTTTTTTTCAATATAAGTAATATATTGCTATCATATTGCAATGCCAGCAAGCATTGTGGTCTTTAATAGTCCTGTCAGTTTCTGCATAAAGCCAAAAGAAAACTCACACACATTCAAAAATTGAGCTGCTATCACAGAATACCAGAGACTTTAAAAGCTCAGAGAGGCTTAGCAGATTATAACATTTTCATGGATTTATACCTCATACTTAATAAACTCTGCATGTCTGTGCATTTGCATGTGCATTCTCAGGATGGCCCCAGAGGTGATCCTAGCCATGGACGAGGGTCAGTACGAGGGGAAAGTGGACATATGGTCCCTGGGGATCACCTGTATCGAACTGGGTGAGAAAAAAAGCATTTATAAACCAGTCCTAAGCTGATAAAAAAAAATGATACCAGGAACAGGACAAAAAACACATCTAACTTGGTCCTGTGAATCAGCTTTATTCAAGAAGAAGCAGATTGTGGTGACTGTAAAAACTCCTGCACTAAAACATCACCGCTTTCTCCCTCCTCTTCATCTATCTCCGTCTGTCCCTTCTTTGTTTTAGCGGAGCGTAAACCGCCCTTATTCAACATGAATGCCATGAGTGCCTTATATCACATCGCCCAGAACGACTCTCCCACGCTGCAGTCCAATGAGTGGTAAGTTGAAAAACACACATCCCAAATATCGCCTTTCATTTTTTAAGCCCCAACCTGGGAAGAAAGAGCTGACTAAAATTTTAAAGATATACCCGAGTTGTTCATATCACCCCTCCTTTTAAAAAGGTTAGCCATAGAATACAAACTGCTAATACAATAACTACAGTCAGCTGTGAATATTGAAGCCCAATCTCAACCTGTGTGACCAAAATCAAATCAAAATAAATTGTAATAATTATAATGTTGATTCAGGCTTATTGCTTTGCCCTGGTAGTTGAAATTTTATTTTTTTTTTGTTTGTCATACTAACTAGGATCTGTATTTGTACACAGATTGTATTATAAACATAATAAAGGCATAATAAGTCTACCTCGTGCACTACTTTATGCTGCTCTCAGCGTTAGAGTTTATGCTTGTAGATGCTAATAAATTCTCTGGAGAATCTCCTTCCAGACATCAAAAAACCACAAAACTTTAAGTTTAATTAAAGCCAGCAGGTTTTAAACATATTTTTGCTTTCTCTGTGCAGCACCGTCACATCCCAACAAAACACCTTCTTTATTTGAGATAATATGACATTTTCATGTTTTTCGTTTACACAAAATAAATCAAAAAACTGTAGGCGAAATTATCAACTCGATATATATATATATATATATATATATATATATTACCTCTATCATGTATAGGCCGCTGTGCTTTTCTCCACATTTCTCCACCAACAATGTTGATAAGTATGACAGAGATAGCCAAACCCACAGTTTGTGTGGCTATAGTCAATGTTAGGTGCACATTCACAAGAATCTCTATTTTAAGTTGAGTTTCAGTTTCACAATACCAGACAGTCAGAGATCTTCCCACCCACCAATCGCCTGGGGATTTCTAAAAGCACAGTAGTTATTCGAAAGGTGGAGACAGCTGCTAATAAACCAACAGCCCTTACATTAAGTTAAGGACATGCCTTACCGGAAATGGTGCTCTCCCCCCATTCTCGTACGTAGTGAAACACACTGGAGATAAAGCCAATTACAAAGACACAATTTTGCATATGAAGGCTACCCTAAAGACTTTAAAGACTGACTTGTGAGTCTAGTTGAATTTTATCTTTCCTGTGCAATTTCAATTCTTTCATGCTGTCTATAACAGCGATATAGCAATGTGGTGTTTTACACTGTAAAAGATGCCATGTGTCATCAGAAACCTGCAGCAGTGGCAGTCTTTAAGTTATAATTTCAATCTGCCTATGACTGCGTATAGAGAACGCTTGTTGTAGAATTACCATTGGTTTCAAGCGTCGTGCTGAGGCGAGCGATTGTGTTGGGGCGGTGTGCAGGGCTGTGGTATTTTTGGAGGAGCTCCGGCGGCCCCGAGGCGTTCGGAGCATCCCACCAGATGAGACGAATAGAGACATCAGCTTAGTCTTACTTTTGTACACATACACAAGGCCACACAAAATATAAATATATACATACTGGCATAGCATATAAGTGGACCTCAGCTAATCACAGAGGACAGTAAATGTAGATGTTCAGGTTAGGTGGTGGCTAGGTGGTGGCTAGGTGCACTCACTGACCCACCATTAACCCTGAATTTGTTTATTGACTATAAAAAGGCCTCACCATCATCATAGGCTGCTTTATTTTGAGGAATCGTAGCAGCAACCCAAACACAGTGTTATACGTACTGTGTTATCATGTGCATATTTTTAGATCAGTCAGTAGCACAGTGTTCCACAGCTCCAGTGGCCTATATTTTTATTGCTCCACATATTTACATAACATATCTACGGTGCTAGATTACACAGGATTGCTCTGGTTTAATATATTGATATGATAAACACAGCACAAAAAAAAAAAAAGATTACTCATCACAATAAACATTCATCAACAGTAAGTAGAGTAGGTGTATTATTAGATTTGTGACTGCTGTTTCTGCTAACGTTACTCTGTTTGTGATTTATGAAAAAGAGGAATCGTTGACCGCTATCTCGCTGTCCTCTTTATCCAGGTCTGACCCTTTCCGGAGCTTTGTTGACTACTGCCTACTGAAAATTCCTCAGGACAGACCCTCGTCAGGGGAGCTGCTACGAGTGAGTGGTCTTCTTCTGTAATCCCGCTGGCTATGAGCTCACTTCCTGTCTCAGGCAGTCCCTGAGCCATGTGGATGAGTCACTCCCACCCACCCACGGCTCCCTAATACGCAAGCATATACACACTGTCTTTTTCAAGCGCAGGAATCAAGCACCCCGCTGAGACTTGCTTATTCTTTATCTTTTTCTCCCTTTGTTGTAACTGTGCTTCCTCTGCTGCGCCTCGTATCCATGATCCTTAAGGGCTCCATAAAGCCTACATAGTATGTGTGTATGGTGATTTGATTAGGGTCCATCTAATATGGGTTTTTAAATGCTGATGCTGTTTATTATATATGCAGATTTTTAGTGTCTCTTTGGTTTTTTTGCATGCCAGAAAATTTGCAAAATTGGAAGCATGCAGGAATTTCCTCATGTTATTCTTGACAGGTTTTTTTTTTTAAACCATCATGTCGAATAATGTCCTACACACACACACACACACACACACACCCCAGCAATTGATCTTTTTGTTTGTCTGAGCAACAGGTAATCGTATTGGTCACTATGAGTTTTATGCTCTTGGCGTGGAAGCTAAAGCAGGAGCTTTCACACCTGCCTCCCCTTACGGACGATGAAGGAAAGGTGTGAGGTTAGATAGCGGTTAAATAAGGGGCTCTGGATTCTCTTCTTGATAGGATCGACGTTTAGACTGGAATTCTCTCTTCACATCACCCCTGACCCAAATCCTGGTCGAAAAAACCATTAAAGAGGGATGAGTAGCAAACAGTGTCCAAGGGACTGCTTTATAGTGAAGGGCTTGGGGAGGGCGGAGGGTGTTAGCTTATGATTAATACCCCACTTTCTCTTCTCAGACAGACACATAAAACCACTCTTCCTTTCAGTGCACACACACACACATACACACACACACCTCCAAGCTCTTTAAAAGGGGAATCAGGTCACTAATCTGAGGGCACACACTCTCCCTATGTACCTCATTCAGAATTATAGTCATAAAATTAATAATGAAATAATAACCACACAGTGACCTCCTCCCATAAATATTTGCCATTTAAAAGAAAAAGAAAAAAAACATCCCTTGAAAAAGTTAAAAATAGCTCTGTGTGTTCTTTGGCATGGATGGATTTTCCTAATACCATAAAATGGTCAGTAAACCACAAATATTCCCAGCACAACTGCAATGGAGTTTAAGTGTAGATAGTAAGTTACCTAAACTATGCCTATATGACTCTATATTGTTTTCTTTTCAACATTATATAGATGTAGTAGAGAATTCAGATATATCAGTGTGTCCAAAGGCAAAAACAGGAATTACTGTACTGTAACAAAATGTCAGAAAATACTGAATACCGGTACAATTCCTAGTGATGCTATCGATTTAGTGAAAGGACTGAAGATGCTCTGGAAATGCTGTCACTTCTTCTTAACGCTGGCCTTATAATGAAAAGAAATCCTGGAGATAACTTGTCACTGGCCAACCATCCGCACTGTGATGTAGGTCCGTCAGAAAACGGGACAAATCACTCTCATGTCTATTTTCAGAGTGTGATGTCATTCCCCTGTGTCCTAACTTACCCATTACACCAGCATCTGTCACATAGAGAGGAAAGTGTGCAGAGAGGGCCTAAAATAGACGTATAAAAATTCATTTTTCATTCCTTGCACAATTTATATATATACATTAGTTCAGTACTCTGAGGTTGCGTACATTTCAGCCATTTAAGCACACAATATTTTATGAATGAGAGTGACTAAGATGAGGTGTGAATATGTGTGTGTGTGGGGGGAAGGGGGGGGGAGGTGGGTGGAACAGCAGGGATGAGAAGATCTTCTATTTTTGTTTTGTTTTTTATTTTCATCTTAATGTCAGTGAAGTTAATAAATAAAATAAAAAAAGAAAGAGATACATGCAGACCCCACCCACCCCACCGACTGTGACCTGCCAGTTATGTAACGCAAAATAAATAATTACATGAATGTATAATGCCTCTACCTCCACCACATTGTTTTGTTCCTTACAGTGCGACTCATCATTTCATTAGTTCAGTACCAAGACAAATGCAGTAAAGACATTATTTAGTGGAATTTTAATGAATAGGATTAGCAGTATTTATAAAAAATCAGTTTATGGGCCATCCTACATGTCTTCAGTGTAATAGTGTCTGGACGGAGGACACAACAGGATGGGCTCAACAACCTTCAGGCGCCCTCTAGTGATACTTCTGTGCTCATTGAATTAATAATCTAAATGAAAGAAGTTGACAGCAGCACACTTATAAACAATTCAATAAATCTTTAAGAACATTAATGTGCTGTGTAAAAGCCATAAGCTCCTATGATTAGAAGATTTTTTTTTAATTTGCTTTCTCTTGTCCCTACTAATTTATATTATTTATTATTCTTATTGTCTGTGTACAATTTTGATTTTAATTGCCTCATGTCATATGTAACAATCATTACATTAAAATGTAGAAAAACATAAACACAATTGTACTATAGCATACTGTCATCCTATAGTATTATCTGAAATTAATCATTTAATATACATACATTGTATAGTATGTAGGTTTAAGTTAAAACGGTAGCTTTAATACCATTAAGTTACTGAAAAAGATGTGTGTGTTTTTATTTTTAAATGAATTGAACCCTTCTTCCATCCCTCTGTAAATAGTTTTTGAAATAACCTCTGACCTCTGTCGCTCTTTCTCCGTCCAGCATGATTTTGTGCGTCGGGAACGCTCGCCGCGCATTCTCATAGACCTCATCCAGAGGACCAAGGACGCGGTGCGTGAGCTGGACAACCTGCAGTACCGCAAGATGAAGAAGATCCTCTACCAGGAGAAACACAACGGGCCCATGGGAGAGAGCCAGGAGGAGGAGGAGGTGGGAGAAAAAAAGATAAGGGGAAGTTCCCCCAGATAGATAATAATGCAAATATCAGATTTATAGACTTTATCATGTTGGAGAACAAATAGTTAAAACCATGCGACTAGTTGTGCTCCATTTAATTCACTTCAAAAAGAAGTTTGTGTATTTTGTTGAGAACATAGGTGACACATTATAAAAAAAGAAGAAGCATATGTTTAACCACAGGCAACAGCAGCAGAAACTATAATAGACTAATAAAAAAACAGTAGCGAACAATAACCAGGTAGCTAAAAGGCACTGAAACACGCTCAGGCTCCATAATGCAGCGCATCAGTGACATCTCACAACTTTGCAGTGAGGTTTTTCACTTTTGAGTCAACATGCAGGACACTTACCTGCTACCCAGGAAATGAGCTCAGGCTCACAGCACAGGGTGAGGACAGGCTAAATTGTTTTAAGTGATGCTATAGAAACCCCTCACCTCCCACCTGATGGCTGTTTCAGCACTTTGATATCACAACACACAGGAGTCTTCCTCCTGCAGCCACGGTTAGTCTGACATTGAGATGAAATGTCCCTTAGTTGACCTGGCCTGAGGCAGCATGAACAGACACGGACAGCCTGCAGCGACATCCTGCACCACGTGACGCAATTCAGAGCAACCACCAGACCTCACTGCAACAAGACACTGCTTAAGGCTTTGCTAAGAAAGCCTGCAGCCCCAAATCTAGCTTTGTGGCGTCAGTGGAAGATGTACTGCATGTGGAAAGACTGATTATAGCCCTGTAATAATCTGTTACAGCAGACGTAACACAATTATCTGCTACAGTTCATCCAAAAAGCTGTGCTGTGTGGTTCCCTTCATCTATCACATACACACACTTAAGTGGACTTTTAATCAGGAGCCTGTTAGACAGACAGATGTGCATTAACATAAGCAGGTGAATCATACAAACACACACATATAACGCATCAGAACAATTAGAGGTTCATAGGCAATTTAGCTCGACTTTGACTGCAAGACAATCTAGAGGTCGTTCATTATTTGCCGTGTTGAGGTGACTGCATTTAATGATGCAATTTGGAGATGTCGGTGTACGCTAGGGTGAAGGACATGGGGATCTATGAGTGTATATTCACATCTGTGTGATTGCATGGCTCTTGAGGGTTCATCTGTGTTTATCAATGCTTCTTTTTGGATGCTCGCTTGCAGGACAGCGAAGCAGCCAGCTCTAAGATGAACAGCCTGGGCAGTAACCACTCCATCCCCAGCACCTCGGTCAGCACCGGCAGCCAGAGCAGCAGCGTGAACAGCATGCAGGAGGTGCTGGACGACAGCTGCTCCGACATGACCATGATGCATCCCGCGGACTACAGCAGCACCCTGGACTCCTCCCCGCACACCAAGAAGGTAAATGTGAGGGGTGAAGGTGGAGCTCAAGTCCTCATTCATAAACACCACCTGTCACATCCAAATGTGATCAACTACTATAAAACTACATAAAGTTTCTCAACTGATTTAGGTCCTATGCTACTGTAGCTGGACAATAAATATAGCAAAGATAAACATTTAAAGCTGAACGTGATTACAAAGATCTTGAACTATATTCTGAAGCTGGTGGGAAGCCGGTGTAAAGACATCAGGATCACATGAGGTTACATGAGACCTTTTGGGAGACTTGGTCAAGAGCTTGACAGCAGCATTTATTGATCACTCGTAGGCGGTTCAGGGATGTCTTGCTAAGAAAATTGCAGTAATCAAGATGAGAGGAAATGAACCCATGTATAATCATCTCTATCTCAGCTATGGACACACTGGGTGACCTGAGTTTAGCAATGTTTCTCGGCTGGTAGAAACAGGAGGGAACCAATCGGTTTACACACTGACCCGCCCAGATTACCATTTAACAGATACAGACTTTTATCAGGGGCAGAAATGAGAACTTCTGTTTTATCTGTATTTAACAATAGAAACTTATCTGCCATCCAATCCCTATAGAGTTGAGACAGTTGAGAAGAACATTCGTTGTACATATTTGTAATCTTTTGTGTTGTTTGTGTTATTTTCCTCTTAAATACATTTATGTGTTTATATGTATATATTTTATTTCTATTCCAAATCATAATTTCTAGTACATTTTTTCTAAGTACATGAACCCCAGGTTGGGCATCACTGATGTACCATAGGATTAGTGTTGTATTATAAATGAGAAAAAAAGAGGAAGTATATAATCCAGATCAACACAAAAGTTGTAATCAACTGTTTATTCGCCTGAGGTCTTAAACCGTCTAATTCCATGTTTGTACGTTCATGTTTTTGAGATGTACTGCTGATATAGAGACAGACAAACAAATAAATACCAGTACAAATCCAGATTATACACAAGAACAACTTTTTACCTTCCCAATAATCTTCTGCTTATTTGATTTGCTCAGGCATTTCTCTCTAAGCAATAAACACTTTAACCGTAATGCCATGTGCGCATGTTTTCTAAGAATCATAACAGTCAGTGAAACATAAAAAGATGAAAAGTGTCATCAACAAATCGAAGGTAGTTTTCTTTCTTAGATAATAACTGAACACTCTCGAAATGGAAAGGACACATGGCTCAGTGTAAACATCCCGGGTTTCTCTCACTCACTGTTTTCATGAGTATGCATAATCCCTCCCCCTCCCCCTCCCCACTGAAACCATGGAAACTATCGACACAGTCCTCAGTGTTTGGCAGATCGCTTCAAGTTCATCACCCACACCGTTCACACTTGGAGAACAAAGGCTGTGTACATGTCGACAAGCAGCACACACTCCCCACCGTCTCCCCACGTACAGCTCTGACATCCTGCACACACACACACATACACACACACAGGTTGACACAATGCCTGACATTCTCATTGAATATCTCATATGACTTATAAATCAGTGAAGAAGAAGGCTGTCACCGCTCTGTCATTCTCTTTCTTAATCTGCTCTTTGTGTTTTGACAGTGCACGATAAAGGATGCCGCTCGACGAACAAACAGCCGATGTGTTGTTTCAAGTTCAGAGTCTGAACTGAGAACAAATGAAACTGACACACAAGTGTTTTCAGATACTGATGAAGTTTCCTCATCACATGACTCAACCTTTTGGTCTCCAGGCGCTTGAAAATTCACGTTCACGTCTTGATTGAGTGTTGACATTTCGTCATGTTTGCAAGGTTGCAGTCGACGTTCTTCAGATTTCTTTTATATATTTTAGATGTTTGTTGTTTTAAAAAAAAAGTCGCGGAGCATCAGTGAAAAGTTTAAACACGTCTAAAAGTGCACGAGGTGTACTTGTAGCACATTTTCAACCTTCGTTTTTACACATTGTATTATTTCAAGAGAACAACTGTGACTAAATATTTGACTTTT
This sequence comes from Pampus argenteus, assembly GCA_036937835.1. Lineage (NCBI taxonomy): Eukaryota > Metazoa > Chordata > Actinopteri > Scombriformes > Stromateidae > Pampus > Pampus argenteus. Next base: position 21,779,913 of record CM072867.1, on the reverse strand, counting down.
ACTAAAATTTAGCATTCTCTATGTTGTCTTTATGTGTTTTTCTTCTCACAGGACCATCAGTACAACTGGGACGACGGGATACACCGGGACCTCCGACCAGAGCCGCGGCCAGCGTGCGCAGATAACACCAGTCAGGCACAAAACTACAAGAACCAGGGTCGCTTCGCCACCATTAAATCAGCATCATTGGTAAGTTTGACGAAGCTTTTTTCTTCACTTCTTGAGAACATAAAACATGTTTTTTTATCTGTGCTTTAAGAGATCAAGGATCATTAAATATTTGTGAAACATTCACCTTGAAAAAAAAAAAGTAAAAACAACAGAAAGGGCATTATCATCTTATTTTCTTGCTGCTAAAACCTACCTGTGAATGTGGAGGTTGAACGTTGAGTCTGAAAACTGAAGAAATGTGATGTGAAAACTGGCAACAGACTTCAGTCAAATTAGGTCTTTTGTCCTTTTGTGGAGTCTCCTTCCCTTCCTTTGTTTCTCATTTCTGGCACCAATGTGGTTTTTACTCAGTTTGTTCTCCATTAATCTTTGTTATTCTTCCTATCTGTCCATCATTCAGTCCTTACATCTTTCTGTCTCTTGGTCTCTGTTCTCCAGTCCCCCTCCTTCCCATTTCTTCCTCTTGTAATACATCATTCTCAGATCTGACTCAATATTCTTAAGTCTCTGTCCTCTCCTTTCACTCTGTATCTCTTTCTGTCTCTCTCTTCCTGTCTGTTGTCATGGAAACCAGCTCTAGTAACTAGTAAGTAGTTGTGGTTTTGTGTGTGTGTGTGTGTGTGTGTTTACCCATCCATGACCCACTGGTTTTAATTGTGAGTTCCTTCTGCTGTCAGGTCTTAAACCAGACATCCGAGAACATGAGAACCACTGTTGAGTCCTCCACGTCCGGGTCTCCTTTGCTCATATTAACTCACTACTTTGATTTCTTTGGGAATTTTTGTGTTAATCTTACAGTTGTAAGTTTGCGATCGCAGAGACATCGACAGAAGCTGTAGGATTCAGACCAGATCCAGGGTACACTATTACATTTTGGGTTGCTAGAAAAGCGACAATAAGAAGTAGCCTCACCAGTTTACATAGAAGAATCCATCCTTAAACATTTATTGCACTATATGTTGCATTTCTGTGTACAAAATACGGATGGTATACTGTCAGTTTTCTCACTTTTCTCACAATAAGCCCTCATCGGGTTTTATAAGTTCTGTAACGAAGACAGAGAGTTGTATCCTGTATCCACCTCCTGTATCTAACTTTAAAAGGAGAGAAAGTTATTTTCTCCTTTCCTTAACTTATTTATTTGATCATTGTAACATCACAGAAATGTTGTAAGCACACTACAGAGTTGTAACTTTATCGTAAATTGCTGTGAATTCAGGTCAAACTAAAGCACTTCAGATTTAAGCAGCAGAGGTGTGACACACTGTGTCAGCACTGCAGCTCTATGTATGTGATGTCTTGAAGAGAGGCAGCATCGTGTAAACCACAGCATCGCTCCCAGTCCTGCCCGCCAGCGCTGAAAGAAATGACATCATCTTTATTCTGCCGAGTGCAGACGCCCTCAGATTGGCCTCGACTCGCTGAGACTGGAATCAGCAGGTAGACAAAGAGAGAGGGAGAGAGATGAATAAGGGGGTCCAGATGGTGAAGAGTGATGGATCGCCAGAGAACAGAGAGAGAGAGAGAGAGAGAGCGAGGAAGATGGAGAACAGGAAAAAAGAGAGCATAAAAGGAAGAAGAGGGGACGAAGAGGCTGGATACATAAATGCATAATACCAGTAATAAGTCTTCAAAAACAAAAGTATCCAAATTCCTCAGTGAGACAATTATGTCAAATGTGATTTTCTTGTATTTCCAAAAGAGAAAAAAGGAAATCAAGTTGATGGAACGAGATTTAAGTGTGAACGAACAGAAAGAGAAGGAGAAGGTAAAGACACGGTGGAGGACACAGATATCAGAGGGATAAGAAGGACAGATAAACAGGTGAGACGGAAGAAATCTGGACAAAGAAGGATGAGGTGGGGAGAGGAGAAGAGTCCAATTTAATGTAAAGAGAGGGAGAAAAGAAGAAGAAGAGGAATGAGGGGAAAACTGAGGAGAGGGACAGATGAAAAGACGAGGAGGGAGGGAAACAGAAAACAGATGAAGGACTACTAATGTTAGACACAAGTAGCGAGTGCGAGGATGGCTGGGGTTACTATAGGTCAAACGAAGTAGCCGAGCATATTCGTTGTAAAATATCTCGCCTCGTCTTCAGCTCTCGGTTTCAGGTTGTAACCTGAGATCCTGTAAATCTATCGGCACACAGCTGTTGACTTCAGGTTTGTTTAAGACAGTTGAAGTTTGTTACATGCAGCTTTACGCTTGATGATACGCGGCCACAAAAGATTCACAGGTAAATGGCAGAGATTGGAATTAAACCCACCACTGTTTATTTACAGGATATAGGACAGTAAACAAGAGCGAAAGAGACCAAATGACTTCACCATATGTTACTGTACATCTGTAGGTATGTTTGATTTAAGAACAGCCTGATGGTCGTTTTGGTGATATGATACTCTTCACTTATCCTGTGGAAAACAGTAAAACATTATCTGTGTAAAGCTGCTCGCCTTTTAATGTTTTTCTTTCTTTTTTTTTAATAAATAATCATGTTTTTTAAAGCATATTTCATTTTAGCAGATTTAATAGCTTCTTTGTAACACTGAATACTCAGTCAGGAAAACAACCTTGAACTGCTCTAGTTGAGGGTTTTTAGTCTAATCTTTGGCAACATTGAGAAAGGAACTGGCTACACTCAATGCCTTTACACTAAATCCTAAGTCCCTTATCAATATTATTATTATTATTATTATTATTTGCTTTGTTTCTAAGATTGCATTGAATAATGTGTGTTAAAAATTGCGATGCTGATTATTGATAATTGTCAATTTACATTTATCCATTTGTCTAAACAAATGAGGTACAAACGAAGTCCCTCCTGACACAAGAGCCAAAAGGTTGCAGGTGCACAAAGTCACACATAACAAATGTACAGAGAAATAGATACAGAAAGATGGAGACAGAGAGAACGAGAGGGAGACCATTGTCACTGGACACCTGGTGAACAAGACGTCTGTCTGTCTGTGTCTGTCTGTCTGTCTGTCTGTGTGTGTGTATGTATGTGTGTGTGTGTGTGTGTGTGTGCGCGCGTGTGTGTAGGTGGACTAGTGATATCACTTTAACACAAAGAAAAACGCAAAAAGGAAAACGTATGATTGCTCAAATCAGTCATAACAACTATCACCAGTACATCATGTCTGTTATATTTAACAAATATTTAAGTTATTTCTGTACAGCAACAAAAACTGATAAATAAAGATAAAAAAAAGATAAAAGCAAACAACTCAAAGTAACACGTTGAGCTGCTAAATTCCCTCTGATCTCACTGGAGCATTCACCTTTAGCCTGCATGCCACCCCTCCTCCCCCTGAATATGATCCCCTTTCCAGTCCCTGAGCCCTGTGTGAAAGAGGCCGTCACATGACGTGACTTGGCCCTTTGTGGCAGCGAAACAAGTGACTAGGATTGAGAGCCGCTATTACAGTAGGGGTATTGATTCAGCACAGATTAAGAGAGGAGGCCAGCTCAACCTCCACCTATTTCCTATCCAACCCCCCCACCCACCCCTCCTTTTTTTTCTCTCTTAGATGCTCTTATTTAACTTCTCATTATTTCCATTTTTGCTGTTTCTCCTTTGCAATCACACCCCCCTCCCCCTTCTTCATCTCCCTGCCTGCTCCTCTCTAACCCCCACTCACCAACTTCTCTCACTCTTTCTCAATGAGGTATTCATGTGACCCACCTGCTGTCCGCCGCTTAGCGTTAGCTCGACTAAAGAGTCGCTCTGTGCTCTTGTTGGCCAACAGAGTCGGCCTGCCTCATTCACAGTTCACACGCCTGCCTCTGCCGCTGCGTGCCCAGGGCGCGAACCAGGGGGAAAGGGAGGGGTGGGGGGTCCTCATCCAGTAGAGGGGCGGGGGGTCTCTGGGTGGCATCGGAGCTCAGGCAGGGTTCTGTCGGGCATAGGATGCTGCACAAGGTTCCTGGATGCTGGTGTATTTGGCTAAAGTCGCCATCATGTTTGGCCTGAGGAGTTCAGGTGGAAGTTATGAGAAGATGCGGAGCGAGTACTACCTAGACGTGGAGAACCCTTTCTGTCCTCAGGTTGGTGCATCAGGTGTAGGTTTTGTTAAGAAAACCTGTTAAGAAAGTCAAGGCATCGCTGCTGAGACATGTCAGCGCTGGTAATGTTGTATGGTGTTTGTTTTTTAAAATCAAATATAATGATGTTGCTGTTTAATATTGTTTCCATCTGGCTTACAAACATTTCAGATTCTTTTCTTTGTGGTTGCCTGATCTATGCAGTGACTGTGTGTATATGCGATGGCCAGATGAAAGAGCTTTTGTTGGCTTTAGTCGTAACTTCATCTGACAGGATTTCACAGTATTTCTTAATTTAGATGCTTTACTTTCTGATCATTGGTTGAAACATGCTGCTGGTTGACTGCGACAGTTTAACTACGATGCTTCACAGCATTGAATTTATTCCGTTTACAGTTCTTTCTCTTGGAAAAAGTAACCCAGACTAATAAATATTGCATATTTACACAGGACAGGTGACGCATTAACCGTGTATTTTGATACCCCTCCATTAGCTGCATATGTGTTGGAAAATTGATTTTAAAGTCTGATTAATAATCAAATATCGTAACGCTCGCATCCCCTGACTTCCCTTTACTTTCCTTCACAGGTGACCAAACAGATCCACGAGCATGAGCAGGAGAGCGAGCTGCGGGAGCAGATGTCGGGCTACAAGCGCATGCGGCGGCAGCACCAGAAGCAGCTGATCGCCCTGGAGAACAAGCTGAAGGCCGAGATGGACGAGCACAGGCTGAAGCTGCAGAAGGAGGTGGAGACGCAGGCCAACAACGCCTACATCGACTTGGAGAAGCTGGCAAAACGCCACGCCGTGCATACTGAGAAGGAGGTGGGCTTTACAGGAGGGGGGGTACGAGCGGATACCTAACTACTGTAACCCCAAAGTTATTTCACAGATGATCACGCAGACCTACATGTACCATGCAACAGATGGTCTGATGCAGAAAAGCAGGATGTCCAAGTTAAACGATTCTGTAGTTGCTGGATGAAAGTTTAATTCTGTTTAAAAAAAAGCGTTATTGTTTTAAAGCAGAAAGCTCCAGATTCAGAACAATCACACATCAAACGCTAACTAAAGTTTTTCTTGGACTTGACACGCTGCTGCCACCCAATGATGCATAAGATGAAACACAAGGGCAGAAGTAGGTCACAGTTTCACACTTTGAACAACAAGCTGTATATCTCTGTGATTAGCACGCAGCGTGCCGCAGAGATAGTATATCTGTTCATACAGACCACCCCGCACACATAAACAGCAACGTAAACACACAAACACACAACGTCATATCCAAATGATGTGTCACTTGGCTAAACCAACCAGGTTACTAGATGTTTCCTCAGCATTGCAGTGCATTAATACTGTGATATCTAAAACATCCAACTGTTTAACTGTAATATAACATACAGCACAAAACAAACATATCAGAGGTTAGGTAACATGAGATTTAGGGTTGCACCTAAATAATTTTAATTATGAATTAATAGATTCATCAACAAAATGTTGAATAATACAAAAATGAGGAAAAACTGCAAATCCACTTTAGGAAAGAGAATATTTGACTCTTTGTGACAATGAATCGTTACCAAGATGAACCTGATGATGTATATTTTAGCTGTAGTTTTTGCAGGACTATTTGTGAATAATTCAGTACTAAGCTTGTAGCCTGTATTCAGCTAATGCTTTTTTTTCCCTCCTGCATCACGTGTTTCCCCCAGATGAAGACGGCGTTGACGGATGAGAAGAAGTTCCAGCAGCAGATTGTGGCCCAGCAGAAGAAGGAGCTGACCACCTTTCTAGATAATCAAAAGAAGCAGTACAAGCTCTGCAAGGAGAAGATTAAGGAGGTGTGCCGCGTTTGTTCGTTTCCTTCTTTTCTCCTCGGGCGAGCTCCTTTTTGTACGCCTCTCTCGTGTGTGACACATGGTCCTGTGTGCTGTTTAGTGTTGAATCAGCCCTCCTCCGCACAAATACAGTACGCGCAATTCAGTATCTCCAAAGTGGTCTTTTTGGAAGTTGTGTTGACTCACTCAGCCTACACACTGTATATACACACATACAAGGAAAACCACAAATCCATACGCACAGTGTGCGTTTGTGTGCCTCCGCAACCTTGAAATTGAACAGTCCAGAGAATACTCCTGTGGGCTGGGGGCTGTGATACATTGTGTTTTCAGTTACAAGATAAGTGACCAAAATTAGGTCAGCGCAGTTAAAAGAAAGCATCTCTGGCAGGGAGAGATATTTCCCACCAACTGAGAGCTATAACGGAATTAGACACCACAGAGAGCGGGGATCAGGCTCATGTGTTAAGTGCATTAGCTGGAGTTGTAGATTGCCTCAGAGCCCATGAAAGAGAAAGAGAACTCGTACTGAGGAGGGATAGATTTTGGCTAAAATTATCTTTTTCTTTCAACTTTCCTCTGGCTATGAAAGTCATCAGTAGTTCGAGACAGAAGGTCAATTGGAGTTTGTCATATGCTGTTGCTACAAACACACTGTATTTTCTATTTATTCCAATTCAAAACATTTCTATATAATACATAGTTTGGAAGGACTATAATATCTTAACTTATCAATCACAGTTCAATCTAACATATAATTAGCTTCTACAATCTACTATCTCAGTTCTGTCACCAATCCTTCACTTTAAACATTCACCCCACTTTCTCAGGAGATGAACGAGGACCACAGCACACCCAAGAAGGAGAAGCAGGAGCGGCTGTCAAAGCACAAGGAGAACATGCAGCACTCCCAGGCAGAGGAGGAGGCCCATCTCCTGGGCCAGCAGAGGGTTTTCTACGAAAGGAACAGCCGTGCGTTCAAGCGCAAAGTCATGGTCAAGAGGCATGAGCTGGAGCAGGAGCAGATCCGAGAGGTGTGGAGGATCTATACTCTAATACCTGATGATCATAAAAATCCACTAATTTAAGTGTTACACCTTTAGCTGGTAAATGACGTCTTTCTAGCAGTTATTTTTTGCAATATTTTTGTGAACAGGCCCGACGTGATCAGAAAACAAGAGTCTGTAAAAAAAAAAATCACATGTATTGTTCTTTAGTCGTGTTAGGTGTGTCCTTTTACGTATAAGCAGATTATTGCAGAGTAAATCAAGGCAACAATGTCATAATCTCAAAAGCTGTTATGTAAATCTGGAGGAAATCTTACAAGATCTAAATACTTTCTGTGGAAAAATAAACAAAACTGAGTCACATTTTAGATTACAGTCTTTAATGTTTTGCTAATAGAAAAAAAGTAAGCTTAAAGAGTTTAAATAGGAAATTATTATTCCATTGTTTCACAACAGCCAAATTGATTTCCAAGTTATAGTTGCATAAGAAATGTTAATCAGTAGCACCTACTGTAAGTCATTCACGCGTCCTTCTCCGCCCTTTTAGGAGCTGAACAAGAAGAAGACCCAGAAAGAGATGGAGCACGCCATGCTGATCCGCCACGATGAGTCCACCCAGGAACTGGAGCAGCGGCAGCTGAAGACGCTGCAGAAGCTGCGGATGGATCTGATCCGCCTGCAGCACCAGACGGAGCTGGAGAACCAGATCGAGTACAACAACCGGCGTGAGCGCGAACTCCACCGCAAGCATGTGCTGGAGCTCCGGCAGCAGCCCAAAACCCTCAAAGTGAGTCGATGCAGAGACGGTTTTAAGTTTTAAATCCATGGTTTTATTGGTGCAGTGGTTATTGTCTCAGAGCAAAGTGCTTTAAATGCAGAGCTGACGGTAAAATAAAAACCTTTTTTTGAAATGTTTCTGTCACAGGATTCATTTTCAAAATTTTTCTGTTGTCGCTGGAAAGACGGATTGTATCCGCCTCTAAGATGGCGCAAGCCATGAGCAACATCTTTCGTATTTTAGGTAGTTTTTGATAAAACAGTGATGCAACACGGATGTAACAAGTTAATTGGGAAAACAATGGTAAAAGAACATACAAAATATGTCATGTCTGTGTCTGAATGTCGTCCCCTCTTTTTAGTTTGCTTTTGATGATAATAAAGACCAGAAGCATGATTTTGTCTTTTTGTCTTAAAGCATGACTGTAAGAGTATAACGACGAAGTTTAAAGTTGACTGAATACTCTTTAACTCTAACCGTCTGCTTCCTCATCCTCTTCTCCGTCTCCGTCCCCTCTGCCAGGCCTTGGAGCTGCAGATCAAGAAGCAGTTCCAGGACACGTGTAAGGTGCAGACCAAGCAGTACAAAGCTCTGCGCCACCACCAGATGGAAGTTACGCCCAAGGCCGAGCACAAGACGGTGCTCAAGGCCCTGAAGGATGAGCAGACACGCAAGCTGGCCATCCTGGCTGAGCAATATGAGCAGAGCATCAACGAGATGATGGCCTCGCAGGCGGTGAGCGCAGAGACGCTAACTCGATGATAAATATCTTCTGACAGTTATCACTTTTGTTCTTATGAGAAGTTGAAGGCATAATTGAAGACCTGTTGCTCACACTTTTCAATGTTTCTCTTCCTTAACTGTCCTCATCTCATATCTTGTCTTATTCCTCTCGCTGTTGCACTTCCATCCTCCTCCATCCCTTCGTTGCCTCCTCCCCTCCCCTTCTTCTGTGCTTTCTGTCTCTATTCCCTCTTTCTCCTCTCCCCCCCCCTGCCCTCTCCCCCTCTCCCCTGTCGCGGTCCACGGTCGGCTGTGTCAGCTGCGTCTGGACGAGGCCCAGGAAGCTGAGTGCCAGGCCCTGAGGCAGCAGCTGCAGCAGGAGATGGAGCTGCTCAACGCCTACCAGAGCAAGATCAAGATGCAGACCGAGGCGCAACACGAGCGCGAGCAGCAGAAGCTGGAGCAGAAGGTGTCCCTGCGCCGGGCTCACCTGGAACAAAAGGTGAAAGGAAATTTTAAAGTAAAGGAAGCGTTTTAAAGGCACGCTGCTTCACTAAAGGTAAAAGGTTGCATTAGTAAAAATACGACCAAGGCTTAATCAGGGTCCAATAATCAATTGTTTTTTGGTTGGTGTTATATTTTTTAAGGCAAATTAATTCCCTCATTTGTGGAGAAATAACTTGTTTCATTGACAAAAAAATCAGTTTCTGTTCTCAGTCGGTCCCACAATTTTAACTTTCCTCAACCAACAATTCAACAATCACGTCCGCTTCCCGCAATGACCGGTCAGCTGTGCAGAGAAGAGGAAGTACGTAGTACATCTGAACTTCAAGTCTCACACTCTGGTTACATGATGACAGATGGCATTTTGTTCAATCCTGCCATTAAGAAAATCGAACGTTTGACCAGCATCGGTTCAGAATAATCTTTCATCACATTAAAAGTCATTTCATTGACTCTTTAGAGGATCTGAACACGAATAGATGGTAATAAAGTTGAAAATACAAACAAATTTTTGCACAACCTCGATGCTTTAAGCAAACAGGTATGGATACACAATTACATCCACCTCAGCAGGCGGTGCGGGCATGAAAGACGACCCAGACAGACATTTATGAGTTCACACACACACACGCACACACACACAGATTTCCCTCACCACAGGTGGTGATGACAGTGGCATGCCTTCCTGCAGGGAGCAGACAACCATTTCTCTCCCACACACTCCTAATGGTAGTGAAATCTGTAGATGATAGTTTTGTTCTCTCATTACAACATTTGTGCCATCTTCTATTTGGATTCAGACAGTTAATATCGTATAGCTGAATCTTTATTGGTTTTTATTGGCAAATTGCTTTTATGTTCTAGTGAATAATTATAAAGTACCTCATGTTTCTATAATAATCATACCTTGATAAACACATATGTTTGTTCACTCTGCAGTAAGATGACGAATAGTTTCCTTACTTTATTTTATAATTTTACGTTTCATTACATAAATCTGAGCGTCGTCAATCTGTGTCCCCTACTTTGGACGCAAGACACCCCTGATGGAGACACGTCTTTGATGTGACTATTGAAGCAACCTGCCATGCATACCAATGACATGTGATAAGATTAGACGGGCCGAGTACGCCTCCTTCCAGAGTGACCGACGTCATCGCTACAGTCTAGTAGACAGCACTCCGACAACAAAGGGAGAGACGTTTGAAATGCCGCCCTGCTCCAGTCCTGCGGTGGTCTGTCGCCATCTGCTGGCCGCCTTCGGGGTCTGCACTCCAAGGACCGGGGATGATGTCATGGTTTTCAGAAGCACTATTGTCCTCCGGTTCGGTTCACGGTCAGAGTCTGGAGTTTTCTGTGCATGCTCAGTAGTTGGCGAGATTTGCCGTATTGCGCCACTGCGTCTATGTGATTGTTCGGTTTGACACACACAACTCCCCGCCAGGATAGAATCCGTTTATAGAAACCAACACGCTCGCACCTTCATGAGAAAATCAAAGTGTGCATCCAGATGCACACATGTCATAGTCGCCATTTAGTGAGGACATAAAACAATATGAATGAAAGCAGCAAAAACAGCTTTTGTAAAGGTTCCAGTGTGACTGTGTCGGAGCTGTTGCTTCATTTCTTTTGTATGTTTTGAAGCTGCAGTCGGGGCTGTGCCGTACTGAACTGCTTCATACTGCAAGGTGCCTTCACCTGTGGCAAATAGAAACAACATAAATTAAATATTAGAGCAGAGGCGGGACTCCCTATAGGGGCTCCAAACAGTTTTCAGGGGAGGCTCAGTGAATAGAAGTGAAAAAATATTACATACCCTGTTTATTATAGGGTATTTTAAAAGGACCAACACACCAAAACAAACCCCAAACAGGAATACAAGATAAAGAGAGACACCTGTGTGGGTGCTGCAGGGCATTAAAACTCTGACTGGTTTTACAACGGTTTAATTTTTCATCTTGGAGATGAAGATGATGATAAACGACTGGTTCTTAACGGGCCCCATGTGGCGGTTTGTGACGCAAACACAGGTGGAACTAATAACACAGAGGAGCTCATTCACGTGTCTTATTGAAACAGTTAAATGGATCTGAGCCATGTTTAATGATAGGATATTGTAATAGGTGTGGACATATTGTACAGTATTTGTCAAAAACGCACTAAAGCCCAAGAACTTGTGGTCCTTTGTGTTTGGGTGTATTTAGTACCAAAAAAATAAAACATTTGCTGCTCATGAAGATGTGAAAGAGGTTCAGACTAATGAGACGCGTCTCCTGCTGCTCCTCTTGTGTTTCCTGCAGATTGAAGAGGAGCTGGTTTCCCTTCAGAAGGAGCGCACCGACCGCATCAAGCACCTGCTGGAGCGCCAGGAGCGGGAGACCGACAGCTTCGACATGGAGAGCATGCGGCTGGGCTTCGGCAACCTGGGTGCTCTGGACTTTCCCAAGGACGACTACAGATGAGGGCCGCCGCCGCCGCCGTCGTCTCTCGGAGTTCCCGGGCGTCCGTCTTGCCTCAGAACAAACCCTCTTCTCCTTTTACCTGAACTCACCTGACAGTGCAGGTGCTGCTGACGCCCTCACTCATAAAACACGGCTCCAGAATCGGCTCCCGTGTGTTTTCTGGGCTGGTCAAACAGAGTCGATGGCAGGTTTGAGTGCCCCCCTCCCCCCTAAACTCCCTCCCTCCCTTTGCCTCTCATGGTATCACAAGATGACAAAAAAAAATGCTGGATAACTTCCTGTAGTTGTCATGTTTTTGTACTGATAACATAGTCACAGTGTTTCTTGTTTCTTGTGCAATGACGACACTTTTGGTGTGACTAAAAAAACAAAAAAACAAAAAAAACGAAAACAAAATGAGCGAAGGAGGGAGAGAAAAATGAGGGCAGCAGTTTGAGTGAAATTGCTCCACAACCGTGCATTTTTAGAGCTGATTCATTGTTTTTTTTTGTTTGTTTTTTTTGTTTTGTTTTGGTCTCAAGAGGTGCAAAATAAATCTCTCAAAGCGATAAATCAAACAGCTGAATCCTTCCACAGCTGCTTCTTTTTGCTATTTATTCATCAGGACATTTTTATGACAAATTTGAATAATTTGATACTTTGAGAGACGAATATCACAATATACACACACACAGGTACACGTATAATATGACTCCTTCAGGTGAAATTGATTACCGAGGGGGGAGGGCGACGACGAATCCTGGTACTCGATATGTGTATTGTACTGATTTCTTCTGCACTGGCAGCCAATGTGAATAATAATCTACGTGACACGTGAACTTCAACTCCCAGCGAGCACAAAGGGCTTCATGCGGGGGCGGGGGGGACCTGTACTTTGTGTATAGAAGGATTTATGGAAAAGCTTTTACTTATTTTCGTATCGTATTTTAACTGTCACTCGAATCAAAACAACAAAAAAAAACTTTTTAAAGCGCTTTTTTTCCCTCCCCCCTCCTCAGATAGTATTTGAAGTTCAGTCATCTATCAATGGGATTATTTTTAATTTTTAATTTTTTTTTTTCGCTTTAAGCACAACTCTCTTAAGCTGTGTATTTTCTTATAAACCAGAACAGTATGATGCTTTATTATTGCATGCACTTTATTTTTTTTTTCCAGGTTAAAAGAAAGCATGAATCTGTCAGAGCTTTTAATTATATTTGTAAATAAAGTGCTCATAACACAAAGGATGTTTTGTCATTCATTCATATCTTTATATCCAACAGCAAATATCAGATAACAAGTCATCGTTAAAGATTTCAGTTTGCTACTTCAGGACATTTTGCAGTGTTCACAGCTGCTGAAGGACTCAAACCTGCAACCTCTGAGCTGAAAACATAAGTCCACAACATCTGTGCACGAGTTGCCATTTGGCTACTTAAGAATAAAATCCAGCTCTGAATTGCTGCCCATAAATCAGATTTTCTTTTTCTTTCCCAGAGAAATAAATATAATTAATTATAATTGAATGAAAATAAAACAATTCAATCCAGAATCAGTAAACGCAATCTGAGTTCACATTTTATTAATGTTTGCAAGGACAAAGGTTAAAAAATATATGTCGGATAAACCCGAGTAAGGTTCACGGTGATAACGTTACTGCTACTGTCGGTCATGAACACGAACTATGAAGGTTTATAACGACTGTAAGATAACTTTATTAGTCCTGCCGCAAATGAAACTGGACTTTTTCATTTATATTATGTTTTATTTTCAGTCAAAAAAAAAAAACTCCAAAGGGAGCAACTATCAGGTGAAGAAATGAAGAAAATGACTTTTGGACTTTCATTTATCAGATAAATAAAAAGTCCAAATGAACGACACTGTTGCACCATAACTGCTGGATGTGTAAATAAAGTGAAATTTAAAAAGTGTGCAAAGTTTACATGGTATAAATAATTAAAAGAGCTTAATATAGTGAAAGAGTAAAATGTCCAGCAACTTAACATGAATACAGTCAGAAGGATAAATATCATTTTAATATATGTATCAGCCAACACTCCTGTTTCTAGTTATATAGAATAATAATAATTTCTTTTTGTCAAATTATTATTCTTAACATTTATGATTTAAAATATTATGAAGGGGTCAAAATCTGCTCGTAAAACAAAAGACACAAAGAAACAAGCATCTCAATGTTCAGCAGATTTATTGTGCAGATGAGACGTTATTAATCTCAGAGGTTAAGAAGGCAACAATGGAAGGAAAAATCTATTCAGTGACACAAAATGTTTTTTTATTGGGTTTTTATTTGTGAGAGTGGGAATATCCTACAGATCAGAAAAGCCTTTTCTCAGCGCTTTAAGTTATTTTATTTTCCAGCCAGCTGCTCGTACAGTTTGGGGACGTAGTCGTCCCACTCTGCCTGGTAGCAGGTCCCGGCCACCGGAGCTGCCAGATTGTATTTCTTCCTGAAGCTCTGGATCTTGAACTTGCCGCGACCGTCTCCGGAGCGGTTGGTGAGGACGGTCTCGGAGCAGGACAGACTGCCCGGCTGCTCGTACACCAGCCACACGTACCTGTGGAGACCTGCGAGACGGACAAAGACAGGTAAAAAAAATAAAATAAAAAGTCACTGATTGGAACCAGAGTAAAGGAACTACGGTTTATAACGTCCCGTCTCGTCTTACCTGTGCCTTTGGGAGGACCAGAGCCGACGTAGTCTGACATGACGCAGCCAGAAGAGACGTCGTTCCCTTTCATGTTGACCACCAGAAAGTGTTGCCACTCCCTTTAATGACAGACACACGAGGAGAGAAACAGCAGAAAATGCATTTAGATCAACTTTTAAAAAATCTTTTTCTTCTCAAAAACAAACTTTCCTCCCTCCTCGGTTACACTGTAAGCATCATCATCATCATCATCATCTTCATCCTGCAAAATACTGTGTAGGTCCAGCTTGTGCCACAGTGTAAGACACCGTCCATCATAAAGAGCAGAACCAGAGTTCATCCACGGTCAGATAAATACATGTGATCAATGTGTGGCCATGATTAATTTACAGTAGGTAATATTTAACTAAAAACTCCTAATCAGGTCATCTGTACAATAAATCAATCAATCAATCAGTAATCTGCTGTAATTCCAACAACAAAAAAGACATTTTAGAGATGAACTATTGTCTCCCTGCATCTCATGAGGTTTAAATTTTAAATTTTTCTTCTGATTTTAGTTCAGAAACTTGCCTGAATTTGGGGTCTTTCCTGCTGGGAGCATCGGGGTCAGTCATGGCCAGTGTGTACAGTTTACTGGGGTCACATCCCTCCCACTGCAGGCAGGTGGGTCGATCCTGCACCTGGAAGAAGATTCAATATATATTTATTTATTAATTAATTTTTGGCTCAACTTTTTGGCTGCAGACATGTTTGGAAACATGTAGACGTTATGTAACCTAACAATCACTGCAGCTAAAACAGCTGCAAACAAGCTGAAGATGAATAATATTAAATAACAGTAACAGAGTGTTTAATAATGAGCATGTAAGCGTGGTGCAGAGACAGTTAGCGGAGTTGTTAGCTCGGCTTTGCTGACTGACCTGTGTTGGTGTGAGCACCTTTCCGAGCTCGTCTATTTCCACAGAGCCGTACTTGACGCTCAGAGGCTGGGCAGGTTTTTCCTCGACCTCCTGCAGGGAGAGAGGACCGGTCCACTGGTTCAGGTCGACGGACATGTTGCTGCTGCAGGTCTGGTTGCTGCTGCAGATGCTGCTGACTGTGCTGCTACAGAGGAAACAGGACGATGAAGTTGGTTTCTGGTTCGTAGCTTCCGATATTTTTTTGTGGGGTTAAGGGGAAAGTTAAGGGAAATGTCGACTGATTTTCAGCACTTAAAGTTGTGACGCAAAAAGCCTTAAAGCTACTTTTAGAGTTGTGAAACCTTCTTTTACTTATGAAGACATGGGGAAAAAATGTGATTTCACTGCTTTCTGTCCCAATCCAGATCACATTAGACAGATTAGTACATTTATTTACTAATATATATATAATATTTATTAATATATGGTGTTATCTTATTTCGAAAAGTATGAAAAATAAAAAAAATACAAATAAAATAAAAGTTTTACAAATCTGGAGGTGTGTTTTAATGAATCTCATTGGTAATTAAGATTTAACCTGTTTTAAATATAATTGTTTTTGATATTGACATTCTGGAGAAATATCAGTGAAATCATAATTTTTTCATTTTTTAACAAATAAAATCAACTTTTCACAAATCTGTTTTTTTTTTTTTTTTTTTTTTTTGTGGGCTACGATGTCTAAAACTTTGCTAAATGCAAGTCATTTACGGTCCCCTTAACTTTCCCCTTAACTACGATTCAGAAGCTAACTTCAGTGTCGTACAGAAACGTAATGCATTCACGTACCACCAGAAAATGTGCATGTTTTGATAACAAGTTACATTCAATCACAAGTAAATGTCCTGAATTCAAAATGTTACTGAAGTAAAAGTACATACCGGTAAGTACTAGCAGGACTTCAAAGTAGCAAAAGTAAAAGTACTCATTATGTACCCATTATACTATAGGTAGATTCATACTAAGTCTGCATCTTATTTTTTTTTATAATAATAGTAATAATACACATTATTTATATAGCACATTTTATAGAAAGTGCATCAAATTTGTTAAAAAGAAACAACAGATAGAATATTAAAACATATTATTTTATATAAAATCTTTATCTGAAAAATGAAGCTGTAAAATACACAATGTAATGGAAAAACTCAAATCCCAGTAATCTGGCTACACTTGAACGTCACATGTGGCACATGTTGCAGACGAGGTTTGTGATTCGTTTGAATAGCTGTCAATCAAATCAGAGGCGCCCTTCTCCATCACGTGACACGTTTTCAACTTTAAACAATCAAATCAATTGAGAAATATATTCTACCTGTTTCTATTAAGATGCAGTAATATCCTATGTTGGTATTAGAGTGGCTCCGTGGTAATCCCTATAAAACTTTACAGTACTTTACAGTACTTTATAGTACTTTACAGTAGTATCTGAATGGTGCCTGTCGTCTCCTTTATGGCAGTGGTTCAGATTTGCATGACACAAACCTCAAAACACACATTGAAAAACAGATTTGATCAGATTCTGTGTCGCTGATTCCTATCATAGAAATATTATTATTATTATTATTATTATTATTATTATATTCAGATTATTTTTTAAACATTATCTGTATGTTAAATCAATATCACATAACTCTCTAGACTTGACTGTTGTTCACATTTTATTTCTACTGATTCTTCTTTTTTTTTACTTATTCTATTTTTCCAGCTTCTTATTAAAATCTGTCCTGAAACTTCATAGTTTTCATAGTCCATTAAAAACGACGCCATCACGGTCCATTTAGTAGCTGCGTTGGAACTTTCATCCATAACAAATGATCTTCATCATTCCCCAAAATGGAATTCAAATCTTTATTTTATTTTTTTCTGAAATATAAAGCAAATGTTATCACAAAACCATCTCTATGGTGACTGAGCAGAGGAAGAAGGCCATGAGATGTGGTTGAAAGCTCTGGAAATACAATGTGGACTTTGTGTGTGTGTGTGGTTTTTATTTTTATTTTTATTTATTTTTTTGTTTATTTGTTGTGTCCAGAATCAAAAATTAACCTTTAATTTAAAAAAAAAAGAATAATAAACATTTCTTTTTGTCTGAATGAAAAGGGCAAAAGTCACCTGCTGATGAAGACCATGTAATATGATTGAAAGCTCCTGTGCAGCTTCTAAAAGGGACTCATAGTGTACAATTTAATTTATGACACCAGTGTTACAGATATAATCTATATTATCATCATACACTTTAACAACTAATCCTAACACAATGTTATAATCATATAATATTTGCGTTATAATCTGTACATTACTGTACCTTTAACAAGGTGAAGTCAGGGTGTGGCTTGTTCTGTTCCGGATCAACGTGCTCTAGTAAACAAAGCACGTCCGCCAAAACCTGCGGACAGCTCACCTGTGCTGACACACTGCAGCCTGGCCACTGTGGCTTCCAATGGGCGGACTGCTGTGTTCAGGTGTGTTTCAGGTAAACTAGTCAGACAGGTTTGTTCACCTTGTTTTTATTTATTTATTTTATTTTATTTTTTTGTAAGGAGATGTATCGAATTGGGAAGTTATCATGAAGATAGTCGCGACTGTAGCGCTTCTACATCTGTGTTTACACGCAACAGGTGAGTTTCTATTGCCATGAACAGCCAGGTGAGTCTGAAAACAAGCCTGCATGTAACTTATGTATCTTTGTCAACAGCGGTACTTTCAGGATCCTCTGAGACGGTCGTAACAGCCGCACCGGGCGACGTCGTTCTACTTCCGTGTTACACCGTCGGTAACGTAACACCGTCTTTAACGACATGGATGAAAAATGGACGTGAAGTGATCAGTGGCGGCGCCCCAGCAGCAGCAGCAGCAGCCGGCCCTCCAGCTGGCCCACAGCGCCTGAAACTGCTGCATGATGGGAGTCTGAACATCCAGGCGGTGACACCTGGAGATGAAGGCAGCTACCTGTGCAACACATCACTACCTGATAAAAGCACCTTTCAGGCTGGAGTCCTGCTGCAAGTAGCCAGTAAGTGAACAGTCAGTAATGAGTCAGGTATGATCAACCGCTCAGGGAGCTTCAGGTGGAGACAAACCGGTTTTTCAGGTGTGATGACTGACACATATAAAACTTTACAGAGCTGATTGTCTGTATCTGAATGTACTTATAACTCTTTATTATACTTTATATGATGATTAATTATTGTTATTTTTATTTTATATTTCAGCCCTGGTGTGTTTACTTGCTTTTATAATCTGTCAGTTAATTATTCAGAGCTGATAATTAGATAATTAATTAATCGATTTAGAGCTGCAATGATTCATTGATTTTTTTTTTTTTTTTTTTTTTAAATGATCAGTTAATAGTCACTTTGAGCTTTTTGGAAATATTGATCAACATTTTTTTTCATCAATTTATCGATAGTTCGGTAAATATTCATATATCGATGTTCATGTTGTCATTTACGTGACTGTAAATTTAAATAATCTTTGGAGCGTTGTGTGCAGATGTCTCTTTGGTCTTTAGGAACTTGTGATTTGAGCTAATGATTATTTTCTATTATTGATTAATTGTTTTGTCTATAATGCATCAGAAAGACTCGTTCAGTAGAGTCGTAAAAAGTCTCCGTGTTGATTCTTCAACTTTCTAACCGTTGATGAAAACTTCTTTCAGGCGGTCCAGAAAACGTTGCAGTGTCCGTCCGTCCTGTCACTGCTCTGTCCAACGGGACGCTGGTCGCCTTTCGGGGCTCGACCGTAACCTTTAACTGCTCCGGCTCCTCGTACCCGTCTCAGCAGCTGACCTGGTCCTTCAGAGGAGCCTCGTCCAGCAACGACTCGCTGGTTTCAACATCTGGATCCTGGCTGGACTTCAGGATAGGAGACGTTCAGCCCGGAGCTCAGGGAGTTTACAGCTGCATGGCTCACAACAACGTGTCTCATCAGGCAGTCAATAAGAGCACACAGCTGCTGGTATACTGTAAGTATAAAAAACATGTTATTCTTATAGTTATTCTCATTTATTGGGCTGCAGATGGCAATAAAAACATATCTTATCATATTTTATCTGTAGGTTTAGGATGAGGGTAGAGCTGCAATGACAAAGATATGAATTTTTTCCTCCTTTCTGCGGTTTGTTTTTGTCCTGACTAGACGTCCCAGACAGGCACCCTGAGTGTATGTGGTCGCCAGCGCAGGACCCGTCTCACATCCAGTTCACCTGCAGCTGGTTTGGGGCGTATCCCACCCCGACGCTGCGCTGGGGGGAGGATCAGGGTGAACAGGGGGCTCTCTGGAAGGGACGCGTTTATGCTACCGAGGTGACGGACAACCTGTCGGTGACCATGAACCGCTCCCGGCTGTCCGACGGCCAGACTGTGAGGTGTGTGGCACAGCATCCGGCGCTCGGTGCGGGGAAAGAGAAGTCGTGTTCGTTTACCCTCAGTAAGTGTGTGTGTGTGTGTGTGTGTGTGGGGGGGGGGTGAAATGAGCATCTTTAACAATCCTGAGATGTGCAACTACTGAATCTTTTATGTACTTTCCACTTTAGAGGCCACGCAGCCGCTCGGAGAGGCTTTACTATTGACTTTAGTTTAATTATGAGACAGTTAAAAGGGCAAAAACACATTTTTTTTTTAGTTTTAGTTTGTCTTTAACATTTCAGATGTCACTCTGGTGCCGTTAAAGAGGTATAAATGTTTGTTAATGTGGTATTGACATTATTCTGTATGTTTTCACACATTAGTCCCTGTTTAGACTCTCAGTGATGCTTCCTGTATGTTAAAACAACAGCAGTGAACCACAGTCAGTGTCAGTTAAATCATTGTGTTTCCTACGTGTCTCCACAACTTTTTTACTTTGTATTTATTAATATAACACATTAAATTCATGAAACTTTTACATGTTGGGTTCACACCAGAGTTTTGTAGTTGACAGTAACGGATATAGAAAAACAACGAGGATAACTGAGGCTTAAATGAATCATTATTTTGTACCATTAATTAAGTTATCGCAAATTCCCATCTTCAAATTATTATTTATTTTTTTCTTGAACCAACAGTCCAAATATATTCAATTATAAAAAAATCAGACAGAAGAAGCAGGAAGCAGAGACTGTTTGACATTATTTAAAGGAATAGTTTGACATTTTTGGGAAATACATTTGTTCGGCTAGCTGTTTCCATCTGTTTCCAGTCTTTATGCTAAGCTAAGCTAACCAGCTGCTGGCTGCTTGTCAACTGCTTCTCGAAGCAATTAAATACAAATGCAAACCTTGATATGTTTTACTTGTCCAGTCTGAACACCTTTCAGTGTTTGTCTCTCTCTCTCTCTGTCTCTCCCAGAGCCTCCGTTCCCTGAAGGCGAGCCGTTGACCACGGCTCTGGAGGCCACCAGTGTAACTCTAACCTGCACTGAGTCCGAGTCCATCCCGCCTTCAAACACCACGTGGAGAAAAGGGCTCCAGCAGGAGTACATCGTGCCCGGATCGAAGTACCTCCTGTCTCAAGACGGCCCCGTACTCAAGCTGACCATACTCAACATCAGCAAGGACGACGAAGGCGTCTACTTCTGCCGCAGCGAGAACCCCCTCGCCGTCCGAGAGCTGGAAGTCTACCTCACTGTGAAGAGTGAGTCTGGGATGAGAGGAAGCGGTTCTTTTTTTTTTTTTTACAGTTATTAAAGAGAGATGTAAGATTAGTTAGTGTAAACAAATGAACACTTTAATGTCAGTTCGTGGAGTCCCAGATTTCAACCAGGTAGGAGCAGGCGTCGGCTCCACCTGTGGAATGCTGTTAAACCTGCTGCGTCGTTCTCCTTCTGCTTCTTGATCCTCTCGTGTCGTCTTGTTTTGCCTCCGCAGCCTCCTCGGTGTACACGGGAGCGATCATCGGCGTCTTTATAGCTGCGCTGATCGTGGGATTAGTCGTCGTCATAGCTAAGACCGTTTACTCCAGCCGACACCGTATTTGCCTGGGTTTGTATGTTTCAGAATCACTTTTGAAGCACACATGTGAGAAATAATCACCAATATACTGATTTTCTAATGTCTGTTCATATTTTTCTGTTGCAGGAGGAGGATTCGGGTGAGTATTTATCTCCTACACACTCCCACACGTTCAAAGTGACTCGACTGCTGTTTGCGTTTCACCCTCAAGGGTTCGTTTCCATTGATTCATTTTATTTTAATTTTGTTTTGTTTTGTAGTTTACATTTTTTATTTTCCTGCAAACACAAACTTACCTCGCTGTTTCCTCGCTCCGTTGCTCTTACGATGATACTCCTGCAGCAAGTCTGGTAAAAGAGACGTTTTCGTACCACTTTTCTAATTGTTGAAATGCATTCTGGGGACGTGGTGCATTTAGGAACCATTATGAAATGCTCTTTCTGCTGATACCTACCTTGTACCAAGATAAAATAACACAGATCAAACTTTGAAAATCTCAGATTCTGATTGATTCTGCGTACTGACATCTTTGAGCATCCTTGAAGGTACCTTATGGTACTTACTCACATTCACTTTCATTTACGTTACCCATTTCTCACCAAACACAAGGACAAATATCAGAGCAGGTTTTTTGCAGATTCAGTCCTCTTCATCTTTCCATTTGTTGGCGCGTCGCTACGTTTTCTTTGCACGGCATCCGTCCCTTATATTGGTGTCCAAGATGCAAACAAAACAGAGAGACTCTTACTTTGAAAAATATCGCTTGTGAAAACTTTAATTGTGTCCCTTTTCCAGTGTGAACGCACAACATTCTCTAAACCTCTTTAGAATCGGTATAAAGTGCGGAAACTCAAAGTAACCTCTGAAATGCATCAAAAAAAACAACAACGATTTGATGATGTATAACAGCATAAAAGAGTCACAGGTGTTAATTATCATACAGCCTGATTCCCAACGTGTAATAACATGATATTTCTGCTCTCCAGGCAAACGGAGGAGGACAGAGGAGACGTGTTGAGTCTGGTGGAGTCGGACGACGAGCAGATGTTTCAGGACGCCGCGCCCCAGCTGCCTCCGTCGACGAACGGACGGCACACGACACTTGTCCAGATACACCGCATCCCATCCAGTACGATCTAGTTACAGCAGTCCGCAGTCGTTCGGTAAAATGAAGTCGCAAACAGCGTTCAGTGATGTCAAAAGTGTCCTCTTCTGTTGTCAGGCGACCACGAGGATGCAGAAAGTGCCGACACAAGTCCACAGCAGCAGGAAGACGGCGCACAGACCGAAGAGCGGGACGATCTCGTAACGTTTTAGGTGGTTTTTTTTGTTGTTTTTTTAATTTTAAGGTAAATATCATTTTTACTCCCAATGAGAATGTGAACTTGATTGGTGGAAGATGTGTGTAAAAAAATATAAAAATTAAAAATAAACATGATTTTTTTTTATTTTAATGTTGTTTTTTTGTTTTTTTTAAATTTTTTTATAATCTAATTTCTATGGTTTGTTTGTACAGCATTTTAAATGTTTTCATGCAGTAAATTAAACTGTTTAAAGAAAATGTGACAATGAGCTTTCTCTGACTATCACAGACCAGGAAGTGACTCGAGACAGAAACATTTTAAAAATGTGGTCGACTCAGTTCGTCACTCGTCATATCTGATGTTGTTTGGGATGGAGCGAAGGTGGAATCAGTTTCCTTGTGTTCTTAAAGGAGGAGTGGAGAACAGTTTTAATAAAATATCTGTAACTTAACAAAATGTAGTTATTTTACTTCAGATATTTAAACTTGGTAATAAGTTGGTAACATAAAAAAAAACCATTATAGATAAAATTAAAGTAGATTTTTATATTGAATTAATATATATATATTATTTAATTATTTATTTATATTATAAATATTTAAATATAAAAATTATACATATAAAAACTTATTTTTCTTTGGCTGCACCATTACAATATTTACCAGATATTTTAGGAATAAAATCAGATAAAAAAAAAAAAGAAAAGATTATATTATATCTATATTTCTAAATAATAATTATGAAATGTTTAGAGGTATTTTTAGTGAACATAAAAAGACAAAAAAAGAAGGATGATACAACAGAATACAAATTTATTGTTCATAAAGGTGGAAAATGATCTTTGGCTCATTAAAACATCAAAACACAACAACACAATTCTGAGATTGATAAAATAAGAGGAAATCTTTTTTTTTTTAAATTGGTCATGTGACTTTGCAACAGGAAATAAAGTTAGAATGGATTCAATTCAGTTAAATCTAGACAGAGAGACACACGCTGAACATCACAGACAAATCTCAGTTCAACACATTTTGATTTCAGTAGTTTTTGCATCACCAGCTGGTCCAATATTGAAATAAGGGAAGAGTTTCTCAGTGAAAGTGTCTCTGTAAGTGTTGATATGAGTCATGTCTTCAGGGTCGTAGAAGGACACCTTCCCCCCATCATAGTCCAGCTGGACTCTGATCCTCTGGAGACTCTTCTTCACACTGACAGTATTACCTTGACCATCAGTGTATTTTCCACTGCGATGCAATAAACACCAGATCCCATTTTCTGGTAAAACAAATCTCTCTCCCTTCCTGTCAACTGACTCTTTAGCCAAACCCACATTCCAGTCAGGATGATCTCCCACCTCCACATCCCAGCTGTGTTTCCCTGAGCTGAAGCCCTCAGAGCTGAGAACATTAGCATAGTTGGTGTTTCTCTCTGGATTATCAGGGAGCTGCTGCTTTGTGTCTCCTTGTCTCACACTGGTCAGATCATCAGACAGACAGAGCCAGCCGCTTGCAGTGTTTGGGTCCAGGATGACGGGACTGAAGTGGACCTTCTCCTTGATCTTCTCCCAGACTCTGAAGGACAGGTTGCCCAGGTGTTTGGCCACATCTATCAGCACTCCTGAGAGCAGCTGTGGATCTGACAGTGAGCACTGGGCTCTGGCTCTGCTCTGAGTGGCTTTATAACTGCTGAGGAATGACACGTTGTGTTTCTGCAGGTCTTCTTCAACAGCAGAGATACTGTCTGACAGAGAGGAGGTCTGCTCCTGAATCCTCTTCATCTCTCTGCTGATAGTCTTCCCCTTCTGCTCCTCTTCCTCCCTCAGAGCTGCCAGTCTGGACTCCTCCTCCTCTTTCAGGAACTGGTGGAGCTTGTTGAACTCTGCTCTGATCTGCTTCTCTGTGGACGACAGCTGCTTCTCTGAGTGTTGAATCATTTCATTGTATGTTTTCTCCACTTGTTTGTGTTTGTCCCTCTTGTCCTGTAGAGACTTTAAGTCAGATTTGAGCTGCTCCTTCAGGTCACTGACTGCTTGTCCTACAGGAACCACCTTGTGATTCTGGTGGAGAGAAAACTCACAGGCAGGACACACAGCTTTCTGTTCATCCTCACAGAACAAATAAGGCACTTCAGGATGTTTATCACACACCACGTCCACCTTCTCCTCTTCTGTCTCAGATGATCCAGCTTTCTGTCTCGCAGCATATAAGTCAGATAGTTCCTTCAGTGTAAAGTTCACTCCTGGACCATCCTTTGAAGATTTCCTTTTACAAATGGGACAGTTTTTGTTCCCACTTTCTTCCCAGAATTGTTTCAGACAGCTTGAACAGAAGTTGTGGCGGCAGCTCAGAGACACAGGATCTCTGAAAGTCTCTGAACACACGTTGCAGTTCAGGAAACCTTCAATTGCACCAACTTTCTCAGCCATTTTCTCTGTTTTCAGACTCACCGATGTTTTAATTTCCCTTCAGTTGTGGCTCCCTTCAACAATGTCAGAATGTACTTTTAGTTTCACTTACATATTTCATAGATTAATGGTAAAAGGTGTGGTCTAAAACCTGTGCAACTTGTCTTTCCATCAGATTTTAATGTATTATCATTTCATCAGTGGAGGGAGAGGGAGGTGGGGGCGTGGCATAGACTAGTGACGTTACGTAATTACAGGAGAACGTGACCACGTTGGCCAATGAAACAGAGAGACTGAGACAGCAGGAAATCAGCTCAACGTTTTGTTTGTTTGGTCAGAGGAGAAAAACTCCTGCTCGGGTTTGTTTAAATGGAGACAGACGCGACAAAGTCTGGACGGTGAAGCGAATAATGTAAAAAAAACAAACAAACAAACAAACAAAAACAAACAAACAAAAAGGGCGACGATGTGCTCCACGGAAAACAGCGCGGAGCTACAACATACATGTAAGTAGCATGTTTGTTGAATAATGTTGTCATCGCAACGCCGGTGAAGGATGTGGTTTTTTAATTTTTTGTCCATGTCGCCTTTGCGTCCTCCTCCAGCGTCCGACCCGGCTTTCATCCTGGAGCTGAAGACCAGGCGACCTCCGTCCCTGGAGGGCCGGGCGGGCTGTGAGACGTGGAGCGTGGACTTCTCCCCGGACGGAGCCTGGTTCGCCTGGTCGATGGGACACGGCATCGTGTGGGTGGTCGCCTGGCCGCTGGACTCCGAGTAGGTTCACCTGTACAGTAAAACAACCAGAGATGCGTTTAGGTGTGCCTCGGAAATTCTGACTTCGTTACAGAATAAGTCACATAGGGATAGAATAAACCAAATAAAAGACAGGAAAGGAAAGAATAAAAAAAATAAATCAATAATTTAAAAAAAATACAGGATTAAATAAAATTTTTATATTGATTGGATTTGTATTTATTAATATGAATAGGTCTGAAATAAATGGTTCAATGTTGTTGCTAATACATCAGCTTTATGTGACATTTTGTGGAATATAAACACGTCTTGTATGGAGCTTACAAAGGCAATAATCATGTAATGAATCAACTTGTGTGATACTTCAATTAACTAATGAAAGTTTGCCACCATCTCAGGTAAAACAATTCTGATTATCATTGTGACATTTGAAGGCAGCATCATTAAAACACCATCTCCAGCTTCACACAGAAGGGTTTTTATTTCTTTTTTTTTTTTTTTTATGTGATCTGCATACTTGATGCTCTTCTCCCACACAGAGAAAATCAGAATGGAGACGCTGACCGAGGAGACAAGAGCTTCAGTTGTGGTCAACCGGTGTGGGGACTCGCCTTCGGACCCAGACCTCCAAAATGTGCTGCAGGTCAAACAAGATCGAAAAGGAACAACAGTCTGCTTCTGGCCACAGGTTTGGAGAATGGGGTGATCAAAATCTGGAATGTGTTTACAGGTGAGCTCTCCGTTTATTGATCGGTGAAGACGTTATCTGTACATGGAGGGAAAAAAAAACAACAAATCTTTTTTTTTTATGCACAATCCAGGTGAGGCTGTGTTCGATCTCCACGGCCACGAAGGCGTCGTGAGGGACCTGGTCTTCCCTCAGAACGGGAATCTCACACTCATATCAACTTCTCGCGATAAGACCTTGAGGATCTGGGACCTGACTCAGAAGGGTGTGTGCATTGTTTCAATAAGTAACTCATGTTTTAAGGTAAAGTTTTTATCAGGTTTACTGAGGTGCGGCGGTTGTTCTTCAGACCGTTCCTAATCACCCTTCCTTGTCAATAATTTAAGCATGAAACTACCACTGCCACATCATACCTCTTTTATGGAGTTCACATGTGTGTCTGTATTGTTTGTGCTCCTCGTTTGTTGCTCATTGATGCACGGCTACTGTTAAATGTTTACTATGTACTACTAAGCACATTTGAAGGCTGTGCAAACAGATTTTCATAATGTGTTATTAATACCGACTGAAACCGGTGGCTGTCTGAGATGTTTCAATCTAAAGGCTTCTGATACGCGTTTCTTTCACTGTTTGACTGAAGTTAAAGCAAACAAAAGTCCATATTAACACATGTTTGCGTTTTCCACTCGTTCTTCAACAACTGGTTATGTTAAAGGTTTTTTTTTTTTTTTTTTTGTTTAGTCTCCAGTTTGATGCTTTTGTAGTGTGTCTGTCGTAGGTAAAAAGGTGCAGGTGCTTTCGGGCCACAAAGACTGGATCAGCTGCTGCAGCGTGTCATCAGACTGCAGCATGATCGCATCCGTCGGCAGGTTTGACAGAGTGAGTTGTGTTATTACGTGCTGTAGATGCTGAAGGACATAATTTAATTCATTACTTCTAAATGTCTTAAATCTCCAAACTGTGAGAAATCCTTCATACAGAACAAAGCTCCCTTTATTTCCTCCTTGATAGTTTTTAATCCAGAATCGTTTCATGATCTTCTCTTCATCAGATGGTGTGTCTGTGGAGCCTGCGCTCGTACATATTCATCAGGAACCTTACAGGAGGAACCCATAAGACCTTGTACCTTTTGTCTTCCTGCGACTTCACTCCTGATGGGGCGCTGCTCGCCACCGCTGCCTTCAGCAGCTCCAGCTGGTGGATCGACCTCTGGGACCCTTACACTGCGGAGAAACTGGCCACTCTGGTGTAAGTTTTCCCCTCTGTTGTCTGAGCCTAAATCTGCTCGTATGTTTAATGACTAACATCTTAAGCACAGATGTCAGGTTTTCTTCATGTTGGCAGCAGATTACGTCTTTTGTACAGTAAACAAGTTTGAAGCCGACACAGACGCACTGACTGTCACCATCACTGTTTACATCTGATGCACTGTCTGAACGCATGTTCGTGTTCCTCCATCCTTATCACTGTTTTTTTAATGTTGACACAGAGATTACTTTGAAGATTACGGGCAAAACCAAATCTCAGCGATACAGTTCTCTCCCAACGGCTTGCACTTGGCCATCGTGACTGACGATAGGTGAGGTTTATTTTTATTTTTTAAATCACACAATCATTTAAATGTTTCCCACACTGGACAATATGATGATGATGTGTTGTGTTTGCAGAGCTCTTCGGATCTGGGAGCCGGGAAAAAAAGGGATGGTGATGCAGACGAAGGTGGACCGAGACTCTAATGGACTATGTTGTAACTACCATCCACAAGGCGGAGTAGTCGCCACTGGGTAAAGATCCTCATACATTTGTCCTAACATTACTTACAATATTCAGTTTAATTTAATTACAGTGACCTCCATCAGCAAAGTGAAACTGTCTAAACATTCACGGAAGGATCTCAAACTTCTCTCTGCTCGTCTGCAATCTCGGCCGAACACTGTAACACGCAGAGAGGCATCAGGAATACACACTTCCATCGTTCGTGTTTTTCCTCCTGAAGCTGCAGTAATCTGTATCGTAAACCGTCAAAGTTTCTCTCTTCCGGCAGAACAAGAGACGGCCACGTGAGGTTCTGGAGGGCCCCCAGGACGGTGCCCAGCCTGCGCCACCTGTGCCGATCCATCCTGCGTCACTCGGTTTCCACACACCAGATGGAGCCGCTGCCTCTTCCCAAGAGGATCCTGGAGTACCTCACCTACCGCAACATCCCCGATCGCCTCAAGACCCGCTGCTCATCGGACGAAGACGAGTGGCAAAGTTAAATAGGAACTTTTTTTTTTTTTTTTTTAATACGACGCGACCACTGAGATTCACGAGGGATTGTTATACTGTGTCGTATAATTTGTATGTTTTACACCAGATGCTTTCAAAGCTTAATTTTAGCACAAGGAGCATCTCTTAAATCTACTTTAGATGCAACATTCCTACACTACATTTCATTTATTGCACTACTGTGAGATGACATATAAAACTTAATGTTCACTTGCTTATTTGAATTGGATCACGCTTTTTATACTGTGAATTTATTGTGTAAATATCAAATGTTTATGTATTTCTAATTCCTGTGTTTATCATCATAGAGCAACTATGATCGCACAACACTACTGCTACTACTGTAACTGCACATGTTAATATAAAGATGACAAGAACTGGATCTATAGGAAATTGTTTTATTAAACAGATTCAAACACATCTACGTGTCCCAGTATTCTTACATTTTGAACGATTTGCTAGAAGTGAGTTGATCCGATAACAGAATTAACAGTCAGTCCGTATTTTAAGTGCCAGAGGATCTTCTCAGCTGCTAGCATGTGTGTCTGAATCGAACTGTGCAGTGGTGGTGAGGACACATGTTTGGTTTAAAAGAAAACCTACTGGTGATGGATGTAAAGTATCTACGAGGCTTCGCTGACCACAAGGTCTCTCACTGCCTGGAAAGCTGCAACCATTGAGCTCAGCTGGATCTTCTCATTGGTTCCTGAGGCGAGTCTGTGTCTGAGGAAAAGACACACGTTTGTCACGACTGAGTGCAAATACAACATTTCTCAACATCTTTATGTAAAGTGATTAATAGTCTTTTGAATTAACCACGAGCTCCTCCTTTATGTTCTCACTTACTCGATGTCGGCTAACTTGATGAGCAGACCCATCCGAATATCTGGGGGAAAGTCAACTGGAAGGAGGAGAAAAAAATGATGCGTAAACGGTGCAGATGATTATCAACAGAGATCTTAAATATCTGCTATTATATAATGGCTTTCCAGAAAAAACTGAACAACAGTTTACATAATAAAAAAAAAAATCAGTGGTCTTACCTCTGTGTACAAGCAGATGAACTTCAGTGAGGATATCATGCAGGGCCAAACCTTTTAAAGCCTTCAGCTGAAGGATTACTGTGATAAAGGTGTTAAGAAGACCTGGGATTTGTGGATGTTTCATCTTTGAAATCTGTTTTTCCTGCCACTTGAGGGCAGCAGAAACAAGTTGCTTATTTTACACATCCAGCAGTTACAATTACATTATCATTCACTTGGGAGTCCAATATTTGCTCTTCTTTAGCTTTTTTTTTTCCATTCAAAACGCTTCACCATAAAACATAAGAAGAAATCAAGACGGAGCATAAAAGCAATAAAGGCAATATAAAAAGACATTTAATACAATCAATTAGAGTTAGATTAGAAATAAAAATAAGATAAGATAGATAACACACAGTGCGGTGTAAGATATTAATTAAAAGCCTCAAATCTGAGCAGCAGCTCTGATTTAAAATAACTGAGATTTGCTTTGGAGGTTTGTTGCAGATATACGGAGCATAAAAACTGAACATGTGAAGTTTTGACTCTGGGGACAGAAAACAGACCTGAGAGGTCTTGATGGTACATAATGAAGCAGCGGATCAGACGTGTATTTTGGCTCTGAGCCATTCAGCGCTTCATGAACCAACAGTGCCATTTTAAAATCAATTCAGGAAGCTTACAGCGAGCTTTTAGAGCTGCTGCGGACAAAAATGAGGCCGACAGCGGTGAGAGTTTCAGCCGCAGCTAAACAATGAGCTCTAACGTTCACTAACACTGCATATTGTCATTTGATACACTGTTTTTATAAATAATTATTAATAATAACTACTTTAAAATAATATATATATCAAATAGTCCCGTTTAAATGCTCAGTTAGTTATAATGGAGGTAATTAATTTAGAGTAAAGCTTTGAGACTGCGTCGTTTTGTTTGTTTAGGTGAAGGATACGGTTGTAAGCTGTGGTGAAGTCTTTGTTGAGGGACCAGTCGAGGATATTGGCGATATCCGAGCGGAGCGGGTGACCTGTGCAGGTGTAAACCGTGTCCTCTGTGACCTTTTCATACGCCATGCTGGTGCTCTGAAAATCACAGGCTTTAATTAATACAGACGACGCTTCTTTATTGACGTAAAGAAAATGATAAAATAATGAACGAAACCAAGCACTATAAGCAGCCACGAGTCCTACCTGCAGTATGTTGAGTGATCGTCTCATATCACCTGATGATAAGGTCACAATGGCCTTCATCCCATCTGGAGTTACGTCAATACTATCAGAAAGAAACAATTAAAAAAGAAACTCTCTTAAACACAAGCAATAATCCACAATCTCCTTTTCTGTTTTGTGCCGTTAATAAGTTAATAAACAAATAATAGATGCTGCCAATGTTTTAGGAGTAACGGTTAAGTGACATTAAGAAAACAACACACACAGACGCACCTCTCCTGCTGGACTACGTGCTCCAGACGAGGGATCATCTGCTCCGGGGACAACGGGCCGAAACGAAACCTGGTGCAGCGCGACTGCAAGGCCGGGATGATTTTAGAAAGGTAGTTGCAGATCAAACAGAATCGAGTATTTTCTGTGAACTTTTCAATCACTGAACCAAAAAGAGAGAGAGAGATGAGAGTTAGAAATCACTGCAAGTAAAGACAATCTTTCTCACACCTACATAATATATAGAGATATAAAAATTGTGATTTCATTTTTTGTCAAATATTACAACTACATTTTAAACTGTGGCCAGTGTGGCTTAAAATTAAAAACAGGGTTTTCCTCAAATTTATGAAGGAATATCGAATACAAATTTACTTAGTCAGTAATCACATGTGGCAAAAGTTAAAAGTAATTACAATATGATACATGTAAGTTTGTTTTTATGGTGTTATATTTATATTTTACGTATTGAAGCTAATAAATATTACGAGACAAACATCATTTGAAAACAAACACAACACTTTATGAACGGAAAAATTAAAAACAAACTAAATAATGAGTTCACGTTAAAACCATAAGAAAAAGAGACGTAAGGTTTGATAAAACATTTCAATCGATCAAAATCTAAAATCTAAATCAGCTTCCAGCTTGCCTTCACGTTGTTATTGGATTTAAAAAAAATGAATATTAGGGTGTGACAAGCAGACACACTGCAATTCAGCTGCTCAGCGAGCCGTGTGGCTCTCAGTGGGTGACGCCCGGCCGAACAGATGGCTTACCTCGCCGCAATGCATTCTGGGCATCCTGGGTCATGGCATCCGCCTCGTCCAGAATCACCAACTTGAAGCCCGTCCTGGCGGACGAGAGGGAGAGAGAGAGAGAGAAAAAAAAGGCAGCGGTAAAAACGATTCCCTTACAATGAAAAACAAATGATTTACATTAATTTCTGAATAAAGGATAATTGGTGGGGATCAGTCGTACTTGAAGATGGTCCTCGTACTGGCAAAACTCAGAATGGGGCCTCGTACAACATCGATACCTCTGTCATCTGAAGCATTTAGCTGGAAAACAAAGTTAGTAAAATATCAATATTAATCAACAAAGTCTGCTTAATGAACTACTAAAACTAACAGGTGCAAAGATAAGTTAAAGACTTTACATCTGCCTAAACTAAAAGCTTCTGATGTACAGTTGAGTCGTACCTCCAACACCATGGAGTTGAACTGTTTGTCTTTGTACAGCTGCTTGGCACAGGCGAGGATGGTGGACGTTTTGCCTGTTCCAGGGGGGCCGTAGAACAAGAGATGAGGAAGTCTGTCCTCACTGATAAACTTCTGGACTGAAGAGACGAGGAACAGTTAAAAAAAAAAAGAAAACAAGGAAAGAAATGTAAGAGTCAGACAATGAGGAGTTTCTTATCACACAACATGTATGCTTCAAGTTTAGTAGTAGAGAGATGTGACATAAAATATGAAGGAACCACAGACTGATTGTTGTTGCTATCAAGCCAGTGTCGAGAATCAAAAGAAATCATTGCCAACAATCGTCCGTTAGAGTTGCAAAGATTTGTGAATTAATGAATTAATCTGCAACTTTTTTTATGGTCGACTAACCGTTTTGAGTCTTTTTTTTTCCTGATTCCAGCTTCTAAAATGTGAATATTTTGTTATTCTATGATAATACACTGAAAGTCTTTGGGTTGTGGACCACTAGTCGGGATAAAAGAAGATATTTGATGATGTCACCTTGGGCTCTGGGAAACATATTTTTCACCATTTTCTGACATTTCATAGACCAAACAACTGATGGAGAAAACTGTAGTGGCAGCAGTAAAAAGATGAGGAAACTAACACTCAGGGCTGACATCTTTTTGGAGATCCAGTGGGAACGGGATGAGATGGGAGACAGTCTTCCAGGATTGGGGCGGGACAGGTGTAGTTTTGTCGGAGTGGGTTGTTATTGTGGAAGTAAACATACTTACTGGTGCTTAGGATATCTTTGTGTGAGATCAAGTCATCGAGTTTCTGTGGTCTGTATTTTTCAACCCTGTAATATAGGACAGATTAAAAAAATATATATTTTAATTAAACAATATTTATAAATAATAAATACACAATACACAAACAAACAAGCAACAATTCTGTTTAGAAATGTAAACAACCCAAACTTCATATAAAATATGTAGACTTATACACAACTTGCTTTTTAATTAAAAGGTACAAACGTCAAACACTGATTAAAACTAGAGACTTAAAATGTTGTGGTATCACTTTTCAATTCGGCATCTCTATATTTCACCAAGGATCAATATATCCGGACACATTTTTGAGTTTTTCTAACTATCTCACGGTGGACGCAGCAGCATTTATGTGGCAACAAAACGATGTTTAGAGGGGAAAATTACATTTCTGTTAGTTGTTATTTATGCCGAAGTAAAGAGCAACACATGTAGATTAAGACTGACTGTTTATTTGAAATGTTTGAGAAAAACCCATTTGATAAAAACAACAAAAACGCATGTCGGAGGACAGATAAACATTGGGCAGCTAGCAGCTAGCTTGACTCCACATACGTTAACGGTCAGGTTAGCCTGCTAGCATTATTCATTTATTTAAGATACAGGACATTACACTCACCATGGCAGGTTTCTGGCCTGTACCGGTGCTTTACTGGTAGAAGCCATGAGTCCGGTTAACGGTAAAATTAGCTCCAAACTAATACTAATACTTTTACAGCAACTACACTCTACTTTACGTTTGCTCTTGGTTTGGTAGCCGTGTTTGGCGCGCTCCACAACAAAACGTGCGTCATACGTCATGTCGTAAAACCAATAGGATCACTCTGACGGTTGCTGGGGGCGGGGTCTCCGTGACATGACTGACAAATGAAAAGAAGAAGAATCCACATGTGTTTTGGTCCACTTTACAAATACATATCTGAAAACATAACAGTATGTACGTTTATATTTGCACATTTCTGGCTATTCTCATTTACAATATATTTTACACATTAAATATCTTTCTTTTTTAATTTTATATTATTTAGGATTACTTAATTCTGTGTATATTTTTGACTGTTATCCAGTCTACTTGGCAACAAACATAATTCTTGATTCTTATTTGATTTAAAGCTGTTAAATATGAATTTATAACAAGTCATCTCAGTATGCTGTGGTGTCTTTCCCCTTTAGCATCCACTCTTTTTTAAGCTTTGTCAGACACAATGCTGACTGTCTCTGCAGGTGACACAAAGAAAATGTCATAAAAAAAATGTCCAATCAACACTGTTCCCCTCTGCCTCATGGGAGATGACATTGCAGCAAACAACTCTGACCCCCATCTGCTGGGATGCCTCCAACCTTTTAAAGAAAGTAAGTTGTCACTGTTAACAACTTGATAAGGAATAAAGTGTATCACTGTTATAATATTAATAATACATTAGCCTTTCAGATTAATATTATACCACCTACTAGTTTTTTACACTGGTTTTGTGACTCCCATAGAGAGATACACACATTTTAATCAAGCATGATAAATTAATATCAAACAGGATTTGTCTTGTAATTTTAATTTTCTTTTCGCTGTAATCTTGATGTTAACCTCTCTTCATTGTTATCTAAAAAAATTGTCAATAAAACCAACATTATATGGGACGAAAAGTAAGACAGAAATGTCTATCATCTGATCACGATTAACTCCACAGCCCTTCCTTTCCTCCAAACATGTGTATTTTTTATTTTTATTTTTTTAAATTTTGCTCTTCTTCCATCATTGCACTTGGCTCAGATCTCGCGAGAGCGGCGTCCCATCACGGCGGTGGCCTGGGCGATGCGATGCTGTTGCTGTGGGTTTGATTGACAGGAAACATGTCGGTGTGGTGGGAGCAAACCGGGATGCAGCTGCTGCCAAGGGAGACAGGGAGTACCTGCATCCAATCCACACACCAGCACCTTTAAAACCACCAGGCTTTCCCTCGATACGTCTGCTTGTGATGCGCTGAACAGCTTCTCTCTCTCTCTCCCTCTCTCTTTTTTTTTTTTGGTTAACCTCCCCCCCTCCTCCCCTCTACCTCCTCCTCCCATCCATTTGAAACGAAGGGGGCACC
Organism: Pampus argenteus; assembly: GCA_036937835.1. Classification (NCBI taxonomy): domain Eukaryota; kingdom Metazoa; phylum Chordata; class Actinopteri; order Scombriformes; family Stromateidae; genus Pampus; species Pampus argenteus. The sequence goes on along the minus strand of CM072867.1, from coordinate 21,744,861 downwards.
CAATGGATGCTGTGACAAACCGTGTAGTCCTGCTCGGCATCTTCATCTTGTGTTTGATTTAACCTACAAGCAGAGACACCTTTGATGAAACAGCAGGAACTACGAGGACTGTTGTTGCAATGGAATCGACTGTCAAACCTCGTCTGTAAACCTACAGCATCTCGTTTCATGGCGTTTTGCAGGTTGCTCTGTTTCGTGGGCTTCACCACGTTTCTTTCCTGAATTATTACCATCATCTTTTTTTTTTTTTCCAAAGTGCAAAAAGGGAAAGAAAAAAAATAAAATAACAACCACTGCTCGCATTAAAAAAAAAAAAAAAAAAACTATGAACGAGGACATGACAAAAAGCGAGGAGCAGCATCTTAGTTTGCAGAAAGCCTTGCAGCAGTGCGAGTTGGTGCAAAATATGATAGACATAAGCATTTCTAGTTTGGAGGGTTTACGGACCAAATGTGCCACATCCAACGACTTGACACAAAAAGAGATACGAACGCTGGAGGTAAGTGAGTGAAAACACTACATCATCTAAATCAATACGGCTGTTATTTCTTTATATGCACGCAGGCCTATGCATATTTTTCACTGCCCCCCCTCCCCTTCAACGATAAAAGCAGGTTTTCTGCTGTCATTGCATTCATATGCATATGATTTGTGTGCTGGAGCTCAGTTGCTACCTGTTTTTTTTTTGTGCAGTGCTATAAATCAAGAGGCTCCGGGGCTGCAGTGGGCTCTTATAGACTTGCGCATTCTGCAGGTGGCGGCGAGAGAAGGTGCTTCTTCTCCATCAGAGTAATATCTGAGGCAGCTGAGGCCTATATAGGCAGCCCGTGTTTACAGTCCATTATGCCAGCCTGCGCATCTGTCCTCGTATCCAGGCCCTGCCGTTACGCAAGGCGAGATTACTGAAATTGTTGCAAAAAAAAAAAAAAATCCTCTTAATTGGCCTGTAGGCTATTAAGTAAATTGCGTTACGTAACGCTCATTATCTTGGTGTTGTGTTTTTGATGATCACTTACTAGTAACAGGCTGTTACAGGACATAAAAAAAATAATAAAAACACCCATAAAGTGTAATAAGGTCAGTGAAAACTCACTATGAATGTTATTGATGCTTCATGAGATTAAAACAAATATAATTAAGTGCAATAAGGTCGCCATAAAGTCACTGTACTAGAAGTATCTGTGTGTACCAGCAACAACACACTTTGAGTCCCAGGAGAATATGATTGATATTACATAAAAAAAATACTATACATATAAAGTGAATCACACCACATTAAACCTGCAGGAATATGAAGCCATATGAAATTATAGGACAATATCAGATTTATTTTTTACTTTATACAGAGTATTAAGTGGATTTAATCAGTTTTTTCATAGACGTGAAACATGAATGTAGTGACACATGAGGAGAGGGAATGAACATGCGTGTTCAGCTGAATACCTTGCAAAGCATTGTGGGTACTGGGTTATTTGTTATGAGCATTACAGAAGTAGCCGATTATTTTCATGTTACATATTAACATTATTTAGACATCTTTGTGAATGGATTGTAACATGATTTTACTTTTTTTGGTAAAAACTGATAAAATACAGGCTTATAGCAACATTTTTAACAATATAATGTATAATATTTAAACTCAAACCTATCAGCATGTGCAGATAAATATATGTACCAAACCTCTGTGTGCTGCACCGGTTCGATATCCTGCAACATGTTTATTTCTTACCGTATTAACAGTGATACCAAACACACATTTGTACATTTACAGTGACTCTGCAGCGGTTAAAGGTACCTTGCAGAGTTTTTAAACACTGCTGGTGCTGCAGGTTGTTTTAATGAACCCGACTGATGCTGGTGATGGGCAGTAAAACAAGGTAGAAATGCAATAATACATGTTCCAAAACATTCATAATGTATTGATCTGTGTGTATCTGATCTGTTGGACTCTATGCAGGAAATATAAAGCATTGATAGCGTTGTTTTGAAGTTGTTTCACTCTCCCTTTAGCTCTGTTTTGGTCTCCATCAACTCGTAAAAGAAACTTTATACATCTCTTTAGCTGCCCGAAGCTGCTTTATATTCACCAGATTGTCACTAACTTCATCTGTCTGTAGTTCAGTGTAAAAAAAAAAAAGGCTGAACAGCTCAAGGGATGCATGTTGCACTACATGCAGTTAGAGCCGTTGTTAAAATGAAAATATTGATTACTGCAGGTTTTAAATTGCTTAATACAAAGTTCACAACTTTAGTGCCCTCTGTGGGCTAGTCGTGCCATTTCTGCATCCATGTGATTCACCATCTACAGTAATGACTTACTGGAAATTCACTCATTAGGTATTCAGGGAGTATATCACAGGGACGGAGGTTTCAATTTAAGCAGGTCCTATTAGTGGAGATGACACTTGGTGCCGTCAGTTGTTTTCTGTTTCTTTTTACATGCATAGAAATTCATATAGATGTGTGTGTTTTTGTTTTAAGAACTTCACTACAGTCGAGGTGCGTTGTAGTTGATTTAATACAGTTTCAAACATGCTGTAGCACTTTTCACAATAGACCTGTGTGAAAAGATGAAGTATTTATTATTATTATTATAAGCAGACAAGCTTTTGATTTTATTAAATGTATGCCCACTACAGAAAATAAGAGAAACACCATCATCAGTTCAGGCCAGAGGGAGATATTTTGGTCGTCATGTACTGTTGTGGGCTGCAACTCTTCTATTGTTAAATTTAGGCTACAATCCTTATAAAACACTGTTGTTTTTTTTTAATCAATACCTGGAATCTGATCTATAATATTTCACAGCTTATCTTAACTGTACAAACTTCCTCACATGAACCAAAACATTAAAAAAAAAAAAAAAAAAAGAAAACAATTCTTGACAGCATCATAAAGAAACAAGAAGAATAAGAAGTGAAAAGACTTGACAGTTAATTCACAAGTGCAACAAAAGGAGTTTACCCCATGAGAACCGTCTAATCTTCCTCAAATCCTCTGAGTTGTGCAGCCTTTCAGGATGACGGCCCTCTTATTGCCTCAACGACAAATGAGTTGTCCACCAGGGGTTTTGATCAGGATCACAATGACGTCAGTCGTACGCAAAGCCTTTCTCGTTAACCTGTCCTGATCTTTATTGAGCATGGTGTGTATGGGAGATTCCTCTACGACATCTGCTTTCCGTCTCTATTATTAACCTAAAAAGGACCCAGATCGGGCCTCAGACACAATCTGTTAGAAGCGTGGAGCACTGACCTTGCCTTGGCCGAAAGCTTTACCAAGAATAGCAGCCTATATCATTACCTGGATGAAGTGCTAATACTGGTTTCCATTAATATGATTATGCATTGTCGTCTGTATCCCATGGATACACTGGAACGATCAACGCACATGATGAATGATTTTTCTTTTTTCTTTTTTTTTTTTGTGAGGCTTTCATAGAGATGCAGACACAGAGCGTGACATGTTATCCAATTATGTATTTCATATTACAGAAATGGTAGACAGGTCAAAACAAGCACTGTTACTCATTCATATTCAAGTTTATATATGATGGAAATAGGCTTTAAAATGTATATTTGGACTTGAAACCCTGATATAAACAGAAAGATCCTTTAAAAACAGGGAAGGTTAAAGGCTTGAAACAAACTGTAGGTTGTGTAAAATGTAGTTTGGCCACATCTAAAGGCAGAAGGTGGATGAAAAAAAACAAAAAAAAAAACACTTTTGAAAGCGTCAAAAGGCCTCATTTTCAAAAGGCATCTGTGGATTTGTAAAGTGACAGAAGTAGTTTCACGTGCTACTTGTGGCTTCGTTGCAGAACTGAAGTCAGTTAAACTCCTTTCCATTGAAATATCATTCATTATGCTCATTATGAAGATGCTGGATATAATGCAGGAAAGTAAAGGATAAAGTCTCAGCTATTGTGGATGAGGAGTCAGCTGTGTATTAATGAATTGTTCCAGGTTATCCCGCCTCAGCTGTGAGTCCATGTGTCGATTTAGCTCACGTCTCTAATGGGAATAGCACCATATACAGTAGACTCATCTACTTCAAGAGTCTGCTTAAAGGAGCACGCCGTCATTTTAGAAAAAGTCACTTTGCTCTGGACGATGAAGACAAACTGCTCACCCTTTATTATATTTTATTATGTGTTATTTATTTATTTATTTTTCAAATTCACGTTTTGAGTATATGCTGCTGTTATCATACGTGTACTTTGTATAAGTTGTTCAATAATTAGTCATTTCTGACGCTCATGGACAATCACCTCGGCACCTTACTACTGTAGCAATATCAGCTGGCTGATTTATTTATTGATTGATTGATTGATTCTTCCAGGACTTTTTTCTTCATTCTGATAATACAAAACTAACAAACGTTCAAATCAGATTTAAAAAAAAAAAGTACTTTACTATATACTCAGCCGTATTGGAGGGATGCATATGGCTGGCAGTGAGTTAATAAAGATAATAAAGTGCTGCTTTTGTTAGCCTGTTAGCTCCTGCAGCTTATGCTTGTGCACCTGCTCACAGTACAGTATGTTCAGTCCTTCATGGGTTTTTTTTTGCCACAGCATGTGAGTGAAGTTTGCTTTGCCAAATCTGCTCTGACTGCAGCTTTAACACAGCAGTGCGGGTTCGGTGGTTGTTTTGGACACTTCAGGTCAGGAACGTTAAACTGATATTAACTTTAGACAAGCGGCCACATTGTTCTCTCCTTGAAAACTCAGTGAAAACTGAGTTAAAACTTAATACGGATGGATTTGATGAAGCTTCATATTAGCTTCAGATATAACTTTAAAATACATTTTTGCACAGAAGGAGAACTGTGGATTTTGTCCCCCATCATTTACATTATAAGTGCATTAAATGAAGGGATCTTCTAATGGTCAGTATGAACAGGAGGAATAATTATGGCAAGAAAACTATGAAATATGGCACCTTAAGTGAGATTTGAACAGTTGTGAATCTGTTGTTTAACCTGAGATTGTATTTGTGTACTTCAAGTTACAGCAACTTTTTGTTTTGCAGATGAAGCAGCGAACCCACAAAAAAAAAAAAAGATTTAAAAAAATCAATTATCACCATATCTTAAGACGAGGTTAACCTTTCTCTCGTTTAGGTCTGGAAAGACACATTTAGGTGTCAGTTGCATCGTAGTAAATCAGAGTGCTGCTTTAGGTGCATCTTGATAACTTAAATGTGAAATTAAAAAAACAGTTTGTTAAATTTTGCCGATTGAAGTTAAAGAATTACATTGTTTTAACAATATATTTTAAACATATATATATATATATATAAATAATATACAGACTTCCTTGATGATAGACGTACTGATTGATTGTGTCTATTCCTCTCACACCCATCCTCTGATGTTTCATTTATGCCATCAGCCCTTAAGCTTAACAGAAATAGAGATATACTTTAATTAGACGTGTGGCTTGAGACACCACGGTAAATGTGTTTCTCTCTGTAGGTGTGTACTGAGCAGTCACCTTATCAGGCACAACGTTAGCAGCCGTGGGCAGCTGCTGTAGGGTTTTCTGCATTCAGAGGTGACTTGCTAGTCCCTCCTCCACTGGTTTCTACTTTGGTGAGCACTGATGTAGGCCAGCTCTGTTTAATTTCTAGCAGTCATTTTTTGTAGGTGTATGTTTGAAATGGGGCCATCCAAATGCATCATCCTTGAATTTTTCAAGCATTACGTCACCCACTTCGGGCCTGGATCTTATTTTCTTTACCATTGTTTTCAATCAGATCTATAATTCCAACTCAAAATTAATTATAAAGATATTTACTGGTTGTTACGGTGTGTGTGTGTGTGTGTGTACGCTTGATTTAACACTACAAGCGTGTACGCTTGTAGTGTTAAAACATCTAATATTGATTTCTCAATGAGGCATGTAGTAAAAAGTAAGTTTTCCAGTCATAGAAAAAAAAATCATTACTTGTAGGTGACACATATGTCATTACAAACTCCATAGAAAAATGCAAAAAAAAAAACATGCACTGGACACCTTTAGGGTTAATTTGTCATGAAGGAAATCACAAGAGCTTCTTCAGCATTGATCAGTATCAAACTAAAATGTTGAAAAATAAAAAAATTTAATTCTGTAGTGCCAAGTTTACTTTAAGTTTCAGTTTACTTTATTATCTTATCTAACTTTTATTAGAGCTGCAACTTTTGATTGATCAACAGAAAATTAATTGCCAACTTTTTTGATAATCGCTTCATTGTTTTGAGCCATTTTAAGGGAAAAAGAATTAAAATATTCTTAAATGTAAATATTTTCTGGCTTCTTTAGTATTTTATGACAGTAAACTGAGATGTGGACAGTTGGTTGGGATAAAGATATTTGAGGACGTCATTTGTGGCTTTAGAGAACAGTGATCAACATTTTTCTGGACTAAGAAATTAACGGAGAAACTAATCAACAGATTAATCTATAATGAACATATTCGTTAATTTGTGTTTTTTATATAATATTGCTGTGTTGATTTATATCTTGTGGTTTTATATTAGTGAGACAGACTAGCAGACTAAACACAAATATATGTTTCTGTAATTAAAAACAACTCTCCTCCTCTCTAAGATGTGCTTACCAAGTAAAATTAGCAATAGATTTTTTTTTTAATAACTAAATAATGATGTCTTAAATAGAGCACTGTGTTAAAAAAAGAATTTAAAAAATACATACATTTTACCTTAACGTACAAGTAACATGACATTTACTTCTAAAATGTATAAACTTAAACTAAGTTATGGCAGAGCTGCTGTGTTGCATTAGATTAGATTGCACAGGTGTTCCTAATGAAGTGCTTGGTGAGTGCACACACACACACACACACACACACACACACACACACAAGTTAGACTTTTGATAATAATTTTTTTTTTAAAGTGATTTCACTGAGGTTACTGATGTTACAAGTCTGAGTCCATTTTTAAGATCAAATAAAGATGAGGTCATTCAACAGGTACTGTAATTATATTATGTAAGGTAATTCAATTATTAATATGTGTAAGGAATAATTTAGTTTAGTACAGGCTGATAGTCTCGGTCCCGGTAAAACTGAATTTCCAAAGCTTCACCTTACTGTTGGGCAGAGCGGATGCTTTCGGTCACATGGGTCTGTGCTTCTCCAGGTATTAAACTGTTCCCATTATCCAGGTAGTAAAGAACAATTTAACCTGTTAAACCACTGATACTGACATTTAAAACAATCCTTTCAGATGCTACAAGAACAGTCCAAGAGTCCTACCAGTTTAACAGCTGATGTTTCTATTGATATTATGTCATAATCTGTTTCTGTGCAGATCATTATTACCATTATTTTTGATAGTATTCACTACCATCATCATCTTTTTCTGATATAATGTTTGTGTTTCTGTCACTGCACAAAACTACAATAAAGGCAGTTTTGTAGTTTTTATTTTGTAGGAAATGTGTAACTTTGGACAAACAGATCATTTTCATTTTTTTTTTTTTTTTTTTTGCAAATTACAACGAATGATTAAAAATATATTATCAAATTAATTTGCTAATTATTTTCTCTATTAATCCAATATGTCCATCACAATATCTCAAAGCCCTGAAGCTTCACTGGCAGGTTTCAGGAGCAGGACCACGCCTTAAACACACCTTAACCACGCCTTTTCCGGTATTCCTATACGTTACAGGTTACGTGCGCGCTCTGGCTTTACGTGCACGCAGCCTCGGGTTAGCTTATCGCAGTCATTGCAGCAAAAAAGTCGACCCTACCGTCAGATATTAGCAGTTTTCTGTCATATTCCCGACAGACAGATTATGTTTCACGCCTAATCACATGTTTTAAAAAACCGCCAACATGTCGTAAAACAGTCAACTTACGTCAGACCAGGAGCTGCAGTTCAACCCGGCAGAGTCTGCTGGTCTCCTCCAGCCACGACAGAGCGGTCAGACCACACCGGCCTCACGGACACCTCCACTCAAACTCCCCCCTAAGGAGGTCCCTCCGACTCCCGGCGGTCCCCCGGCCGACAACCGTAGTCGCTACAGGCAGGAGCAGCCGGCTTCAACCTAGCCTCCATCAGCTGCCTCCACCGCGCGCTCCTCTTCAAGCCGGCTCAACAACAACAACAATCTTGAGTCTCCCGCGCTTCCGGCTTCCTCGCCTGAGCCAATCACCGGCAGAATCATCGTGCGTGACGTCACGCGCGCGCCTTCTACGGCCATAGCGTCATGTCAGGTACTTCCTCAGGTTCATGTTTCCTCTTTGTGTCAGACTTATCAGCCTCCTCTTCATCCCCAGCTGGCACCAGGCTGTCAGTCACACATTCAGCTTTTCTCTCCACAGTCTAGAAACATCCCACTGTTCTTAAACATTACTGGATGTTCTCAGTAACGTCAGTATACACGTTGCCAGTTGCTAAAACTTACTTAATGTAATTTTAGTAATAGCTACAGTTATTAGCACCATGTTTCTAGTTACTAACACAACTATTATAACGTCATCATCATGTGCACCGAGTAACAGTTACAACTAATCTAATGTCACTTTGATAACTTTGCACTGTTTTCCATTTTTTCTACGCTGGGTTGCTCGTTGCCCAATTCCAGCAACTACTGCAGCCAGCTTTAGTAGGGGCATTTGGCACCGGGATGCCAGCGCCCCCCCTTGCTGCCCACCTCCAGCATCCACAGCAGACAAAGCTACGGATGACATCTGCTCTACATAGATGCTGCTCTTCCTGCAGGTCTTGGGGGTTTCCATGGTGGTCAATGGAGATCACGCAGTTCTGCTTGTGAAAAATTCTTCACCTGTTCATGAGATTGACCCAGTCCTCATTACTTTCACAACCAGCTCAACATAACCTTCCCGTCTTCGATCTCGCCACTTCTTTACGTACTCCAGGATGGTTATTAGGACACATATCAACTATTGAAGTTTACCTTAGCGGCATCGGCTTCTTAACCAGCGATCCTAGCCCATCCTCAGAAAACTTCACTCCTCAAAAGACTCCTCGCCACCTTCCTCTCACTGTGACTGACCATCACCCTGCATCCACACCATCTTTAACCATCATGGCACTCCCAAACTCCTCATACAGCTCGTGGTCCATTGATCCTCCCAAACAGACCTTCTCAGATCCACTCAATCTTATCTACTCAAGTAATTGGAGATTTTAGGGGATCTGTCGTTGCCCCAAATGCACCCATCCAAACACTTCCTCTTCAATAAATCATTTAAACGTATGTTGTTTGTGTGGTCCTTGCTAGTGAAATGACTTATTTTGTTGGAATAGTTGCCTAAAGTACAAAGATAGTCAATAAACTATCTTTATTGACAGGGAAAACTGGAAAATATTCAAATTTAAAATGACAAAATCAGTACATTTATTTTGTGATTTTTGAAAAACTTGAAAAAAAATCTGTGAAAATATAAAGTCTACGACTTTTATCGTCCTGCTTCTGATAAAGTCTGATATGTTGTGTTTTTAAATATAGCTGTCAATAAATCCAAATGAACAAAAGTGGAGGTAGAAAAGCTTTAGTGAGCATCAAAGAAAACACGATGTTCTCCCAAGCGCTCCCCTCACTGCCTTTGTCCCTCTCGTTCTCAGGGGAAGCTGGTAAAGTACTTCAGCCGCCAGCTGTCCTGTAAGTGCAAAGTGGCCTTAGAGGAGCGAAGTGCCGAGCTGGAGGACTTCCCTCGCCTCGGCCACTGGTTCCGCATCGTCAACTTGAGGAAAGAGGTCACACAGGTAATACATAAATGCAGCCAAGAGAGGTTTTTTTTTTTCTAATCATAACATGTGACTTTTCAATGTTTGGTTAAATGACAAAATCAGGTATCTGATATGTATTTACCACCGACGAATGGAAAACATACAAACAGGCTAAACGTCAGTCAGTGTTGAGATGTCACCCTTTGACTTTATTTATTTTTTTATTTTTTTGGTGTAAAGTGATCACTGCTTGACACAAGAGTGTGCTGTGTTTGAAGTTTATGTTTGAGTGTTTAATTTCTGGGAATAAAAGAGCAGTTTTCTTTTCTCCAACTCGATTCTATTGGTTCTATGAAGCAGCAACCACTACGACAACAAATGTTTTGGGCATTTTTTCTTGATTTTTTTAGGTGTCTCTCCCTTTAATCAGATATTTTCTGTCTCAAGTGACAAATATTGTGACTTCTAAGCTTTAAAACCTCTTTTCAGAGACCTGTGGTGTGTGTGTGTGTGTGTGTTTTTAAAGGAGATGAGCCCAGGTGAGGTGACTCTGGAGGGCCTGCTGGAGATGAGTGAGGAGCAGGTCTGCGAGCTGCTACAGAAGTTTGGTGCCAACGAAGAGGAGTGTGCCCGACTAAACGCCTCCCTCTCCTGCCTCAGAAAGGCCCACCAGCTCGGTAAGAGTTTCCCCAAAAACACACACACACACACACACACACACAATGAAACACCTGCATACACCCACATTAAATGAAAACACTTGTGTCCTTTAGAGCTATCACAATTTAGTGATACAAGACATGTTTTTAATTTAAATAATTTATCCAATAAAGTGTGTAAGATGCTGTGTATTGACTATGACTATGAGACATTCATTTTCTTACATTAGATAAATATATATATATATATATATATATATATACATTAGATATATATATATATTCTTATCTCTTGAAACTGACAGGGATTAGAAACAAGATAAAAAAAAACAAAATGAAACCTAATTTGATTCATAATATATATAAAAAAACATAATTAACACATTATTGTTAATAATATTAAAACAATGTGTTAATATTGCACAACGTATGTAAAATACTACTGTATGATAAGTGAGATGGGGTTTAAATACACTGAATAGATTAGTAGTGTTCAGATTTACAGCAGATGTTTGCAGCAAAAATTTAAAATAAAGAAAAAAAGCTTTAAATTTCACCTCAATAAACTCCAAAGAGAACCTGCTCTACAGCCTAATCAGGCTCCAACAACCTGCTTTGAATACGCACCTGACAACCAGTACGGCCGACTATGCATCTCAAAGAAATCACTGGAGTACAACAGAGTTAAAACAAACTGTCCTTTACTCAGACACACCCACAGTTGTCAACATAACAAAACCAGACACTGGCAAACTACACTGATTTATACCCGTCTAGAGTGAATTAGAGTGCAGTTAACTTCAACAGCCTCATTCCCAAAATACTGTAAAGTCTGGACGTGGTACCAAAAGCACTGATTATGCACTGAATTCACATCATCCAGCTCTGCTTACAAAGACTGAGAGAGATAAAACAGTGGAAAACGTGTTACTTCAATTTACAAAAAAACAAACAAACGCTGTAAACAATGAAGTCTATATAAGAGGTCACAAAATTGATCACTATACCTCTAAAAACTATTTTTTTAAAAAGCCATACGGGTATTTCATACATTAAAAGTACTCAAAATAACAAATTGCTCTACGATCAGTAATATAGGGAGTGGATGCTGTATAAGCTAAGGATTTTTTTAAATACATTTTTTATGATTTTCTGTAGCTGTGTTATAAATTCCCATTTAAGAGATCATGTATTAAAAAAAAAAATAGTGCTCCTAGTTTGAACTGTAGGTGGCGCTGTTTCCTTTGTCTGATCAGCCACTGTGGTCTCTTTATTCATAACCTATAACCTATGTGTTTGTGTGCAACATGTTGAGCTACAAATATTTCATAATATTTTATTTTATTTATTTATTTATTAATTTTTTTAGATTTTAGTGTGTCTGTATCTGTATCAGTAGGAAGCATGTAAATACAAATCTAGCAAGCTAAACCCCGGTTAAAGGCTAAAATATGTGCAATTATATCACATATAATGCAACGATGAAATGATGATGTTGGGGCTTCCACTGCTTTATTAGGTCAGGTGATGTTTGAAGTCTGAATTTCATTTTTTGATGGGATATTGACTCAAGTTGTGTTAAAGCCACCAGTTATTAATGTGTCTGTGTTTTTGTTACCTTTCCTTTCTCTATATGTTTGGACTTCTTCTGTTTAGTCATCTTTTTTTTTTCTGTTAAGCTTTATATACTGTTGTGATGCAGTAAATACATTTATTTGTTTTGTTCCCTGGTTGCACACCAGGGGGCATCGCAGACAAACACTTTGTTGTCAGTCTCTGATATTACAGCTTTTGCAATGATACAAACCAACCACAAGGGGGCAGTAGAGCATCACTAAAAATGTGTGTTGTTGGGTTTAGTAACCTTTTGTAAACCTGTTTGATAACGTATCTGTTTCTCCTCTACTCCCACTCGAGCACAGTCACACACTCGCACACTCACACACACAACAACATACACAGACACACTCTGTTCTGTAACAGATGTCCTTTCAGACAGAATCCATTCCTGAATAATTAAGCAAATTAACTTGATGAGTAATTTGTGCCCTCAACAAAACTGTGCTTTACTAAAATAGTTGTTTTATTGGAGGAGATTTAACTTGGTTGTTCTTCAAAGCAAATTTGTTTTTACATTTTTGTAACTCAGTGAATTAAGATTTACTAGACCTTTTTTAGTCTTAAAAACAGGTGCTTATCTCGCCCTCCTATCTGTCGGCCTCATCGGTTTGATTGGGGATAGAGGCTGTAAGACAAACGGGCAGGTAGCTCCCTAACACTCATGCACAATGTGATATGACAACAACTAAATCTTGCATCAGTCATGTGAGAAAACCGTTAAAAGTAAGACCCGACGATGATAAAGTGAAAGTACTGATCACTCAATAAAGGCGACGATTCACGTCGGTCTAAAACGCAAGTGCAAATGTGCAGAAAAGAAAAGTAGCATAGATCATAAAGTAGATGTGACGATGCATCACCAGACTTCTACAATTACAGCACATGAATCTGACCACGACAGGCTGGGATGGGAGAGATTTGTCCGGCTGCTAACCGTCCCTCCTCCCACCCGATTGTCCTCTGTCACTACCGGCCTGACATAGAGATACAATAGATTCTTTTATTACCACTTTCCAGCTGTTCAACAGGGCTTCATTATGCGTTTAACATATTTCACACAGTTATATGATTGCTTAGTGTGAAAGGTCATTCCTCACCTTTGGAAAAAGTGGTTTGACATAATAAGATGTTAACTTTATGTCGACTTAGGCCCAGTAGCTTTTTCTGTGGCTTCTTCAATGGATGGAGTTTACTAAGTTGTCATGGAGATAACACCTGTCTCCATTGACTCCTGGTCAACTTCAACCCCTTTTTTACTGGTTTTTGATTTGGCACAAAGTGTGGGTGATGAGAAGTGAGAGAAAGAGAGGACCCCACACAACCTTTAAGTCTAACGTAATCGTCAGGTGTCCAGGTGTAGATAATATGAAGATTCAGCCATCTAAGTCGTGTGTTCGTGTTTATTTGCCTTGTCGCCTTTTAGGACATACTTGAAAATGTTCTGTCTTCCTATCATAGCTCGCCTCTCCTAACCTTCAGCTCACAAGGAGTCAGAAACATTACCAGAAACATTTCGACACCCGATCACACATGACCGCCGTGTGGAAAACAAAGATCCTGGATAAGAGACTGAATGAACACCTGAAAACTTACGATATCAGCTGTCTGTGAAGACCAGATCAAAAGCGTCTAAAGTCATCGACTATAAGGCTCCTCTTCGTGTGCGACCACCTGTTATCACATGCCTGAAGCGATGTACCTTGTTCAGGTGATCACATTTAAGCCGCTTCCCCTGAAAGCTCTGGAAAACATATCGGTTTTATATTAACGGCTCCATCTTAGGCTCGACTAGAAACTGCCATAAAAATCTAATATCAGCTGCTGGTCAGGATTTATTAGCCATGAAAGCCTGTCCTCGTCTTTTCCTGCTTGTTTTATATCATCACTGTCCACCTTCTTTTTCCTCTCTTATTTTTCTCCTGTCCTCCTGCTTATTGTTTACCTTCTCTGCCTTTTCTTTACTCTTCTTCGCTCCCACTGCCTCGTCCACACACCCCTCTCCACACCCCCAGCCTTTCTCTGACTCTCCAAAGGCAGGTTCTGGCCACACAGAGCCACTAATGGGCTCTCTAACAGGAGGGCTGGCTGGAGATGTGTGAATGCACCACAGCAACACCACCACCACCACCACCACCACACAGAGCGATGAGAGGCACTTTCAGCTGAGAGAAATACAGGGCGTACACTGTTCTTCATATTCTTGCCTAGATGGAGCTTGGAGAGGGAGATGTATCGAGGCATTGCTGTTCGCACATCTGTATGGGCGCTGTATTGTATATATGCATGAGTAGTAGAAGAAATATATGCGTTTCTGAAGGTTTACAGAGCCTCATAAGAGCATTTAGCACTTAAATACTTCCTAACCAAGAAGCGGAGGATGTTCTTACATCTAAAGTCTTTATATTATATGCTACATTTTTCTTTAAAAAAAAAAAATCTGGAGGTTGTACAAAGTACAAATATATTCAACCATTATGAATGAGAATAGAGGGAAGGATTACAGATTATGCTCAAGCTTTTTTCAAAGAAAATATGTTGTTCCAGTCCGTGAGTCATCAGGAATTATGTTAAAATTGGCAGACATAGACATGCATATATTTTACAAGTCTAGGCAGTTTATCCATCAGATAAATGGAGGAGTAGAGAGCATCCTAAGTAAATGTATGCTGCTCTGTGGTGTAATGGTGGAGGAAGGAAACTAATGCAAGTTAATAGAATTTTTTTTTTTTCACTACAGGCTCTTGGGATTGCAGTCCACGAGTTGCAATGAGGATGAGTCATACAGTTCGGAGGCAGCCGGTCGGTCCTTTGTGCCGCAATATACACATATTATCTAGCCCGCCCCTCTAGACAAGTCCACACGCTCATACACACATTTTCACATAGTGAATTTCTTGAATATGAGTCTTGCGATTGATCAGGCTAATATTGTTGATCTTTGCTTGGCACGACAGGGCCTCCACGGTGCCTTTCCTCTGTAATTGTTGATAGTTTAAAAGGAATGTCCCCGTGCTCTGCCTCGAGACATCTTCACACGCAAACAACCACCTAATTGGCTTCAAATGCCATCAGTAAGAACAAAAACCCAAAAAAAGAAAGACGGGGAGATGATGAGGAGAGGCAGGGCAGAGAATGTGCGAGAAAGCAGATCGGAGGAGGAGAGGAGAGGAGAGGAAAGTCAGGGGTGGAGGGACACAGAAATAACATAAGAGAAAATGAGGTGGCGACGACAGGAGGTGAAGAAGGAGCAGATGAAACGACCAGAAGAAGCATTGACCGAACCCCCTCCCCCAGCACCCATTATCCTGAAGGCCCATAGGTGGTCTTTATTGGCTACAAACTCATTATCTGAGGCCTACTGATTACACTGCAAGAACGTCCACAGTGCCTCAACTCAAAAGAGTCGAGAGTGTAGCCGTCGCCCTTTAACCAAATCCTGTTTACAGTGGCGGTAAGATAGACCAGCTACTGTCCCAGTGGCATTTCACTGCCATTTAGCACGTATAAAGCAACACGTTTAGAGGTAATTAGTCCAATTATGAGGCTGTTATCTGCCTTTCTCAAAGCCTCACTGCATGTTAAGATTGTCCCATTAATGCCGTTGGGTTGGGTGCTGTTTACATTATTCACTGCTGAGGAAAGTCCGAGTCGTAAATGTTCAAGGTGCATTGTTTGGTTTGGCAGTTGCAGAGATGCAGGTTATTCAGGCTAAAGTAGGGAGTGGAAGATTAATGATTCAGCTCCTAATTCAGCACCTGAAAATAGTTTTGCATAAACCCCCGAACCAGAGTTGGCTCATACACGGATAGAAAGACTATATGGATTCATTAAAAGGAAGAGTTTGATGTTTCGGGAATGTGTTTATTCACTTTCTGTTCACCTTAGAGTTAGAGAAGAAGATTGATACCACTCTCACGTCTGTGTTAAAGGCAGCAGAAAAAGTCAGCTTTTAACTATGAGTGATGTTTCCCTCGTGAACTTTCTTCCACAACAGATTTGTTTATTTCTATTTATCTTAACTTGAAAAAATACACACTAGATCTCTGGAAGTAATTCTTTATTTCTCCTTGAATCAAAATAGTTTGATTTTTGAGCAAATGATGTGTTCAACATCACTTCAGGTTATTTATAATCTTTTCTTTCAAGTCTCATTTTAAAAAATTAGAGGCAGTAATCCGGGCAGTCAAATGTCAAGCAATTGTCAAGAGACACTTTGACACTTCACAATTTGTCTGGAAAATGTGAAATTGATTGCTTGCTCATAGAAAATGAAAAGTGGTTGTAAATGCATTATGATCATCACTGTGATATAGTTTAAATATTACTATATCTGTCTCTACGCTCCGCACTGTTGAAATGTCTTTTTGCCCCTCGAAGAATTTTTTTTTCTATCAAAGCTTCTTATGAAAAGCAACTTCTAACAAGCACAGACCACAAAAATGTTGCATCAACTTAAATCACAGTTTTTAACGGTGTTACGCTCGGTCCGTGTTCTTCGTCTCATTCAGCAGTGGGCAGTTTTTGCTTTTCCCCGAGGCTTTTGCTTAGGTGAGATCACATGAAACAAGAAATTCATAAGTCGAGTCCTCCTGTTACTATTTTGCTGGAGCAGTTGCTAAGATACTAGTGCTCTTGATGAATTGACTCATTACTTGAAGCAACAGTGTTATGAGTGTGATTCAAGTTCATTGCTTCTCATGCAGAGACATTTCACTCGGGTATCGGTTTGATGAGCGCTGTCAAAGGCATTTTTAAAGTGAGGCTGCTTCACGCAAGAACATCTTTACCAAATATGTTAATATAGTAAAATAATTTACGTTATTGCTCGATGTAAAAAAAAAAAAGAAAAGAAAAAAAAGCCCATCTTGTTAGATTTAGCTATGTCCTACTTTTTCTCCCATTTGCGATCCAAGGCTCGGTGGTGCAAATCTCCAGTTGCCGTTGATTAGTTTTAGTCGTCCATGTAGGGCCGAGTTGAACTTTTGCATTTTGGAGTGGCTTGTTGTGGTTTTATTCCTGCTAATAAAGGAGACTTGATTGAGCATCCCCCCTCATCCTCTCCTCTCCTCTACGTTTGTGAAAGAGCGCTCTTTTGGGCCCACTCGTCTTTTCTGTATCTTGATGTCTTTCTGAAGGGGTTTTTAGGGTCGAGATGTGGGCCTCTTAATGTGTGTATAGTCACAGTGTAAGTGTGGTCCTCAGGCAGCCACACTGAGGCCAAAGCACCGGTAACAGCTTGACTCAAGAGGACCCTACTGACTAATCTCCATAGGTGTGAATTACAGCTGTCAATCATCAATCAATCAGTCATTGCAAATCTGTATTTCCAAAACATCAGTCGATATTAAACATGACAGCAAATACTATTAATAAGACTGCATGGCTGCATGGTAGGTTCACTTTTCACATTATTATTAAGGGAATAGATGTGCTGACAAACCAGCAGGTTTCCATGACAACCAAAGACAAACACCAGATATACTGATGAGAAAACTTCAGCCAACAGAACAGGAACCAAAAGCTGTTTCAACGGACTTTATCAGACGTTTGTTTAACGTGTCATAATGTAAGTCAAATTATAGATTTGCAAAATGATTTAAGGTAGCATCCATTTATTGACCACTTTGGGCAATGGCAGATGCCATCTTATTACCATTTTAGGTTACTGTAGTATGACAAACATTAGCAAACATTATCCTATTTGCACACTTAATAGAGTAACATCATTTGAAATCATTTGTATTAGGGTGATAATAGACCTTTTTGTGTCCCAATAAGCCGAACCAACAAGCCAAGGCACACAAGAGAAGGGCCCTGAAACATGCACAAGCAGCTGTGATTCATAAAATGTGCACCTTGAAAAAGGTTTATGCTCTGTTTTAGATTACACACACTCATTTGACCAATTGCTAATATAACAATATAGATTAATTAAACTTCATTAATGTAGCCTTACAAAATGTGCAGGGCGATCAATGTAATTTTAAGCTGATTGATTGGATGTTTCTTAATCAGCTTTTTCATTGTACATGCTCGTCTTTCACCTTTTTTTTTCCAATGATCCAGATATTTTTACCAGGTTGTACTAATGAATCAACAACAGGTTTAATGCACATCCAAACCTTGAAGTGCTCTTACAGCGAGTTACCGAATACAGTATACGCAGACGATGAACTACTGTATGTGAATGACTGAAATGACCTGATAAAACTGATGCAGATGCCACATACAGTGCTGTATGTAATCATTACAGTGTTCCAAGCATCAATACACCATAGGGTTCATAGAGACACTAGGAAATTCTTGTATATAATGTCCCTTGTGACATCTTCTTCGTTCCTTGCGGCCTCTTCTTCATAATACTTCAGATTGGAAAAGGCTGTTGGCTTTTTCCAACCCCCACCCCTCAATATTCCACTGAGACCTTTTACGGGTGATGTTTTTTTGTGTGGTTCATTTGATGTTTATGGTGCTGACAATGTGTTTGAAGTTTGTGTTTTTGATGTTTATAGTTCCTTAGAGACAATGTCGCAAGGAGAAAAAATAATGATACACGAACAAGGAAGAGAAAAAAAAAAAAAGAAGTGAGAAGGTTGCTGACAGAAATTTGCATTAATGGCGGCTTGGCAGTCAATAGCAATTTTGAAGACTGTGGGGTCATTTTTGCCCAGACTCAGTCATACAAGAGATATTGTATACCCAGGATCAATTCCACCAACATTATTATTATTTTTTTTTTTGCTCAACAGCCTTTTGGCTATGCATAACTGTAGATGGAAAGACAAGTAGAGTATTTCAAACTATTTCAGCTTTGTCCCTGCCAGATCAATAAAATCATTCTTCTTTTGCTTTTTCCCAAAAGAACAACTTGAGGAGGATAAATTGCACAGTAATGGAGGTAAGGTATTATCGTCTGAACTCAGAAACACTAATTTTGGCTATTTATGTTTAAAATTTTTACTTTTCTTTCTCGTTCAACTAAAAGTTTTGTTTCAGTAAAAGTTGGCTTGTGTTATGACTCATGCAGTTATAATCTTCTGTTTTGGTGCACTTGTCCATTTCTCTCATTCTCCTGCTTGATTCATTCATGCTTAATGTCAGCATATTTAAATATGACGGCGCTACTAATACAGTCGCTTCAAATAACAGCAAAGTTAATTCTGTATTAATTGTGCACATTTGCTGGCTCTAAATGTCTGCTACTGCTGCAATCAAGATGTAGAGCTAATGAATGTTTTAGTATTAACTGCATGGCAACATATTACACCCATATGTTCACCCAAAATACTGAAAAATCATGCAGATAACTTTTAGTTTTATTTCCCCAGATAGTTTTATATGCCCAAAACTATCTGCATGGCTTTGTACGAGAAGTAAGACAATCTGCCTTGTTTTAATTTGAATTATGTTGCAGTCTTTTGGTGTTTGTATTCTACGTTCTCATTTGACAGGGAGCCAGGCAAAGCAGGACTGGTCCATCCAGTGGCCCACCTCTGAGTCGGGTAAAGAAAACACTCCGGTGTGCCAGCCAGAGGCCAGTCAGTGGATCCGGTTCCAACTCTCCCAAAGCCCAAAAGTCCAGTCCAAGTACAACCAGCACATGTGCCACAGCCCCCAGGCCCTGGCCCCCCCTTTATACGCCGATCGACTCACTGTCGACAGCCCCGCCACAGGGCTCTTCCCTCCCTTGGACTCAGGTCATCGCTCCTTGCCCCCGTCACCCCGCCAGAGGCATTTTGGCCACACGCCTCCTCGGACTCCCTTGGTGGTCAACACCATGACCCCTCCTGGCACTCCCCCCATGCGGCGCAGGAACAAAGTGAAGGCCCCAGGAACGCCTCCACCGCCAAGCCGCAAGCTCATCCATCTGCTGCCGGGCTTCACCGCGCTGCACCGCAGCAAATCCCACGAGTTCCAGCTGGGGAACCGCTTGGATGACACACAGACACCAAAGTAAGTGTTAGTCTCTCATTTTTATGACAAACAATGTTGAGCGTTGTGTTTAATTAAAGGCCCAATCCGCATTTCGATGAAAATTCAAGTGTCACGCTAAAATTAAAAACATGCATTTGGAATCTGCTATTAGTCTCAAATTGATTGACGTGTCTTTACAAGATCAGACCCCTTTCAAAATAAAAAAGTAATTAAGGTTTTCTAATGCCGTTAAATGTCTAAACAGGCGTATTTTTTTTCAATTAAAATCAGTTGACAAACACACAAACTATTATTTTTCCATCCCTTAAGACAAATTCATTTGCATTCTTTATATGCAGGTGAGTTCAGCTCAGATTTCTATGTTGTTTAATATTGAAGCTGGTGGCATTTGTTGAGTGTGAAGTTATATCTTATAATTAGCTCAGAAAATACACCAGCACTCAGCAGGTGATAAATGAGGCTTTGAGTAATGCATTTACTAACGATCAAAACTTCACATTGGACCCTTAAAGATTGTGTATGCTTAGAAGGCTAATGATATTAAATCAATGATAACCTTACACCAAATATTGTTGTAATCTAGAGTTGAAGCTGTATTGAACAACTTTCTTATATTCTTCTGTAAGTTGTCGCTGGTTCGGTCACTTTCATCATTACATGCAGAGATTCGGCGCTCCGTCTCTCCTGTACAAGGTCTCACAGCGTAATTCTATTTGATCCATGTAAGTGCAGAAAGGAAGTTCGGGCCCCACCTTTCCTTTCAGTACTTACTTACTAGAACATAATCTTCCACCAGAGCCCAATCAGATTAATTCCTAGGAGGACATCATTGCCCATAAAGAACCAACCGACGGTCTGTCAGTAGAGATAAGAGGCCTCGGGGCTGAGTTCCTGACCGGCTATGCCTGCGTCTGGTGCTATGCTGATCAGATTTGGCCATGAACAGGATCCACCACTACTAGGTAATCAGGAACCAGAGTCTGCCTCAGGAGAGCTGCCCTCATTTTGATAATGCCATTAGATGACAGTGCCCTATCACTGCTACACTTGGTAAGTTAATATTTAGGAGTCGTCCTCTGCTTTTATGACGGCCATCTGGGTTATATTCGGTGTGTGTGTGTGTGTGTGTGTGCGCTTAGTTGCGGACAGAGCTACATCCACACATGTCGTCGTGCGTGGGCGTGCATATATGTGTATCTGCGCAGCGAGGAGTGGATCATAGCTGCAGTGAATAGGCTCAAACGGCATTAGAGAATTGATTACCGGTCCCTGAGCGCTGATAGACTGCAGGCTGTGAGTTGAGCCCCTCTAATCAATGGTCTCTGTGTGTATGTGTGCCTGGAAATGTTGCAACTCATCAAGACAGGGCAGATCTGCTGGCTTCTCTGATAGCCAAGTACCTCTCATAATACATCATAATTTTTTTCGGCGGATGGCGCTGACAATAATCAAGCCGGTGGTTCAGTTCTGGCATGAGACGCACTGGTTTGTTTCTCTGTGCACAAGGGAAAATTGGCCTCATTTCAAGGTTGGCATCTGTTCCTTTAAATACCTGTAGTACCTGAACTACTACATTTTTATACATCCTGCTATAAGATTACCATTCCTTTCCTTGTTTTTTAACTTTATGGCTCAGTATTGGGATGAAAAACAAGAAAAATGTATCCTACAAAAAAAAGGCTATTTCATTCTTGAATGGCTGTTTTTCTATGCTACCCTTTTTCCTTCCATATTACTCATATTTCTACCTATTACCAAGTGCAGGATTTTAATAAGCTTGCAGTTATCCTCAGGTCCTCATTTTCTCTTGCTTAATTGCCCGGCACTGTGGCCAGGACACAATAACCAGGGATTACCCTCTGACCCCAAGAGACATTTTTTTCTCCCTTTATCTTAATGAGATATGACCTAATATCTCATTATCACTGCATAATACAGAATAGACACTATGCAGATGAATGTGAAAGGATACCTAGCGTACCTGAAAAACTCAGGGTTGGTTTTTGGCAGCGATAGATGAGTGACATTTGATTTTTTTTTTATGCAATAATTGCCCATTATCCTTTTTGCTTTGAAACATTTAAGTATTATCATTAACTTTAGAGGTAAAAGATGGTTTAATTGCTTCACCATAGTTGTATTCTGCTTTGCTCTTTGTATTGTCACTACAATGTGAAATAAACTTGGAGGAATTGCATTGTTAATTTAGAGTTTCAAACGTGGTAAATATTCATGTTTTGGCTTAATATATCATTATTTATCAGAGATGGTGCATCTTATAAAAAAGGTACTTTCAGGGCATATTAAAAGTCATAAAGTAATAATCCGCTGCTTTAATATTTATTGATCTTCTGCTACAGAAGATGTGTCTTTCTGATACTGAAAAAATTCAGCAAATACTCTGGACCGCCTGTTTGATCCCTCATCTCCTGCTTTATAGTTCTGTGCTTCGCGGTTTAATGTGTTTAGTCTAGTGTGATAATGTGTTTTCTTTTCAGCTTGCAGTGAACCACAGGCTGGTTTTTCTATCCCTCTGTAGAAATAATGAACAAATTGCCTTCTTACCAACGTGTTCAGTGGATCCAAGAAAATCTCACCCTGAGTTTAAACAGCTGCCAATTTTCCAAAAAAAAAAGTGTTGAGAAATTGTTGGGTTTTTTTTTTAGTTGTTTTTTTTTTTCTCTCACCACCTGTAGAGAGCAAGTTCAAATATATTCAGGTGTGTTTCAGCCTTGGTTTGGTCCTTCATCTACTCTCTCTACATTAGTTTTTCCCAGTTTTGTATATGACTTAACAGATTGTCCAGCAAACTAAAACAACGAGAAGAGCTGTTGATGAGCAGGAAGTCATTTTGGTCACTAAACTCACTATTTTTTTTCTCTATATATGCTAAACTTAATCTAAAGCTGCATCAGTTATTTCAAGCTGATGTCCTTTACATGCCGTAGTTGTTGGTCGGTAACTAGACCTCATAAAGCTAAAGGAAGCGTATCACAAATGAACAAATGTCAACTTATAAAAGTTAAAGATATCCACAAAATAGATGTTAAACATGAGAAACGGCTATGAAAACAAACAATTATGAAAAATATGTTAGATTTTTTTCCCCTCCAGTCACACTCATCATACGTAGCTCGTAGAGTGCATATACACGGCATCAACTTTAACCCACAGTCGCTAACAAGGAAGGAGGAGGAAAGTCTAAACATGGTCTTTATCACAAGTGGATCCATACTGTGTTTAATTAAAATGGCTTATTGTATAAACTACTGAGGACAGTGTTAGTACATTACATGTGGACATTATAATATAACACATTTTAAATATATTCTGCTCAATAGTCCTTTAACTGGAAAGCGGGATAACACCACTGATATGCTAATATGTTTTCACTGTGCTGTGTAATTGAATTGAATATAAATACATATTTTTTTTCAGCAGATAGATACTGAGCAGATTCGTCTTGTTACTATGGTAATGACTCAGGTCGGTTGATAGATGTGGTGTAAAAAATAGAACTACCGGCGCGTCTTTAACGAGCAGGATAATGTTGCCAGTTAGTAGCATGTGAAGTAATTTCCAATGTGACACTTTTTTTTCTTTTACACTGGAAGACATTAAAGAAGCGTTACACTTTATTTTTTTACTTGCAGCAAACTCACATTTAAGATTTCACATATTTTTATTCATCTGATTGTGTGTTACGGTGAATTATGAGTTAATTATTTGAATCTGTAATCTCTTGTGTGATTGTAAAAATAAAGCAAGAATGCACTTCATTAAGGAGAGTTTTACAGTTACCGTTTAAAAAAAAATATACCTTCGATATGAATTAGGGATGATTTCAAAGTAGCAAAACATATTCTCATATATATAACAAAGATGTAGATTCATACATGTTGTTGAGTTGATTGAGATGCCAGGAGGAGAGTTTGAGCATCATAGTTTGAGTCCTTTTACATGAACCTAACTATGAGTAAGCTTCATTCGCTGCTACAGTATTGTGTACAATGTGATGCTAACCTCTATTGGCGATTAAATAGAAAAAAACAGCCAGTTATGTCGGTGCTTTGGGAGCAAATGTCTTCAAGCAAAAGTTTCTCTCAGAAGTTTAAAGCTTTTTAAAGTCTTTTTTTTCAGATTGACTCATATTTAAGGAGATGACTAATTCTGATCTTTCCTTTTCCAAAAACAGCAGAACTGGTAAAAAACATGTGTGTTGTTGCCTCCATGTTTTTCTTGAGGAAAGGATCAGATTGGTCTTCTTAGAACTAGACACACAATACAACCTGAATTATGAGCAATAGGTGGGATAGAGAGACAGAAATGACATTTCTCCTGTTAATGTATTTAACATGTTGTCTGTAATGATGCCAGTCTTTCCTCACATTGACTCATTTGACTTTGAAATGTGAGAACCAATTTCTGCTGTCAATCGACTGCTTCCTACCCCACCGAACACCTGCAAACACACACACACACACAGACACACACACACACACACACACACACACACACACACACAGACACTATCAACCCAGAACTCTGGAAAAGTTTTTGTAATGCTGCAGTAAAATACTTTATGTCTTTTGTTTTATGTGTGAAAAGCTTTAGGTGTAAATTGACAATACCACAGCTGAGATGAGATGCATTAAACAAAAAAAAAAATCCAAAACTTTATCACAAATCACCTTTTGAAATGAACTGATCATGACGAATTGATTATATAACAATGTCGAAGTGTTTGCGGGTTGAATATGAATAAGCCGCTCGACATGTTCATAGTTTCACTTAGAAAACATAAGTGCTCCGGATACCCAGCACCACTTCAACTCTAATTTCAAGGCAGGAGTGCAACAGCAATTTCATTTTGCTTATGTTACAGCTTTTCTATCTCTCTGTCTGTCTCTCTCGTATCTTTATTTCTCAACATCTCCCCCCCCTCTAGCCTCTATATCTCTCTCTCTCTCTGTGCCCTTTTCAAAGCAGAGAGGCTCTTTGGGCTGGAGTGTTAATTAATGAACCTCGTTGTCTATGGTAATGAGTAGTAACATGCAATGCGTGGAAAAGGCCAAGTTGAGTTTTTCAGCCTGTACGGCCCCACTCGGCACGTCACGCCAAGATCGTTCTGGAAAAGTGGGCGTGTTTGTTTTTCCTCTTGTCTTACCCCCCTCCCAACCTCCCCTCCCTCCCGCCAGTGGAAACGGTAATATAATATAGTTAATGCCACCTTATGAGAGTTTCACAGCTTTTTGAATGTTAAGCACTTTCTTATTGAATTGGATGTTTGCTAATAAATCACATAGCGCCGGAGGTTGGCATGATTCACCCTCTGCTTCTCTCAGGGTAATTCTACCATGCAACACTCAGGGGAAGCAAATTTGCATCCTTTCCATGACTAATTTAGCTGTTTGCTTTCACTGAGCTGGTGTACACATCATATATTTCTTTTCCCCCCTATTCTCTCTCTGTTTCCTTTTCCTTTCTCTCTTCACCCCTTCTCATTATGCATCTCTTTTGAGAACCTGTCAATGCGTTATTTTACCATCATCTGTAACATCTTGCGAAATTTAGTGAGAAAATAGTGTTTTTTTTTGCCCCCTTATTTATTTATTTTTTCTTTGTGGCACGAAGCGAAACTGTTGATGAGATTCGGGTGGTGTTGACTGACTTCGAGTGATGAACAGAAACTATAAGGGTCAACCTCCGCTCGCAAATTGATCGGCAGGTGTTTTAATAGTAGTTGGCAGCAGGTGAATACAGGTAAAAGAGCAGTTTCTGACGCGTCAGGTTCCAGAAGTAAAAGCCTGTTTAAATTAATTTTATTTATTAGTTGAATCATCAATACGAAAGATTAACAACTGTGGGAGAAAATAATTAATTTAAATAATTTAATTAAAAAAAAAAAAAATGTTTGGATATATTCAGTAACTATGATATGATGTTCATAACTATAACAACAAAGCATTTGTTGTGTCGAGGATTATGGGTAATGTAGTGCTAAGACATGTCCGCCACATGAAACTGACGATTTCACAGAAATACTCCTGAGGATGTCTTCTTAACAACAGATCAATCTCCATGACAACAAACTCTGAGGAGGACTGTGTGATACTGTCACTATACTTGCATTATTATACTCCTACAGTATCACTGGTAATAATCAGAGTGTGGCTTCATTAGACTTCATCTATTCAACCTGACTTATATTAGCTACCTTCTTGTTGGGAGGGGGTATTTTGTTTTGTTTTTCTCTACCACATCAGTAGCGAGCGACACATCTGTCTCCTGGCAGCAGCGTAACCAAGAAAGATGTTGGTTTAAGAGTTGTCATTTCTGTAAATCGATTACTCGTTGGCATTTACCTCTGTCTCTGTTTTTCATGAATGTATCCAGGTAGCTAGCTAGATCTGTGGAAAGATGACGTCCAGTTGAGGTGCTGAACAAATCAGATACAGATAACAGATACAGGACCTCCACTACTCGACTAAAATGACCGTCGGTGCTGCTCAGCTTTGTTTCACGGAGCGATCTGTAATCTGAAGACATGTTTTTTTAGCGCCTTTAAATTCAGCTGGCATCAAATCTGCTCCCCAAACGATCCAGCGAGATACAGATACGCCACACACACACACACAGCGTCACATTAGCCAGCGACCTTTGACCCGTGGCGGATTATTGGTCTTACATGCTCTGCTGTGTGGGGCATTCACTGTGTAGTTAAGCGTGCTGCATAAATCCATGTATGTCAGTGGTGTAAGATAATATATGTGTGACTGAAGCAGCGGTGGTTGTGGTCGGATATGGGGCGGAAATGTGAGTGCATGTCTTCTTTTTTCTCCGCGGACAAAAGCTCATCCATGTTAATCAGGGTTCTGTCCTCTTTGCTATTAATGATAAGTCAGGTGAGAGGGGATGTCAACACCAGGCCCCTTAACAGCCAGATGCTGCCACTCCTCCCATTCATAATGAGCGCTTCACCGGTGGCTCAGAAATTGGAGTCATGATTATGAATTTATATGAGTGTTTAGGAGTGGTGGTTAGCCCAAATGCCATTGTTTCTGCTGGAGAATGGATTTATTGGGCTGATGGGTTTTTTTCCAGCGACAACAGCAGCAAATTATCCTTAAAAGTTGTGTCATTCCTTTTTTTCTTAAAACGTTTTAATAAACGAACATCTGAGTGATTACCAATCTGTACGCCAGGAAAGGATTTATAGTATTTGCACCGCGCTCAAAGCAGTTCATTTTAATTTGGGGAAATCTTATTTTTCTTTTTAAATTCATTCATATGAATCCTTTTTTTGTTTCCCCGACGTGGTCATTAAAGTTTCCTTTCAATCTGTGTTACTAGAAGATCAAACACAAAATTTACAGCGTGCTAGCTGGCAACAGGCCATATTTACAGCCGCTGTCTGATGTATTAAACAGTGGAGTGACTGTTACTACCCAACAACCATAAAGAGAGTTATTACCATCGTTCATCATTCGGGTCATCATCTGGAGGCTTTCATCTCAGCGTTTCTTATTGATGTTACAGTCGAGACAGATAACATCTGCTGCAGATTCCATATTGTCTCTGACCTTTCCTTCTTTTTAGGCTTGCTGTCATTTACAAGCTCTGCCTGCGCTTCGAAACTACCGCTTAACCTACACGACTGTTGGGCCCAGAAAGCTGTTCTCCTGCGCCTGCCGCTTTAATATTTGTATTAGGGAGTTTAAGGTTTGAGTTATGGTTTCATTTGAACTAAATTGAGAAAATAAATTCTGATTCAATTCAGTGTTGGAGGAGGAGGAGGAGGGAAAAATACACACGATGCATTGTACACGGACCTGCTGGCATGCATGTGGCAGATAAGAGAAGGAGGCTGGAAGATGATAAAAAAACCCTTTAAGAGCGCTGATTGCAAACAGTAAAAGACGACTGGGGTTTTATTTCATTGTATTTTTAACGGTGCAGTTCAGTCAGACCTTAATGCATTGATCTATGCATTGAAACAGTTAAAACAGTCAATACAAACGTACCTTAACACATGGACAAATGCGTCTGGTTCAAGCCAGTGACTCTGTTGTGTTTTACTCCTCTAAATGTCATCTGTAAAGCAAATTCTAGTTATTATTATGCCGGTATAATTAAAAAAAAAAAAACCCATACCGATTTTTTTTCATACTAATTTTCTGACAATATACTGTGTAAAAAAATAATTATAGACTCCTCCACTCTGAATAATAATTTCTCTGATAAGGTTCTTCCACCAAAAGAATTACCTAGTTAGTAATTCTAGAAATGACTTCTTCTAATTCTCCCTCATTAAAAATCCTGAATCTATGAATATGGAAATCCTGCTCCTAGATGCATGTGTTTTTTTAAGTCCGATTTTTGGAGAAACAGTGAAGCTCAAACATCCAGCGTGTAGTGATGAAGGATTCTGGGACACCTGTTTGAATTTTAAAGCCTCAGACATGAACCTGCTTTCCTTTATTCATCATCGTTCTTTATTTCTATTCATCCCAAAACAATTCAGCTGCAAATGAGATGCACTGAGGCAGAAATGCAATGTTTGGATGCTCAAAAAAAATAAATAAATAAGGGAGAACCATCTAACATCGGATGCCATACAGAAGAATATTTCAGCGCTAATCTGCGCAACTTTTCCTGATTGTGGGTTTTCAGGCGAACACTGATAAATCACTGTGTTGTCATCTTTAGTGTTATTGCATAAGAGAGAGATTGAAGATATAATATTTGCATTTAGAGCATTTCTTTCTAAGGTGATTTTAGCTTATTTTTGAGCAGTACTCAGCCATGATGTCATTTTATCAAACAACTTTATTGCTGTAGGCGAACATGTCCGAAGAAGAAGAAAAAAAAAAAGTGTAAATAAAACATCAGGAGTTTTTGAAAACCTGTAATTAATCCGATATTTTGTTCCAGGAAACTTAATTTATTGATATTGATACAGTAACTGTAGCAGAGGGTGAGCAGAGTTGCACTTTACAGATTATTGTACATGTATTTTCTTGTAATATGTATTGCTTTTTTTTTAAAATATTCATTTTAGTCTCATTCAGTTAAATATAAATATCCATTTAAAATCAGAAAAATATGTGATACAAGTCCTTTTTTTTTTAGGCACATTAGAAAATACATGTTATAATAATAACCAGAACGACAGTGCTGGTGTTTATTAGATTTATACTTATATACTAATACTAAAAATCAAAAACTTCTAGACGGTATTAAAAACGGACGGCTGTATTTCATGCTTAGTATTCGATATCGCCGGTCTTAAAACAGATCAACCTTCATGTCTCATTCCTTGACGGCTAAACACACGTTTTCCCGCTCGCCGTTAGTCAACTCTCTTTTATATATATACACACACACACACACACACACACACATACATATATGCATTTTGAAAGTTGAGTCAGTTGAGATCTTCAGGCGTACCTGTCAACAAAGATTGCGGGTCAAATATTCGACCCGAGTTGTTTTTTAAAAATGAATACATCAAGAGAACGATGCCTCTGCCGAAGCAGCTCGAATGCAGAGACTTAGAGACGTGAATTATCTCCTCTTATTATGTCACGGTTGTTCACAGAGCAGAATGTTAAGTGCTGACCTGACGTTGCCCCTGATGCATTTTTTTGTTTTTACTTTCTAAAACTCTAAATCGCTCTAAACTTAACTTGATGGGCTTTAATGTACAACTACCGCAGCTAAAATATGCGCCGTCTGATCGAGGATCTCGAGAGTCGAACTGGCCTTTAGATTTCTCGCATTATGAACGGCATGAAATATTTCAATAAATGCCGGTTTATTTGAAGCAAGGCTGCAAGTATTGATGAATGAGTTCAGTCTGTAAAAATGTCACAAAGGACTAAACGAGACCAAACGCTTTGCTATTGGTACAACCGGAGCTAAATCCTGCTCACAATAGTTGTTAGAAGACATTTCAGTCTGAGAGAGAAAAGTAGACATTTTTCACATTTAAGAATCTGCAGCCAGTGAATATTTGATATTTTTTCTTGGTAAATGACTTAAAGGATTTATAATTCCTCCAGGTGACAAGTTGAATTCATTGAAACGTCATTTGAGCGTTGATTTAAAGTGGATTGAAGTTAATATTCGCTGTTGTTTCACTGGTTTGCAAGCAGACAACATCTCCTTTATTATGAAAAATAAAATCCACGTTTTATTCACAGGGCCACAGCATGTAGACAAGCCCAATACTATTATAACCAGGCACGCTGTGCAGTGACACAGATCCCTGATATGCTACTGAAAAGACATTCGCAATGTCACAGTCCGGCTTCCTGTCAACGTGTCACTCCTCTGTCTCCCTGCTCCCCCGCTCCCAAACCACTGGTCTGGCTTCTCCACCACCACCACCTCTTTCCACACACACATACATATGATTCCCTCCCCTGGCCTCTGACAGCGACGCCCACCCGTATCACCTAAGGAGACAGCAACAGAGGGGTAGAAGGGAAAGCAAGTTATTATTATTATTATTATTATTTTTACATGTGCTTTATTATCAGTCGACCGTCTCAACAGGTGATCAGATGTCATCATGATGAGACATCACATGTTCACCAGACCAAAACACACACACACACAGACACACACACACACACTTTCACAGACATCATACCCATCTTGTCCATTAAAACACGCATCTTAACAAACATGTTGTTTGTATATTTAGTAGTGGCGTCTGTGATTGCTGCATATCAGTGTCTCACCTCAAGGTAAAATTAACATTTGTATGAAGCAATGAAGCAATGCATCCCCTCTAGCAGTAAACGTTCAGCTGTTACACAATATGTTTGTTTGTTTGTTTCACCAGAGTCAACAAACTGGTGAGGACTGCAGATACTCTGTATGATAGATTCACATTCTCCACCCGCCTCAGTGTTTCCAGTTCGTTCCCGTCTTTCAGGTTCTCAGGTTAATTGGAGATGAAGTCCGTGCATTGATACGTTCAGGTTTCTTCTGACTTCTTTTCACTAGTCTCAGCAATAAGCCTTGTTATAATTCATACATCTTGTCTGTATAATACTTGATATACTTTATATGTGCAACATTTTTGTTTGTTTGTTTGGTGCTGTGCAGGTAGCGTGCAGTGGGATTTTTTTTTTTTTATTGATTTAAAAACTACTGCCTGTAGTGGCTGAAATGGCACAGATTAAAGCAGTGAACCAAAACAGCGAAGTTACGGGCCAGACAACCAAAATAATGAGAAGAAAGATACTATCAAGCTGCTTTTAACTGTGCAAATAGTCATCTGACCCATCAGTTTATTTGACAATATTGATTGGATCAGATTTAACGCAACTGGTGTGTAGGATTTCACACTTGCACTGCAAACATAAACCTTAAAACCTAAAAATATATATATATATATACAACCCATTGTCTCCATTATTTAGATTTTTGATTAATCTTTAAGTATGAGGGCATAAGGCCTGTTTTATTGTGGCCTTTTGAATTAAATCTGCTTCGAAAAAATGAATTGCATTTTGTAATTAAGGCCGTCTGGATTGTTGCACTTACCGTGTAATAACTGAGTTTGGCATTAACTTTAACTATTGTCCCCGTGGAAACGAGAAGGGTAGCAGACTGCCAGCTTTGATTAAACTCTGACTTCTGAAAGCGAGACAAACCTGCTTCGGATGAAACCGCTCCAAAGAGCTCGCAGTAAGTTGTAATCATTATTCCAGCCACCTTTTATTTCATTTCTCTACCAACTTTATTAGAGCAACAAAGAGAAGATATTATTCCACTTGCACTATTATTCCCATTTGCATAAAAAAGCAACAGGGTGCTTTTCTCACTATGTGGGTCTCAGAAAAAAGCTCTTTGCATATTTCTGAGGTAAAAAGTGAAGATATGCAGATGGATTCCTGCAAGTCATTTATTCCCCCGGATGGACACAAGTGTTAATTAGGCAGAGCTTGAATATTTTCCGGCATTACTGTTGAGATATGCCAGTTGGATAGTGAGCAACAGCTAGCTAGTTAGTGGAGAAAGCTGTGCAATATTCATGCTCTTGAAATGTGAGAACGTAAAGGAAATATGTCGTTTGAAGGATCGTCGCTCTCTCCTCTGTACTTGATCAAATAGAAGTTTTACTTGAAGGTGTCACTGTAATTAGTGTCACTGCAAGCATGGAGGAGTGCATGTGGAGGGAGTGGGTGGATGAATGCATGTAGGTCTGTGCATGAATGTCTTGATTTGTTTTCATTCGCTTTGCAGATTGTGAAGTGGAAAATCTCATAATTCAAAAGTGTAAACCAGCCAGGAAACTTAAAGGGGACCTATTATGCTTTTTCCTTATATATATATATATATATATTACATGTGATGTAATGTGATATATATATAATGTGATGTGAGCTGCCAATTAAAGTTTGATATGTGATATGTTGAAAAATAAGAATATTTTAAACAAATTAATTAAGCAGCAACTAACCAAGTGAGCTACAGCGGATATAAAAGGTCTACACACACCTGGTTGCATAAATAAAAATATGCACACCACCCTTAAACTAATACTTTGCTGCAGCACCTTTTGGCTTTTATTACAGCACTCAGTCTTTTTGGGTAGGAGCCTAACAGCGTGGCACGTTCGGATCACCCCACTGTCCCGTCCCATCCCGTTCCCCGCTGGATTCCCACAGGAATTTCATGGGATCCACAGGATTATACGTATTCACAAATCTACGTACTAGTTACAGATTTGTCTACACATCTCAGATTTGTCTAAATCTCTACACGCGTGAGAGATTCTGTTGCACATTTACAAATGTGATTATCGAGTGGAAATGCCTGTGGATGAAACCTGTTGGTGTTTTTTTTCCCGAGAAGTAAAAGTTCAGGTTCAATGACAACCGGCCCCGCCCACCACCACACTGACGACCATTTTCAAAACCAAAAAATCGGGAATATCCTCTCCTTTCTTTTTTTTCCATTTACATCTACAAATCACCCGAGGATGCATGCAGGGAGATGAATGGTTTCATTTAGATTCAAATGATTCATAAAGTGGGCTAATCGGAATAACTGACAAAAGCTCTATGAGGGGAAAAGTGATAACCTGCAAGCTGCTTCCTTAGTGCAGGAGATGGTGGGGAAGTGCTGGGCTGGTTTTACGGGTCTAATTAAGTCGGTGAAACTGAAATGGGAGGAAAATTTCCAATGGAATTTAACACTTAATGAGTGTTACTTTGCATGATAAGTCAGTCTTAAATTTTTTTTTTCTTCATGATAGATGAAGTCACATTTTCTCTCTCTTTCATGCTTTTTCTCACCAGTATTTATTTTTTTTCCAGTTTTGTCCTCTGTGTTTCTACTCGTCCTTCACTGTCTAGTCTGTATTTGTCTGTGCATCACTCAGACATCAGTTTATGAGTCGGTCTGTACAGATCTGATGTTGCTGCCTAACTTGAAAACTCAATCTGAGTTGTTCTTTCAATTTAAGATTTAAGACTGTTATATAAGGTTAATGGAGGTTTATTTTTGCACTCACTACTCTGTTAGGTGGGTATATTTTTAAGTGTGTCTACTTGGCTGCCTGGCTTCCAGCTAACATTTTGATCCCAAAATATACTAAAGTTGGAATATAGTACTCCTTAAATCAATTACATTTTACCGAGCCTTAGCTGTACAAGTTGTGTCCCTCAGTTCACAGTTACTTCACTATAATCCTGTGCATCTGTGTACCTTCAGGTAATATCTTGTGCTAAACTCTTAAAGTTTTTCTCAAACAAATTACATGACAAGCTGACAAAGACAAATTGCACTAGATAATTATCCAAAATTCAATTGTGAAATGACACGTGGCAGAAAGAAGCCGGTGATTATGGGAATTTATGGGTGACTTACGATTTGACATGAAATACACATTTTTTTTAAAAAAGATGTTTTTTCCATGTAATTTACAAGCTTCTGCCCAAACGCGGGAACGTAACCACAGAGACGGCTGTTTGATGTTATATGCTAATACCACCCTCCAACTTTAGAGATAATTTGTTAAGCAATACTTATCTAAAATGAGCGGCTGTCAACCTGAACATCACACTGTCTTCCTTTACTTGCTGGAAGCACAGTGCAGATTTTTACCGTGCATTTATTCAAACACTGTTTCTCTTATTGTGAAGGCCCCGTAGAGCGCAAGAGTTTTTTTTAAAGTTTTTTTTAATATTTGGTCTTTTCATAAAGATAAAATGTTTAGAAGTGTGTATTTCACTAGATGGTGCATCTAGCAGATCAACATCCAGCAATTAGTCACTTTCCATTTCAAATTAGCTGCCTTTTTGTATTTCTTTAGGAACTTTTTTTGTCAATCTCAATCCTATTTTAATTTTAATCCCATAATTATGTTATTGCAATACATTATACTTATAGCACCTTAGGGTGCTGTCACATAATACTTTGTAAACACATAATCACAGGTAGTTTGCTAATTGGGCTATTTAGGGAGCTGGTTTCCTGCCAAGTTAGATAGTTTTGCAGTGAGTAGAGTCAAAACAAACCCATGACTATGAGATCATCTCAAACTCATGATCTCCGTCTGCAATGCTCTTCATGTACTTTCCACATGTTGTTTTGTAATGACGTTGTTGTAATCGACTTATCTCGGTGCACCTGCTTTCTCTCACCCTCCGTTTTATTCCCCCGTCCAATACGGGTGTGAACTTGTTGCGTTCGGCTGTGGCGTTTGCAGCATGTGTAGGTGGAGAGACTAATAACGATGAGTTACTGGAAGGAGCAGGGGAAGTTTTTTTTTTCTTTTCTATAAAAAGCTTGAGTCATATCACTTATTCACCATGTTTTACAACAGCATCACATTATGGTCATTATGTATATTGGCATATATGCTGTGTGACCTTGATCCTAACTGAATATGAAGCTGGATGGTTCACAGTAAAGTCTTGGAAAAACAAAAGATGGGAAAAAGTGACCTAATGGTTTGTGTTTTTGTGCAACTATTTACTGCCACTGGATTTTTCTTTGTCCTTAAAAGCTTTTGAAATGTTATTAAACCATTCTGGCGTGTGTGTGTGACCTGTTTCCTCTTCGTTTCCTTGTCTCCCTCAGAGTCAAGAAGAAGACCAAACCCTTGAACCTTAAGATCCACAGCAGCGTGGGCAGCTGTGAGAATCTACCCACACAGCGCTCGCCTCTTCACACTGAACGATCTCTGCGCTCCTTCTTCTTCCCCTCCTTCATCCCTTCCACACCTCCTGTCCATGCTGAAACACCCTCTGCAAGTAAGTTTTTTTTTTTTAATCATCTCACACACTATGCTTTTATGAAATGAGATTTTTTTTAATGCCTTCAATATATCTCTTTCATATTCTAATCCCTCCTGACATCTCCTTATTTAGTTCTCAGGCAGTATCTCATTTCAGGGATATTATTCTGCTCTCTGCCAGGTTAAGTCAAAATCTACAATTGACTCTGGGCTTGAAAACTGAACAAGGGGCTGAGAGCTCATAAGCAAAATTATGCATCTATCCAAAAGTCAGCATCTTTGCACTTAAACAAATCGTTGCTTCAAAATGGAATAAACGGTAGTCAGATGGCCGTAATTATTCTCATCTCCATAATTTCTTTTTGTTAAGCGCAACTATGTTGGAAAATGCAACAAATGAACAATCGGTTCCTGCCGTAATGACTGGAGGTTGTGTGTCGCTGCACATCGGCCGCCTTATTGACAAGATGCATTATGGGGCATGCGAAAGGAAGCCATTAGACGGAGGAGGAGATGGAGAAAGGCAGAGAAAACAAAAAAAAGGAAAGGAGGTCGTGTCAAGGAAACGAGTGATGAATAGTCGTCACTTAGTGTTGTTAATAGTTGTAGACCTTGACTTAAAGGTATTTGGGGCACAGCAGTGCATATTTGTCGGTAGAGGCATGATGTTGAATAATCACCGCGCGCCATATGCAGGTCATGTACCTGATTGAGGTGGCGAAGCACAGCTGCAGATACACATGAAGATATGTGAGAGTACGAGTACGTGAATATGTTACTCTTTGAGATGAAAAGTCTGCAAACCAAATATATGTGGAGATAAAGCAGATGAACGAAATAAAAAGACCTTCGTTGTGAACATGCAAATGAGTAAACAATCGAATTAAAGAAGCAGATATTATCATATGGAAAAGTTAACTTCTGAACACTGTGTAAAGGAGCAAGTAAAAAGGACACCTTCAGGATATGTAATGTTGACTTCAGGGTTTTTCAGGTATAAACTGCATGTTAATTAGAAGAAGTCGTTACCCTGCAAGCCACAGATAGAGATAAAAACGTGACAATTATCTGAACTCTGAGTGTTTCAGTAATAAAGCGATGATCACAAAGCTGTAAATACTGATCACAGGCCTGCAGTCACAATGAAGTCATCTCCCATGTCTCCACCTGTACGTGTGTGTGGGAGTGCATACCGACAACCTACTGAGCCTCAACGTCCAAGTTAACAGCGCCTGCTCCGGGCTACAGCAGAGATGGGACTTCATACGTAGAGTTTTTAAGAGATGGAGCGAGTACACGTGGGGTTTTTTTTTTTTTTTTATTCTGCCGTACTAGAAAGCATTATTAGACACGGTGGGTATCACAGCTTGGCTTGGAAACCTGCCTGTACAAGTAAAATCCAAGATAAGGTGTCCGCTGTGGAAGGGTGAAGGAGACGTACAGCCTGATATTCCCCTTCAGGCTCTTCTGGGAGCAAGTTAATATGCACGTCATATCACCTCTGACTTCTCAGCCTAATATGAGCCAATTTTTCACTTCGGGTTTCCAAAACACAGGTTATAATAGTGAAAACTTACTGAGGTTCAAGCAGAGTTTGTTTGCTTATCTGTTTACGTGTTGGCTTATCTGTATTTGTTAGATTAATGTGTTCCCACACTAACATTGATCTGTTTTATGTTGTTTCTATTAACAGCAGCAGCGCTGAAAGTTTAAGGCAAATTTACCCTTGAGGGGAAATTAGGATAATCTGTTCTTTGCAAAGTTACTGCACCTTAAAAAAAAAAAAAAGAAATACTATATTTGGTGTAATAGTTTCAACTTTTATCTAATAATTACTTCTAATCTTTCCTTTATAGCTGTGATATACCCCACTTTCCACTGTTTCATTCAAGATTTCTTTTTAATTAGTTTTTAAATCGATTTTTAATCTTGTTATCCAAATGTTAAAATTGTATTGTTTGGAAAAATGAGAAAGAAAAAAAAAATATATATATATATATATATATATATATATATATATATATATATATATTAAGAACACAATATTAGGGTGATGCTCATTCCTCTAACAAAAATGAAATGTTTTCTTCATCTGTGGAGCACCTCACTCGCCCTCGGGGTGTCCAGTTCTTATTTTAGGAACGGCATACGTGTGTGTGTGTGTGTGTGTGTCCATGTGAACAAGCATATGTTGGCCCCGGTCAGGCAGGCTAAACATCTATCCCCAGGTCTATACTTGGGATTATGTTATCAATGGCTACATTTACATGCACGCAAATTATGTGATTATAATGCTCATAATCAAAGTAAAATCGCAGTAAAATATGTGGATTAACTAAACTTACTGGCTTTATTATTCGGAGCCGATCGGAGCATGTGAACACCTGAGCGTATTACCAAAACTCTGACGCCAACGTTTCCGGACGTTTGAGCGGTTATACGTGATGACGTGTCGGCTTATAGAGCTCTTTTGTGTTCATTATTAAGTAATTGAACATAACAACAGGAAGTAAACAAAGCTAACTCAACATCACAACTCTCTCTGGATAATTGAACTAACTATATGACACATGGGGATATTGCCATCTCATACGTCAGGGCCCTCCAGGCAACAGCATTATCACTCATCCCTCAAATAAAATCAAAACACACAGAGGTCCCACAAGACTGGCTGAGGAGGCCAAATGCTGTCTGCTTGGGATGAGTCACGGGTTTGTTTAGCTTGTTTGTGATAGGCTGGTTATGATACAGTTAAAACATCAGCCCCAGTGTGTTATGTCTTTGATAAAAGGGGGTCTTCAGATAAACTTTTTCATACATTTTCACCCAAAATAACGACTGTGGACTCTGACTACCCATCACTTCCATTGAAGCATATTAATAAGGATTTGTTAACTGGGTAGTTTTAACAGGAGGAAAGGTTCACAATATATATACTAAGAAAGTATGAATGATGGCTAAATTTCATAAAACAGCTTGGCATTGTAGTTTTTTTTTTGTAAAAGTTACTCAGAGTGAAAAACACATTCGTCGTGGCTGTAAAACGGTGGATATTTTGGACTCGGCCACTGATTCTCTTGATAGCAGCACAGTTGTATGTAATAGAGACAGATTACAGCTTTATCATTTCCTGTTAGTTCATAAACTCCTGTGACACACCTCTTATAATCACTGACATCCAGTAGCAGATCAGCTCAAATAACAAACAGGTTTGTGCAGCGTTTTTAATCCTTTAATATATAAATTTAACATTTGTTTTTCACCTTGTTTAATACGCCGCAATTACTCTCATTATATCTACATACAAAGCAGTGGAGAAACCTTTAAACCTCATGGTCATCTTAAATAATAATAAATATTCAGTTTTTAGTATTTTTGTTCCCGCTCTAGGTGTTTATGATAAGTCATTGTTTTGTCCAATGTGAAAAGTTACGGTGGCCACAAAGGGACAGTTTGCACAGACGGCTCACCTCCAGCGTCTGAGGCTGTTTGAGCTCACGCATCAGCCTGTGATGATGCATTGTGTCCAGCCAACACACCTGCTACAAAACGGATGTGTATGAATGTGTGTAGACACTTTGTGCCAATGCGAGAAGATGTGTGTGTGTGTGTGTGTGTGTGAGTAATTTGGGAGTCTGTGAGTGTGTGCTTGTGGATATAAATGGCTTAAATGTTCTTCATACGCTTTGTGCAACCAACTCGTCCTGTTTATTTTCTGCATGTGCTCGAATGACGTCACCCACTCTGCCTAACCTTAACCTAGATGCTTCTGCAATGACGTCACACGATCTCTTAGCAACCGAGTGTGACACCGCAACGGAGGTCCGTTCGAGAACTGGCAAATAAATAATGGTTCGATTTGAATCAGGGTTGAGGAGAAACACTGGTTCAAGTATTTCACTGTCATGAGAGCAGTCATCGTTTAACCATCCTTGTTTTGTAGATAATTGCTGACATATTTAGTCATAGATCACGTTCTTCGAAGTCTTTACTTCCATAATACCAGATTATACTTATATCATACTAGTAGGTAACCAACTTTATCTTATAGAGGGGACTGTAATATATTATGGTATGTTTTTATCTTCTTGTGCAGCATTAGGTGAACCGTTTTCCAGCTGGTTTATGTTTTGCTGGTGGGGCTAAAGTCAGTTTCCTCTCTTTCTGGAGCTCTGTGCTCTAATAAATCCCTCCTGAGGAGCTTGCATCCACCAGTCAATAAAAAGGTTGATTGGTCAATAGTTACTATGTTGGTTCCTTGGAAAGTAGGGCAGGTACCAGAAACAGCTTCCTGCAGCTTCACTGAAAATGCTGTTTTTCTGATCTTTCTTATACTGCACTCAAACAATAAATTAGCCTTTTAATATGACAGCTCGCCCGATTCGAACAAACTGTTTTAATAGCAAACTAATGTTGTGTATTAAAAAAAGCAACAGATGTTAAAACCATTCAAGCTACTTTCTGTAAGACATCGTTGTAATTCACATATCCCTACGGGCTGTGTGATGTAGGAGACAACGTTGTTTTATCCACGACGCACCGATCGCTGCAAGCACGTTCGACTTTCCCATCTGTTGTAGTGAATTTCCAACATCTAAATCTGTCCGTTATCTCGATTCGATATGAGACGAGTAACATAAAAACTGTCCTGGCCTCCAAAACCTGCTCTGCCCGGTCTGTCAGTTTATTCGTCTTCGAGCCATTTGCGTTCTCCAACTGAGGAAGCGTCTACCTAGCCATAAGGCCTCCAGGCATCATCTGTTCCTTCATCCCTCCTCCCTTTGTCTCACTGGCACACTTAAACCGCCGGTCTTAAAACGCTCCACTATCTATAAGGCCGTGCAGAGATACTTGTTTCATCCGAGATAATTGCTATTTTTTTCCAGCAATGTGATTGCTATTGTCATTTTTGATCACAGGGTGATTTTTGTGTGTGTGTATGTGGGTTATTTGTAAATGTGTGTGTGTATTTGTACTCGCTCCTCAAAGATGACAGCACAATATTCTGCAAAAAAAAAAAAAAAAAAAAGGCCGATCGGCCATCGGCGTGTTGCTGTTGCCATAGCAACTGTGCCTCTTGTTCATCTGAGGAGTTTTTTTATTTTTTTCTCAGAGATCACCCACCTCTCTGTGTTCGTTTCTTGCTGCCACTTCGAACAAATACTTGTTGAGTTGTGTACTTTTCACCTTACGGAAAGTCTCATTAAAACACCACACGGATGACAAAAGCTGAGTACATGATGGCACGCAACTGCCTGTAACGTATAGCTCATATAACATTCATGTGCTATATAATGCAGCATATTGTGCAGCAAACGCCCACACAAGCTTTTTTTTTTTACAGTCCTGTTCACTTCTTCTGCTCCTCTGCACAGTCCACTCCACATAGCATGATGCATATATGATGTCAGACTATAGTTAAAGCTTCTCATTGACACTTTGCCTTCGAGCATTGTTTTGGGTTAAATTTCCAGTCTAACGCTATTGATTATCTCTTGATGATGCCGTCCCTGTTATGCCATTGATTGCGTTCAAACATTTGATTGAAGCTTTTATCCACGCCGCTAACAGTGCTCGACTCATTGAGACCCATTGAGCTGTAGGATCTTGATGATTCTGATTATAACAAGAGTAGGTGATGTGTGGGTGATGACTTAGTGATTAAAATTTGTGTTTTTTGTTTTTTTGTGTGTGTGTGTGTGTGTTATATCTTTAATTGTCACACGCTGCACCCTTTTTCTCTTTTAGCCGCAGTAAAGATTTGTCCTCTATAGGGAATAGCAGTGTTTAGCGCTCAGTCAATCACACGGAGGCATCTCAGTCGAACATCAAATAAACTATATCTGGCACTGAATAGACTCCTAGACATGACTTTTCTCTTTATTTCCTCTGTTGAACCCACACATAGGAAGAAATTCATATATCTTTTTATCTTTCAGTGTAGTCACATTTCTTTCTTTATCCCACGCAAAAATACACACACACACACACACACACACATGCAAAACCTGCGATGTGTCATGTGACCATCCAGTGGAGGACGGGGGAAGGAAGGCCATGGCTTAATTAGGCTGAGGCCAATCAGAGAAGATGGAGGAGGACACTGTTGTCTGGCGCCTCAGGATTTCTAAGCTCCTGCAGGCTCATCTGTCTCTCACAAAACACACACACACACGCACGTAGAAACCACACTCCCTCGTTTGTCTCGGTATGTTGATTTTGCACGTCCTAAAGTTTCCGTTATTTGCCTTGTTTTTTTACGTGAATGGATATTTATTTATTGCTCTCGTCTGGATTATCAAACTGCTAACGAAAGATGAAGAAATGCTAAGATTTAGATCTCTTTTCTTATTGTGTGTGTGTACATATACACATATATATATGTACATATATTAAGTTAGTATTTAAAAGATCCACATCAATACAACAAAAACAGCTCATGTAAAATTCCATTACTGCATATTTAACCTCAATGAAACGGGATGCTGTGTTGGATATCTGCAAGGTTTCTGGCATTTCTCAAGTTTGTACTTCTTTAAAAGATAAATAAGATCTGACGGCATATGTGTGAGCATACTACATACATGCTGACATATACCCACACTCCTCCGTTTTATGGTGAGTGGTAGGACAGACAGCAACATGAGCAGCACACAAAGAGGATGATAAACAGACCTGACCACGCCGCTGACAAGTCCAATCATCTGCCAGTCGCCAACAAGACCGACATAAAGCAGATGATGTCAGTTCCCCTCTGTATTAAGTTATCAGGTTGATTGAGTGTAATTGAGC
This sequence comes from Pampus argenteus, assembly GCA_036937835.1. Lineage (NCBI taxonomy): Eukaryota > Metazoa > Chordata > Actinopteri > Scombriformes > Stromateidae > Pampus > Pampus argenteus. Next base: position 21,702,879 of record CM072867.1, on the reverse strand, counting down.
GATGCATCGGAGTGCGGTGAAAAGGCACCGAGCCTCTGGGGAGAAATTGAGGGGGGAAGAGGGAAGGGAGGAAGGGTGTTTCAGGAACCAGGAAATGCTATACGGCGCTGGGACCATGAGATTAGCGCCGTCATAGGACTTAACGATTCCTCGCAGCCTGGTAATCAATTAATATGACTGATTGAGCCTTTCACCAGATGAAAAAAAAACAAAAACAAAGACACACAAAGATTTATTCTCTTTATTATCTGCTGTCAGCATGTTCATCAGTAATCCTAATCCAAAGAAAATTACATTTTTACCCCCAAAGGAGAACTCCCTTAATGAACAATATATAGATTTATGTTACATAAGAAAACAATAAGACTGATATGAGCTGTAGTGTAGATACATGCATGACTAAGCACTATTACACTCTTAAAAGTAATCATATTTTGACAAGAGCTCCTTCTTCAGACAACAGTGAGAGACTCAAACACCAAATCTACAAGGTTTCAAGATTCATTGTTGGCATCGCACCAATGAGATCTTAATGTCTTTTCTGTTTCCGTCCCAGTAAAACCACACAACGAAGAGCCTGTGAACGTAACCGCCTCAGATCTGTTTCTCATCTCAGTCTAATTGAAGTGAACCTCTCCTGTCGTCTCTTGTGGGGACTGATCTGAGCGCACACCTTGGCCCACGGTTCTGTTTGAGAAGTTCGATGCATTGAGGCTTCTTTGTTTTTCTTTTGATTGTTTTTCTGTCTTTTTTTCCCATCTATTTCATATGCACACTCCTCCTGTATGCTTCCCTCAGCCTGGCATTGATTTCCATTTTAAAAAATTGCCCATATCATGATGGAAATGATATGGGTACTACTTTCTTTTTCCCCTGTTTTGTTTAGGTAAACTGCATTTATTCATTTCTAAATTGGTAAAGTCAACAGTGTAACATAATACGATCTAAACAGAGCTATAATATGCAGGTTCTCTGCAAAATCTGAAGTAAAAAAGGTCTTACAGACCCGACCTGTGACTCTGCAGCATTTTTCAGCACGGCTCTTTTGTTATTGATATTGATATTGATGGCTTGCACATCATTAGAGCGTCCTGTCATAGCAATGCATATCCATCACATCTGTCCTCCTTCACAGGCAACGCTGTGTAGGCTGCCGTTCCCACCTGGTATTAAGAGGTGCTGCGTAAATGTATCGGTCTGTTCAGTCATTGCAGTCACTAATGGACCAAGCGCAAGGTTTTTGTTGGAACAAAAACCTTCTTTTTTTTTTGAAGCGAGAGTTTCTCACAATGGAATACAGATATAGCACAAAAGTAGCCTCATCATAGAAGATATCTACATCTAAACGTACAAACAATGCACAGCCGGCACTCCAGACAGGACCTTGATATTTTGATTCTGTTTTCATCTCTCTATCTAGCTCTCTCTATCTATCTTTCTCTATATCTCTATCTTTCTCTATATCTCTATATCTATCTGTCTCTATAGCTCTATATCTATCTGTCTCTATATCTCTATATCTATCTGTCTCTATAGCTCTATATCTATCTGTCTCTATAGCTCTATATCTATCTGTCTCTATAGCTCTATATCTATCTGTCTCTATAGCTCTATATCTATCTGTCTCTATATCTCTATATCTATCTGTCTCTATATCTATCTTTCTCTATATCTCTATATCTATCTGTCTCTATATCTCTATATCTATCTGTCTCTATATCTCTATATCAATCTGTCTCTATATCTCTATATCTATCTGTCTCTATAGCTCTATATCTATCTGTCTCTATATCTCTATATCTATCTGTCTCTATATCTCTATCTATCTGTCTCTATATCGATCTTTCTCTATATCTCTATATCTATCTGTCTCTATATCTATCTTTCTCTATATCTCTATATCTATCTGTCTCTATATCTATCTTTCTCTATATCTCTATATCTATCTGTCTCTATATCTATCTTTCTCTATATCTCTATATCTATCTGTCTCTATATCTCTATAGCTATCTGTCTCTATATCTATCTGTCTCTATAGCTCTATATCTATCTGTCTCTATATCTCTATATCTATCTTTCTCTATATCTCTCTATCTAGTTTGTTGCTGCAAAATCAGTTCATTCTCTGAAATGCCACATGTGCTAAATGAAAGTTTAACGTGAGACATTTAGTCAATTCTGAATGATGTTCTGTCAGTATTGCCAATAAATGACCTTCCCTCCATATTTCCTCTCAAGACACTCTCTCAGTGCCTCGCTGGTCCCCGCAGATTCCCCGAAGAGATCTGGGAAACTCGATAAAACACAGGTAAGCCTATAGGAAAGTGCGTGGGTGAGTGTGTGTGACACATACTCATACATTGGTGATAAAATGCCAGGCCAATTAAACAGGGCCTCTTGCATAACTCATCCCCCCGTCTCTCTTCCTCTCTCACCCTGCTTGACTCCAAATGCTAGTGATCTAAAAAGTAAAACAATACCGTAGTAGATGTGGGATGTCAGCAACCTCCAGAACGTGGGTGTTTTGCCTGCTAAAAGTCAACGAGATGGATAGAGAAGCATCGTGCGCAGCCAAACTGAGTGCAAATGTAATTTATAAAGCTGTTATTTGAAGATTAAGGAAGATTTTTAAGACAAACGGCATTATTTTATCCAACACAGTCCTTGATGTGCCAATTTGCACCCTTCAAACGCTTGGCTTTGATGGTATTGTTGGCCCATTAAGATAAGTGCATTTGCATGGCTGGTATACAATGCACCACTTTGGCTTTAAGGCCTCCTCTGCGCTAAAAGAACATTTTTTTTATGCAGGATCTGCCCTTAATGTCACATCATCATTCATATTTGACAGCGGAGGCCACTAACAAATCTGTCAGGGGAGCCGCGGCTCCTCAATTGAGAGGAGCTGCGGATTAATAAAGAGATTTGGCTTCTGTCAAACTACATTAGTCACCTGCCATTAGCCAGCCAACCCCACTGCTGGCATCCAAACATCACATCAGTAAATACAGCCAATAGTCCCATACGTGCTCATAGCGCTCAGTCAGTCTGCGGATGGGAATTGGTTGTTACTCCAGAGCACATTGTGGATTTGTTTGTTTGAGAAGTGGTTGTGTTCGACTTTTTTTTATTTTTTTTTAGGACTGCTTCGTGCCTCTGAGCTGCCATCACTCAGACTGATTGTTGTATTGATGTAAACCCCAAGGCCTCCATCCTTCAGAGGGACTATGTAGACTGTTAATTTACACAGGGTTACCGAGAGATGAAAATGAAATCGGCCTACATTAAACGGCAGGCGAGGGGGATTGGGGGGAAAGGTAGACGCTTTCAAGAGAAGTAGCTTCTTCGGGGCGTCTTTCATCCTTGCGAAAAGGTTACGTGGTGAATATGAGGTCTTCTTTCACGAAAGCCGTCTGTCAGAATGAGAGAATGTTGTGAGATTCGCAAAAGGTCAGAAGCAGCGTCCTCACAATAATCCACAGCTCGTACATGTTATGAAGATGGTGTGACAAGCAAGAGAGTGATGTCTTTAAAAAAAACGTCTATGTTTCTCTCTTTCTACTTTTACATGCAGGTTTTCCACAAAGTACTGGATGTCCCAGACATGCATAGTATGTGGAAAGGGAATGTTGTTTGGACTGAAATGTAAAAACTGCAAGTAGGTATCTGAAATGCTCGTGAACGTTTTTTTTTTTTTGTTTTTTAATCGTACTTTGAATAAATTAGCAATTTGCATCTCTTATCTTCGGGGTTTTTCTACATGTTAATGCTCCTACTTTGCATGCGTTTCATCGCTGAGTAAATAAACTAAAATGACAAAACAGCAACGAGACAAATGTTAAATCGAAATTTCTGGTTCTTTTTCGTGTGCACTCAGGCTGAAGTGCCACAACAAATGCACCAAAGAAGCCCCACCTTGCCATTTACTGATCATACAGCGAGGCGGCCGAGAATCCCTCAAAGGTATTTTTTAATGTAACATTTCCCTTCATTAGATTAACACTAAATAATATGTTTTATAGAGTTGATTATCAGATTATCATTATATGTGAAAACATGTTGAACTGTGTTTACAATGATGTTGATGTTGGCCAGTAACACATGTTAAATACAGAAGGTGTGACTATGTTTTGAAGTTGTTTAAAGGCACATTTGATTGAGCGCAGCTGATTAACAACATTAATTAGTCAATCAGTGTTTCACAAAGCCCGAGGTGGCGTCCTCCGGTGTCTTCTTTTGTCTCGACCAATAGTCCACAGCCTAAAAAGACACCAGAAAATACTCACGTTTAAGAAGCTGGAAAGGGATTAATTTTCTTGTGATTGACTAATCAATTAATTAGTATGGTTTTTTTTATAGAAATATCTCATTAGTAATACACAAAATGGATTAATTATAAAACTATAAGAGAAAAGAGGCGTTGTGTTTTTCTTCAGGCCCTGGATAATAAATGTGTGGTTTAGGATCAGAACTAGGATTTAAACCCTGATGTATTCTGCCTTCATGATTATTCATATATTTTAATATGTCCTTTAATGAGTCCTTATTAGAGTCACTGAAGAGACAATATTTCTCAGCTGAGTCCTCATCTAAAAAAAAATAAAATAAAAAAGGCGAGAGAGCCTCTGCTGGTTTAAGCCGATATAAGGTTATCTGCTGATTAATTAAGCCTCTTAGTGCACGACGCAGACGCATTTGTCAAACTTGTTTATACTGACATAGACAGCAATGAAATAATTCCCATTATCTGCTATCAGAATTGAGATTATTTTGTCCTTTTTTCTGCTTCCCCCCCTCCCTCCCTCCTTTTTCTCCCAAATAAGATCACCAAGGAACGACTCAAGGTAAAAAAAATAAAAATAATAATTAAAAAAAACCATTAATTAGACTTCTTCTACACTATTTTAGTAAAACAGAGCGACAGTTTCTTAATGACATAGTTTGCTTAAGGAAACTTTTTTTCAAACGAAGTGTCTGCATGCGATAATAAATGGCTGCTGTTCAAGAAAGGGTGATGTATTCATTTTTTTTTTTTACATTAAGCAAGGCCCTGATAAAGAATTTCCTCTAATTCTCCTAAAACTATTAAGTATTGTTTAATTGCAGTCTCCCACAAGTTCTTCATTGTTCCTTTTGTGCTTTTCTTCTGGTAGTAGCTCGTCTGGTACGGACCGAATCAGTGCCATGTGACATCAACAACCCGCTCAGGTACACAGACCTGCACATCAGTCAGACTCTCCCCAAAACCAACAAAATCAACAAGGTAAGTGTAAAAAAATAAGTCTGATTTATTAGACTTATGATTTTGGTGATCAAGAGAGCTCTTTGTCTACTTTAAATCTGGATGGATGTGAGCTGGAGCAGGTTCCTTATTGTAATGAACACAGGAGTTGTTAAAAGCAAATGAAGCCCCAAAAGTGAACTGCTTTACATTCCTCACAGCAGCAACATGATTGATTAACTAACGGAGGTCGTGGTAAGATGAGATCAGTTTAAATGAACAGCTGGAACATCCGAACGCTCTGATGTCGGAGCATCCTTGAATGTACCACTGAGAGGAGTTTGGAGAACGCTTCCTGTTCACAACTGCAGTAAAAACACAGTGATAACACAACTTTCTCAAAAAAAAAAAGAAAAGTAAAGGCAGTATATTGCTCACTGTGATGGATTACTTGTGTCAGGGGAGCAACAAGTCTCTGCAAGTTGATTTTCATATTGTGCTAAAATGGATGAGTGCTGCCTGGGAGGCAGGAAATCAATCTAGAAACTCGTGGCTTCGCTTTGTTTTGTCTCTTGTCTCAGGATCACATCCCGGTCCCGTACCAACCAGACTCCAGCAGCAATCCCTCATCCACCACCTCCTCCACCCCGTCCTCTCCTGCCCCGCCCCTGCCCAGCAGTGCCACGCCCCCCTCGCCACTACACCCTTCCCCACAGTCGGCACGGCAACAGAAACAGTTCAACCTGACAGGTATAAGAACGGGCAAGACCTGAATACAAATGTAAATGTTTAGCAGGTTTATCACAGAGCCTCGACTCCCACTTACTGCAGATATCGATGTATAAATCATCACATCTGAGTTGCTGCTCAAACAGGAACGGCTAATAGTGATTTTTTTATTTCTTATTATGGTGCAAACATGCCAAAATTTAAACACATAAAGGCAAAAAATCTAACTCACTGATTCTAAGGCAACATTATACTTTGTAAAGTGTTTTATAGTGATTTCCTGGAGTAATTTGCAGACATGTAAAGGTTTTTTTAAGACATCCAAAACAAAGGTGTTGCAATTTGGCAGAGATTATAAGAAACATGAAAAGTGTTCAGTGGATTATGTTGGTTTAAAGTTGAGTTTATAAACTCATTTCTAGGCTATTTTTCAACAGTGTTCCTATTAGGAGCTGTTAATATGTTAGGACGTTTCATTTAGTAGTATATGTGTCCTGTAAAATAAAGTCATACCTTATACTTCCTGCTTGCCTCCCTTTTAAAAGCATTATGGGAACTGTAGTCCCAACAATTAAAACGTGATTATCCCAAATAGAAGTAAGTAAATGAAGAACATTACTAAGACCTCTGAGCATCATATCAATCGTTGTATTGTATTCTTGTACTGAGTTATTTGCTCTGTGTTAAAAAAAAACCCAACTGTTTGCATACAAGCAAACAAGCTTAAATATATCGATTTATTTTTCTTGATCCATTAGAACATGTAGAGATGCTTTGGGTTTGACGAGTTGAAAGTTAATTAGCAGGGTAGAAATACCTTTTAATATTTGCTCAGTAACGCAAAAGAAAATGTGTTATATGAACTAATTTGAGTTTAAATACTGAACCAACAAATAAGATTGGCAGCCTCACACCGTTTCACATCAAACTCTTGACTCTCCTTTTGTCTCTTTCTGCAGCCTCCAGTTATTTCAAGTACAAACAACAGTTCATCTTTCCAGGTGAGTGTCTCATAGTTGATCATTAGCTCACTACCTATAATCTACTGCAACCAGCCCAGCATACGTACGGAGGAGGAGGAGGAGGAGGAGGAGGAGGAGGACTCTTTTGATGTCGGTGGTGATTTTCATCTCCTCTTGGCTTCCTTTAAACTCTCAGCCTCCAACACCCCTCATTGCTTCACTTATTTGGGCCTCCTAATGATTTGTCGATGCCTTAGACCCTTTATTTTCACTCACAGTGGCGACACCACAGGATTCGCTTATTTGGCAGGTTATTAAAAATGAGGTGCAATTGAGATCTGGGTAAACAGGCTTTTGAAAATGCATAAATACACAGAATATAGTGTTATCCAAATCCTGATTATTGTCATCACACACACACATGCTATTATCTGTTTTACATCGAGTACCTTAACGAGCTGCAAAACAACATGATCAAACCCGACCACTTACTGTTAGTCACATCTAATCGTAATCTAAAACCATTATGCTGTAAATGGTACTAATGCTGCATTTACATCATGGCAAATTTATTGTAAATGCTGGTTGTTGTCTATAAAAACAACAACAACAACAACAAAAAACATTTACATAAGCCTCCAAGGGACAATTACAGTATGATTTTTAAATATACTTATTCATTGTCTTTACACAAGTGCTCACAAAAGGCGTATCGAGTGTGTTACAAGGATCACATCTCTAGATTTATTTGGAGTAAATCCATGTAAACACAGAAAACAAAACCAGGTCCTTCTTGGTGTGAGCGGTTCCAGCTACTAATGCACCGTCTCACAAAGGAAAAGATGTTTTTTTATTTATTTTTATTTATTTTTTTACAAATGCGCCAACACAGGCAGAAAACGGTGGCGGTGAGCGAATCCTCTGATGTCTTTTAGAGGTGAATAAACACAAACACAACAGCTGACCGGTGACTGATCTTTAAATCATAAAGACGTGTTTCCAAAGAATTAAACCCGCTCTTCCAATTAAATGATATAAAACTCTTTCTGTGAAATTTGTTTTGGCTTTTTAAAAAATACGTCACATTGCTGTATATGAACATGTATATATTCCTGTTCCTTTCCCATATCGTCCTTCCCATTTCCTACCATGCAAATCATGCAACTCCAGCTTAAGAAAATCTATAGCTGGTTTCTGAAACACAGAAAGCAACTTATAAATAACTGAATAGTTTGCTGGTTTGATATCCCCCCCCCAGATGTTGCTCCAGAGGTTCCTCCCAGCAGAGCACCGCAGGTCATCCTGCATCCTGTCCTGTCTGAACCAGGGTAAGTAGAAGCTATTCCACAAGTAATTTAATAATAAAAAACATATGAGTACCTTTAAAGACATTAAGTAAAGTTCATCAGCTTGATCCTCCCTCTCAGTTATCGTCTTTTCATCTCCATCCTCCCTCATCTCCTCCTCTCTGTGGCCGCTGGTCCGAGGCCAAGTCAAACTTATTGGAGCACAGATATTTGGGTGACAATTTCAATATGAGGGCCGACACGACGTATACCCGGAGACTAATATTAACACGGCCTTTACTTCACGCTACGCTTAGGATGCCAACTGGAATTTCCACTGGCTCTTTGAGGAAAGCCAGTGGTCACGAGGGGGGAAAACAACCGGAAGAGAAGGAGGAGTGACGAGATGCCTTTCGACCCAGATGTTAATTAGATTAGGATCTCAATCTATCATCAAGAAACCGGGCGGAAGAGTCTCCATCTATAGGCGGATGGTCAATTGAGATGAAATATGGGCCCTTCCCATAGATTTTAATGGATTAATCAATAGAAAATAATGCCACGAAATATCAGCATGGTATTTGAAAAGGTTTCACAATATTGAACACAGGGATGTGACGTTTACTGACGTATTTGGCTTTCTTAAAAACAGCTTGATGTCTTCATGCTGCAGCTCTGTAGCAGCTGTCAGCTTTGAGATAATAAACGTAAAGAGATGTGTGGAAATAATAAGAAAGAAAACGTACATGTATAGATACATCTCAGCAAGCTCCACGTGTGTGTTTGTATAGAACAGGATTGTCTGAGGCTTAGAGCTGCGTTCATTAGCATAACTATTATGATGTACACGAGGTTACTACACTTTGCTTGTATGTATAGGCACAAGGTGTGACAAATGCATGAAAACAACAACAACAACAACACAAAAAAAAAAACTGGCCTCTAAATACACACTGAGGATCAGACGCAGCTTGGTGGGCGGTCGATTGAGTCAGGTTTTACGTGCTTTTTTCTCTCTTCCAGATATCCAGATAGTAATTGCTCGTTAATATCATGCAATCTGCAAAAAGAGGTGAAAACCTACAAGAAAGACACATTCTCAATCACTGTATCTCTAGATGGTCAATTTCAACATTTGGCTATGTCTCCGTCTGACTCTTTCTCTGGCTTTTTGATGAAAGCGAATGCATTAGCGCGGTTATGAAACCCATATTCTTCGGATTTAATTAACACTATTGTCCCTCCTTTCCCCACATCTTTGTATGCTCTTGCAGTGGCAGCTGGTAGATTTTTCTGGCCTTAATGGTCTCATCCCAGGGTTAATGAGGGCCAGTCTCAGACCCCAACACCACCCGGCAGGATCCTCTCATTAGAGCAGAGATCGAACCGGTTGGCAGGGGCCTTCGGCGCCACAGGAATCACATATTATTTCATAAGCTTCTTCACCTGTGGTCTTTGCCCAGAGTCTAGGATTGCTTTGCGAACCACTGTTAATATACCACGGAGAGCTTGTGAGAGGTTACATGCTTGATGCTACATGATGAACGGAGGGAGGAGGGTGGAGGGTGGAGGGGGGGTTGAATGGTGAAATGGTTGAAAGGTGGAGGTGACAGTGTACATGCTGGGGTCAGAAATTAATAGGGGCTCTGGGTAAAAAAAAAAATAGTGTCAGAAAATGTTGCCAGTAATTAGAAAGGTCCTTTCTTATATTTCATCCTGTTTCCATTTTTATTAATTTATCTGTCAAATAGTCTTGATAAGAAGTGCGTTTTCTATTTCCAAAAAAAAATTAAATATTGTGATTTATCAGAAACAACCGAGTATACATCCTGATTGAGTAAAATACTGTCAGCTACATAAGAAAATAAGGCATCACCAAAAAAAAAAAAAAAAAAGAAAGTAAAACATGTAAAAATGTAAAAAAAACCCTAAATTAATAAAGCAAAAAAAATGACATTAAAAGAAAATATCCACCTAAGATAAAAACCTGCATTATTTATAATATTTTCTCACCGACTTTCATTTATTTATTTTTGCTTTCAGGAATGAGGGAAACCCTTTGCTCCAAATCGAAGTTGAACCTACATCAGACGTGAGTTTTTCTCTCTCCTCTGTGTTGCGTTTGATTGCTAGAGATTTTTTTTTTTTTGTTGTTGTTGTTTTTTTTGTTTGTTGTTTTACTGTACTTCCCTGACATTTTTTTTTTTTGTCAGTAATATCGCTGTGAAATTACTCGTGAAAGCCAAAACGAAAGACATACACTACACTACAGCTCTCACCATCACTTGTCGCAGTCATTTGCGTTGTTCTCTCATTTACCATAATTTGGCTCGGCTCTCCGAGGAGCCTCCGGGGGAAGTTATGCGTCAAAAGCAGCAAGAAGCAGGAACGAGACGTAGCTGCACCGATCGTCATCACTGTTCCTGTAACAATGATGTATTTTGAGAAAAATGTGATGCAGATTGCCTTGAATAATATTCCAGCAGGCATCTGTGAATAGGTCATTTTCACTCCTGTGGTACATTATATTTAAAATCAAATCAGAATAAATCACACAGTTTTTCCTCTCTTGCTGTTTTCCTTTTTCATAACACTCTCTATTTTTTTTTTTTTATTGGTAATGGCCTGAACAGCCAATATTTGCAATGCACACAGTTTGAGAAAAATATATGCTAATTATATACTGTATGTAAGTTGTTTAGTTTAGTGATTACATCTTTATTAATAAGCTCAAATGCATGTACCTCAATACCTAGTAACTCAAATGTATATGAAGAGATTTTTTTTTCTTCATATTTACTGCCATGCAACACAAATAGTACAATTACATACATAGATATATAAGCGATATGACATAACACGGCATTATAGTTAGCAGGTAAACAACTCCTATGTGTGCATTTAGAGGAGATTTATGCAGATTATAATCCTCCATCTGCTAAATGGCATTTATCAGAAGCGTTTGACATTTTAAAAAACAGGCCTAAAGTAAATTTTTGCAGTAAACATACCAGACCTGTCTCTCGATTTACCACAAGCAAGTAACACAGCGTCTTCTAAAAAGTCACGACTCAGTTGCTACAATCAATAAATTCAGAGGATCTCCAATAAATCTGTTTATATTTTTTATGTTTTCTTCTGTAATCCAGGTGGTTGTTTGTCTGTACAGACAGTAGACAGAAGGTACAAGGAGCAAAAACAGTTGTTTTTTTTGTTTTTTTTCTGATGGAGATGTGCCAAAATACAAAAAACAAACAACTAAAAAAACACAGAGGGATACTTGAGTTCAATACTCAGAAATACCATCAGATTTCACAGCGCAGCGTGGAACAAAGCTCGACTGATGTGGTGTTATTTTTGCCCCATGATGTCATGTTGAAGTCTGGCACCTGTCGCTCTTCAACAGAAGACAGGAAACTGAGGAGCTGAAGGGACTATCACACACACACAACCTGAAGAAAACTATGCGATATGGCCTAATGCACGTCAAACTAATTTCCTGTTTGAGTTTTACTATTGATTTCCATCTGGAGACTTGAGTTTGAATATAAATCCGACGGTTAAAATATTATGTTTGTTTAATGTTGCGGCTAAATATATAAAAGACAAGTGTTTTTGTGACATGAATAGATGATGATACAAGTAGTAGCTTTGTTTTATACCTCCGATAGACCTACCAAAGAATCTAATGTTGCCTTGTTGCAGAACGAGGAGGGCAACGACGAGGACTCCGGCGACGAATTTGAAGAGATGAACTTGTCGCTTCTCTCGGCTCGTAACTTCCCGCGTAAGGCCAGCCAGACCAGCATCTTCCTGCAGGAGTGGGACATCCCGTTTGAGCAGCTGGAGATCGGGGAGATGATCGGTAAAGGGCGCTTCGGCAAGGTTTTCCACGGACGCTGGCACGGCGAGGTGGCCATCCGCTTGATCGACATCGAGCGTGACAACGAGGACCAGCTCAAGGCCTTCAAGCGCGAGGTGATGGCTTACCGCAACACTCGCCATGAGAATGTGGTGCTGTTTATGGGGGCCTGCATGAGTCCACCGCATCTGGCCATCATCACGAGGTAATGCTAAAGATGTAACAGGGTCTATTTCACAGGTGTTGTGATGTCACGAGTTTAAACACACCTTGTAGAGATTTTGACCACTAGTGACACGATAAAGCGATTAGTTTTCTGTGTTTTTATTAGTGAATGTGCACAAGGATGCACATGTGCGTGCTAATTCACATCTTCCTATTGGTCTCATACTATTACAGTGATTAATTGGAGAGGCAGCAAATTCCCACACAGTCACGGAGAAATGAATGTGTCACCTGGAGAAAAATCATACAAGAACGAAAAGGAAAAAAATGTAAATATAACCATAAAAAAAAAGGTAAATTATAGTAATTTGCGAGGTTAGTTAAATGCTTCTGATGATTTAAACACATTCATACAAAAAAAAAAAAAAAAATCACATATAATAAGGAAACATAATTTCATGGATTATAGTTCACTTTTTTTTTTTCCAGCAGCAGCAAATATTTTCTCAGTTGTAACAAGGAACAAAAGGGCTGCGTTCTTGTTAAAGACCATAAAAATGACTTGGCACGGCTAATAATTGTTCGGATATTTGCCACAATCTCCCACTGTCATCGACACAGGCTGTGAACAAGAAGAAAAAGACTTCTTCTTCTTCTTCTTTTTTTTTCTTTCTTTCATTTTCTCAATGTTGGTGCCAGACTTTTTTTTTTTTTTTTAAATAGTTGATTGACTAATTGATTGGCTGATTGGTTGAGATGCATGATTGCAGTTGTTGGGAACTGACAGACGAGCTGGCTGCTTTTTCAGAAATGCTGATTGCTGAAAATAATAATAGCAAATGTCAGTGCAACAGGTGGCTTTGTTCTCCATAAATATTCTGCCTCTCCTTTTTAAAAAAAAACAAAAAAACAACTAAAACATGAAATCGTGATCATACACTAAAAGCCCTTTAATCCACAGTGTAACATGTAAAATTAAACCTAATTGAGATTTTTTTTTTTTTCAGGCTGTATTAGTGGAAACATAAATATCGATTATTTCTTCTTCTTTTTTTTTTCTTCGATTGTTCCATTTGTCATCGAGTGACATGAATGACGTGAATGTGCATTGATTTTGTCTACGCATACAGGACCCAGGGTCATCTGTGATGCTGGGTTATTTATCTACTAGCATATGGCATAATTAATCCCAGCTCTGGAGGTGACTTTCAGAGTGTCGAGGTGGCTTCATTACCTTTACAACAGTTCCATAAAAAAGCTGCCTGTTTTTTTTTTTCCCTGATGCATGGCCTACACCACTGTTATGTTTGTCCGAGATAAAGCTGTAATTGTTGTCATGAAACGTAATGTCAACAGAAGGTGTCGACTGAAGTGACACCGTTAGCTGCAATATGTGTCGAAAAGAGCCCGAGGGAGAGCCAGCTATTATAAATGCGGCTGTCAGGTTGCTGTTTGAGAATGAATATGCATGAACTGTTGGCTTCAGGTCCTTTGTTGGTCACCTGTGTGGCGCAGTCGGGGTTGAGGGCTTCAGGTGTGAGGCAGGGGGTGGTTGTAGAGCTGTCTATTAATACGCCGTCGTCATGGCACCCCTCCAGAAATGTGACACCACCTCCACGGACCGCAGTGTTAAAAGCTTCGCCCAGACAGTGAGGGGGCGCACGTTTTCAGCTCAGAATGATGACATTTTATGCTCTAACTGCACTAACTGCAGTAAACTGAAGCATAAGCAACTGACTCGGAAGTTATTCCTGAAGTTATTTTTTTGTTAATATTGTTTAAGCTACATTTTCATTTACTTTGTGTATCTTGCCTCTTACAGTAAGGAGGCAGATGAGATAAATGACAGAAACATTCAAACCCAACTTGATCCTCGGAGGGAGGTTTTCATCATCTGTTGTGTGTTTAAATATCTGTACATTGACCACAGATTGGAGAGTAAAGGCTGACGCTGGGAAAAATGAGAGGGGTGACGAACTTTGTTTCAAACTAATTAAAACAATAAAAAGAATAAAAATAAAGGACGTGTGAAAACCGGCCAATATAGTGTTGGAGATGATGATAAACTATGATTATTACAGTTATTTTCACGAGATCATTTCTACTTGGGCTGTAACGTTCATTAAACGATCTGGATTTAATCACATTATTATTATGTAGATATGATCATTCTTTCATCTTCTCTAATCCCTCTAATTGTCTTCATCCGTCTCTCAGCTTGTGTAAGGGCAGGACACTTTATTCTGTGGTTCGGGATGCCAAAGTCGTGCTGGATGTTAACAAGACCCGACAGATCGCACAAGAGATGGTCAAGGTAAAACAACTCGGTGCTCATCTCCCCCCACAACACTTCTGTTGCTACCACGTCATTTTCAAAAAATGTCCCGTCTGCCTCTCTGTCCTCAGGGGATGGGCTACCTCCACGCTAAGGGGATCTTACACAAAGACATGAAGTCCAAGAACGTCTTCTATGACAACGGCAAAGTCGTCATCACCGATTTTGGACTCTTCACCATATCTGGGGTGCTGCAGGCTGGCAGGTAATTATGTTCGACACACATCGGAGAAAAAAACGAACAGACAAGACGTTATTATAACAATATTTGCCACACATGATGCAGGGAAAACAAAAACATTAAGTGGATGTAGGTTATAAATACCCTACAAGAGAACACTAAGTCACTATGACATTTATTATTCACTGTTTTATGGCATCAGATACCACAGCTGTGTTGCTTTGTGTATGTATGTATATATATATATATATATATATGTATATATAGATGTTGTGTCATGGCTACCAGTAATCACATATTCTCCTTATGAGACTTCCATCTATTTTGACCTGGTGATTAAAAATTCATTTGGTATCATCAACGTTATTAAATTCATCCCTAAAAAGAGGCACGAATGTTAATGCTACCGAACGTCATGGCGATCCATCCAATCCTCCAATAGTCAAGACATTTCAGTAAAAAAACAAACAACAAAAAAACAACAACATCCAATCCTGCAACAGTCAAGACATTTCAGTAAAAAAACAAACAACAAAAAAACAACAACATCCAATCCTGCAACAGTCAAGACATTTCAGTAAAAAAACAAAAAACAAAAAAACAACAACATCCAATCCTGCAATAGTCAAGACATTTCAGTAAAAAAACAAACAAAAAAACAACAACATCTAATCCTGCAATAGTCAAGACATTTCAGTAAAAAAACAAACAAAAAAACAACAACATCCAATCCTGCAACAGTCAAGACATTTCAGTAAAAAAACAAACAAAAAAACAACAACATCCAATCCTGCAACAGTCAAGACATTTCAGTAAACAAACAAACAACAAAAAAACAACAACATCCGATCCTGCAATAGTCAAGACATTTCAGTAAAAAAACAAAACAAAACAACAACATCCAATCCTGCAATAGTCAAGACATTTCAGTAAAAAAACAACAAAAAAACAACAACATCCAATCCTGCAATAGTCAAGACATTTCAGTAAAAAAACAAACAAAAAAACAACAACAACATCCAATCCTGCAATAGTCAAGACATTTCAGTAAAAAAAACAAACAAAAAAACAACAACATCCAATCCTGCAATAGTCAAGACATTTCAGTAAAAAAACAAACAAAAAACAACAACATCCAATCCTGCAACAGTCAAGACATTTCAGTAAAAAAACAAACAACAAAAAAAACAACAACATCCAATCCTGCAATAGTCAAGACATTTCAGTAAAAAAACAAACAAAAAAACAACAACATCCAATACTGCAATAGTCAAGACATTTCAGTAAAAAAACAAACAAAAAAACAACAACATCCAATCCTGCAATAGTCAAGACATTTCAGTAAACAAACAAACAAACATTTTTTGTAAAAGCCAGACTAATAAAAAAAACCAGCACAAAAATCATCTTTTGTGAATAAACAGAAACATTGCATTTTTTAAAATCATTGTATAAACCAATAATTTGTCCTTAACTGTAAAGCACACATTTCTCAAACTAACAGATCGATGAGCCCTGACAAGTCTCCATCTACCTGTTTTTCTCTCTCGGCAGCCGGAGAGAAGACAAACTGAGGATCCCCAACGGCTGGCTGTGTCACCTGGCACCAGAAATCATCCAACAACTGTCTCCGGACACGGAGGAGGACAAGCTTCCCTTCTCCAAACAGTCAGATGTCTTTGCTTTTGGGTGAGTGTCCTCTCACCTACCTCCTGTTTGTTTATACAGAAAAATAACCTGAGCCTGACGTTGGATGATCATAACACAAAAAAAGACAAAAAAAATGGGGTTTAAGACTTAACCATTATGTGATAATGTGTAATTTGAAATGCCAATTTTTAAATTTAAGAATTAAGAGTTAAGCAGGTGAAAATTTGGGCTGCCGTTGGTGCAGAAAGAAATTGTTTCCCAAACTTTGATATGTAGTTGTGATTCTGCGTCTGGGGCCTTAAACTCCTTCTGATCTCCACAGTGACTTCGTCTTTATTGTTTTTCAAGTTCTTGTGACTTTGAATTTGCAGACACATTTTGCTCTAAAATAGGATAGGAATAGATGTGTGTGCCTTGAGGCTGTTTTTAATGGACTTAAATAAGATGCATGTAGAGTATAGTGTCAGAAAACCCAATGCCTGGTCGCGTTAGGACACCTGCAGGTCATTGAATACCTGGAATGTCCTTTAGGTCGTTGTTAATCCTGATGGCTTTAACATTTTTAAAGGTATTACGTTGTTTCTCCTCATGGTTTTGCAGCTTTTTATTAACTTACGTTTTTTTTTTTGTCAGTGACAGATTTGTCAGATACATACATAAAAAAAAAAGGAACAGTGGTAGTTATGAGTCAGATCATTAACATGCAGCCAAAGGGGCTTTAGATAGATACACATTGTGAGTGCTCATTATTATTATTATTACAATAGTCATAAGTATTACATGTAATTACATGTGATGTGATAGGCTCGGCACTAGAAAACTCGTTCTCTCTCTCTCTCTTGCATCGTTGAAGTATCCTGTTGCAGAACTGCAAAACAAATTGAACCATCACTGGCTGTCCACAAATCTCTTTTGTTTATATATATATAATATAACATAATATATGTGAATATATTTGACTTTTTGTGACCCGTGTCATCCTGCTAGCTCCTGTAGTTTTTATATACAGATTTTTTTTTTTCCCAAACCAAGACGTCCTCCTTCTCTTCCTCTTACGTCCAATTTAAAAAAATTTCCCCTAAGTTGATTAAAAAATCTCTCCCCCACGGCTCCTGCTCTTCCTTCGACTGCCATTACTGATTCATTTGTGGGGGTGGACCCTGCTCTGTTGACTCCTAACACAATTGCGTTTTCAGATGGTCCCTCCATATGGAGGTTTTTGTCACTATATCACTCTAAAGGGGGAGAGTGAAGCGCTGGAGCACAACGTCCAGATGCTGCGTTGTCCCTTGTGTTACCTAGAGGTGACCCCCATGGCTGTTTTACATATTCATCAACTATCAGTTACTCCTATCAAAGAGCTATTTTTATACTAGTCAAACCTGACTTTCAGTCCCTTATTTGCACACTTATTTGCAATTAAAAATGTGTTGTTTCTTCAGCTACAAAATGCACATTTTGCCCCGCCGTACATTAATCTTAACGCTGACGGTTTGTGGTTTGTTGAGATCTCGCCTTGGTCGAGATGTGAACCCACAGTAGGTGTGTGTTTTTTTTTTTTGAAGAAGAAGTGGTTATTATTCTCTTGACCAGACAATCCAAATCACTGACCCGCTCTGCTCCTCCGTCTTCGCAGCACCATCTGGTACGAGTTACACGCACGTGAGTGGCCTTACAAGAGTCAGCCGGCAGAGGTGATCATATGGCAGATCGGCAGCGGGATGAAGCCCAGCCTCGCCCAAACCGGCATGGGGAAGGAGATCTCAGTAAGGGTCTTTTCTACCAAGAATACTAAGAAATGTTTACATTTTCAAGACATGATTATGGATTATTATTATTATTATTTAGTTTTTACTGAAGAAAGAATAATTCAAAAGTGCTCTTATCGTCAACAAATGTCATGAATAGATATTTCATAAGACATAGATGAGAACAAAAATAGAGAAGACATTGGGGTGATGAAAAAGTCATGAGGAAGTAATAGAGTTTAGTGAATCGGGCGACTTATTCCAGTCTGATGAAGCTTTAAGAACTTTAAATAGAAAAGGCGTCGATTGTGTCCACGAGTGTGTTAAACTAAATAAACCTGGAAGCTGTCCGTGTTAATGTTCGGTGATTCATGACACTAGTCTTTCCTAAAACGTTCCCGTTTTTTTTTTCTCTCCAGGATATTCTGCTGCTCTGCTGGGCTTACAAGCAGGACGAGCGCCCCAGCTTCTCCAAGCTGGTAGATTTACTGGAAAAGTTGCCAAAACGGAACCGCCGCCTTTCCCACCCAGGACACTTCTGGAAGTCAGCTGAGTATGTCAAATGAGTTAGGGACACAAAACAGCAAACAATCAGCCACTATACATATACATATATACATATATATATATATATACACACACCCACACACACTATATATATATATACATATATATATATAAACCGCCATAAGTCTACATAAATAACCCACCTCCTTAAAGAATGCACTGAATCCAAAAGCCAGCCCAGAGATGAAAACTGCCCGTTCTGTGTGTATTTTCATACAATGTTGGCATGTGTGTGTGTACAGATAAGTTTACTGTCCAGCTTCTCAAAGCAGTCGGGACTCATATTTTTTTTTTTTTTTTTTTGATTGATTTAAACCATACTGGATATCGTTTAATTTAATTTTTATCTTTTACTATTGACCTGTTCCCTTCATAATATTCGATTTATTTTTCTGGATGTATTTTTTGCTTGTAACCTTTCAACTGATCATCCTGGACATGTTTGAGAACAAATGTAGATTATTATTATTATTTTTATTTTGTCTGTTTTGAATGAATGTAACTGTTGTACATCACACACTGTATATTTTCATGACATTGTCTTGTCATTCCTTATGTCTGTCAACTGTGTAGACCATTATGTCGATGTTACCTCATGGTCTCTCATGTGTGGATGTCTTTATTTACCTGAATAATGTCCTCTTATTTACACCGTACCATTTGAATGTGAAGACGCCAACGTCCCCGTTTGTGTGGGGATTTGTTGGTTCTTTGATAGGAGACTGTTCTCTGATTAGTTTGTGCTTTGATTATTACCTGTGAAAACAAGTGAGACGTTTGAACAATGACACAAAAAAAAAAAGAAAAGAAAAAGCCGCTGGTCAGACAAGGACTCCCTCACTTGACACTGTTTTATGAAATCGCTGACACTTGAAATGTATCTATGAACTAATGACCCTTCAGAAATGCTGTCACTGAGCCCCCCTCCATCCCACATCTCCCAATCCCACAGATAAATATATATATTATTTTACTTTAAATAGCTACAGGTACAGAATATTTCTAAAGATAAAATATAAAGCTCGCAGTTATTGTATTCAATTAATACACTAAATCTTTAGACTATTTGGGACAAAATACCGAGAATGACATATTATTTTTCCTGAGTAATGTATGAAACGTTTTTGGTGATTTAAATATGTACAGTTAATGTCTGGATAAAGAAGTCTTAAGATTCACAGCTCTGGAATAATATGACTGTTAGACGCACACGACCCTAAAAAAAAAAATATCAACACATCTTCTGAGAAGTTGAAGCACAATTTTAATTTTTTTTTTTTTTTTGGCTTATTAAAATGTGTTTGGGAGTTGCTTAAAAAAAGCAGCGTTGTAGTCACTGTAACCACAACCTGTATATTTAAGACACACGTTACAAGTAAATATGGGATTAATATTAAATGCTGCTACTACATTTCTACTTGTTTAGCATGTGTTTAAAATGCTAAGCTAACGGAGACGTCAGAAAAATGTAAGTTAAACATCTACCTGATGTTTGCTTTTAATACCAGAGCAGGTAAGGGTCCCTGAATGCATCAAACTGAGAAATGGTTAATATAAATATAAATTTACCTTTACCTGATACTTAAACAGAACAGACTACAACACTGCTGAAACAGTGACGTCAAAATATTCCTAAATTTTTTTTATTTTATTTATTTTTATTTACATAAACATCAGTGTCATTTATTGACATCTTGGATTATAGGTGACATACACGTTGATCTGGCTTGCTAAAACCTTCCCTTTAACATATCACGAAAGACATATCATAGGATGCTGAAGCCCAGGCCATTTTTTTCTATTTCATACTGTATATCATGATGTATTTTAAATGTATGTTATATAGAGAATATAGCAAATCATATCACGATAAACTGGAGGCTGTGGCATAATCTGAGCTGTATACTGCTTTTGACTCTCTCTCTCTCTCTCTCTCTAGCCACGGCGAATAGATAGAGACAATCCATTCATGATAAATAGCCATTTTCCACCTCATTATATACACATACAAATATGTGCATACAAACAATCTGCTGCTGTTGTTTTGTTTTCTTTTTGTTTGTTTGTTTGTTTTTTTTGGGGGGGAGTCTGTCTGTCTATTTTGCAATTTGCTGGGATTCAAATATTGTAAGTGGAGAATTTATATTTGTACTGTTTACAACTTTCAAGTGCATGAGATGGGATTATCAAACGATTGATTATTATTATGGAGAAAAAAAAAACAATCCTTAAACACTATATATATAAACAGTATGTGAGGATTCTTCTGATGAACTGTTGTCCATTGAGCGGTTTGATCTCAATACCTAATGAGGTTTTCAGGCTTTTGCAAAAACTTTTCAACAGCTTTTTGTTTGAGAGAATGATTGTTTCGGTATATTTATAGATTATATAAATGATAGATTAGCATTAAAACAACAGTAACAAACTGTGCACATGCTAGAGTTGGCAAACAACCTGACTGGACAACAATCAAAGAACTAACATTAGTGCCAAGTGTACATAATTTATAGACTATTTTATTGTTTTATCGTCACTTGCCGTGATATCAATATTCCTTGTGAATTTTTTATTTTATTTTATTTTGAATGTAGAAGAATTGTGTTGTGTTTCCGTTGTTTTTGTTTTCTGTTTCATTTGAATTTCCTTTTTTTTTTGTTTTTTTCCTCCATTTTCCTTCTAATTGCATAAGCATTGATGCTGTGTTGTTTCTTTTCCTTGTATTGTAGATGATAGCTTGTATTTAATGATGCCTTATGTTTCATATGGCTTAGTGATGAGTAGATGTTTTGATCACAAGCTCTTTATTTGCACTCATCCTTTACAAAGTTGTATGACAATAAAAAAAAAAAAAAAAAAAAAAGATGTTTTCATTTTGGATGTTTTCTGTTTCTTTTATGTCATCTTTTATCTTAGTCAACCCTTATTCCATATTTTACTTTGGTTGAAAGTTTTAACATGTCATCACAGCACAAATGTAATGTTGGGTCAGCAACCTAAATATTTTTATTAATACACTTACCAGCAGAAATTATAGAAAAGTACAGAAAAACAAAACACCTTAACCCTTAAACCATCCTTTTTTTATTCCCCCTTAAATAACTTTGTATGTTCTACATCGATTATTTTCTTTGAGTGAAATATTCAAAACCAAGACTAAAAAAAAATATTTTGTGACTGCACAATCAAATGAAAGTGATGATGATGATGTTGATCATCATCATTTTATAAACACAAATTCAGTCTATTTTTGGGATCTTTGGAAACGTGTTTGTTTGCACAGCATGAGTCAGGTTTAAGGGGATGTTTATTAAACTCAAAACTACTAATATTTTTTTTTTGTGTGGACAAAATGCGCCTCTATTTGTTGTTTGTGCAGTAAGCAAATCATAAAGCGGACAGACCTTTGACCTAAAAGTGAAGACGATAACATGTTTATTAGTTGAAGACTACTCTCAGCTGTATTCACTACGAGGAAACCATGAAATGTGTCCTCTTGCAGAAAGAAACAAAAACATTAAAACATTAGAAATCAGTTGACTAATATGTAAACAGAAACACCCATTGATCAGATGTCATTATGTATCCAGATACATACAGATCATATGTTAATACCAGATGTAAATGGATACCAGTTAACAAATCTCTCAAATCCCTGCAGATCCGTATGTAATAGCTTTTTGTGTAATTTGGCTGGAAACCATAATATTGAATATGAGGACTTTTCACATTTTAAATTGACTTTAAAGGATCTAGTGTGTTTCTGTCTTTTCATTTGTCCCAACTCCTCTGTCAGTGACTTGGTGTACTGATGACAGTGTGTGTGCATGCTTGTGTGTGTTTGTACAGTGTACATATATATCTATATATATATATGTGTGTGTGTGTGTTGAGGAGGGATGGTGAAATAGGTAAACAGATAGATGAAGCTGTCAGTCCTCCTCCTTCTTCTCGACCACCTACATCACCTCAACTCAGGAAAACTGAAGCCCATCAGAGCGCGAATGCGTCCAGATTCTTAAAAGTGACGAGGTTCAGTGGATATCTTATTACAGTACAATACATACAGACGTAAAAAAAAAATAGAAATGATAAACTATTTGTATTCAAGTCAATGAAACTATGCATTACATAGAGAGTTTGTGATACTGCAATTTGTTTGTGTCATGATATAATCCAAATTAAAAAAAAGAAATAAGCTGTCTAAGCTGAACGTACAGGCTATACAGATAATAACCTAATGATCTGACTGTTGTTCACATAATGAACCAAGTGTAATTCCAAAGAGGAAGATTGCATTTTTTTTTTTTTTTTTTAGAATATAAAGGAAAATACACCAGACACAGCTGTTAAATGCGGGCAATATTATACGGCATTAAGGCGTTTCCAGCAGAATTTCAATTAAATTTAATTGCAGAGAAAAGTTTCAGCTCTCTAAAACATTAGTGGTAAATGTCTTTCGCACAAACCATTAAGCAATCTGAACTGAAAGAGGGATCCTATAAGAGCCATAGAGGGGCAATTTGCTGCTAACAGTGACCTCATTAGACCAGAATGCACTGCAGCCACGAGATGTGATGATTCAAAGTTTATCATCGGACATGTGTTATGAGAAGGGGATACCGCGTTGATGGCGCCTAGTCGCATTTTCCTGGTGTCTGTACTGGATTAGTGTATTTTAAAACATGTGACTTTCAGGGTCGGTTGCTGTCATGCTGGAAATCAAAAGTGCTTTACAAATCTCAAAAGGTAGAATGAAAAAAAAAAAAAGTGAGAGTTTAGATGCAAAGAAAACAGCGCATTAAAATGTAAAAAAATAAATAAAATAAGATACCTAACAAAATAACATCACACACATTCTTCCTATAGGCTCTTGATTAGATTAAGTCTGTCTCGTTCAACTTCATAAACATGATGTAAGCCTGCAAAAACACACAAAACACAACGCATTTGAAAATAACCAATTTAGAGCAGCAGATTAGCTCTGGCACATGGTCTCTAGGGACTGTGGGCTTCTCTTTATTCATTTAAAGACACCCACGTGGCTTATTATGGTGGAGATGTATTTCATTAGACTGGAGGTTTGGAAGACAGACAGGAGAGAAAAAGAGAGAGAGAGAGAGAGAGGAAGAGAGCAGAAGCACTACAAAGTGTGCTATAAGAGAGGGACGTCCTAAAAAGTTCATCTTTACCGAGTTTAAAGCCAGTAAGGAAATGCTTGTTGAACATTTCAATAATTCCCACACAGCTGATGGTCTGATTCGGTGAGAAAATCAACTTAACATAAAGTTGTTAATATTTGACATATTTGAGGAGGGAGTGTTTTTGCGCTTAAACTGCCAATTTCACATCATGCTCAAGAGCCTGAGAGTGGTTGACGGTCTGACAAACACTTGGTTAACTCACACTGGTTTAAACTGTACATCCCAAAAATAAATCTTACATAATGCAAGAGGATGGATGGAGGATGCGACCCTGTCGTCCCCTCCAGCGGGCCCTATGTTGGCCCATCTGGCGGATAATGTGACAACGACAGTGTTACCGAGACGTGTTAAGATCTATTGTGGTTGTTTCTGGATGTAAAGTTTTGAATTCTGGTCTTTATGTGATGACAGATACTGTAGATTTGTTTAAAAGATGGTCGACATCTTGAATTTTCCTAATATGTCATGATGATGAGCGATTAGGATTTTTGGTGATGTGCGTGTTATTATTATAGAGTAATTTATATATTCAGATAACTGACAAATATTTATTTATTTATTTTAATATCTGACCTTGAAGTAATTTAATATCCCTAGGACATTAAAATATATTAATTAAATAAGCACTTAATATACACAATAAAAGAAATGTTTAAAGCCATAGTTCAATATTTTGGAAAATATGGTTATTTTACGCCAATAATGATATGAATTTGTTTGATATACAGCTAGCAGCCCTTTAGCTTAGCTTAGCAAATGCCAATAATTATATGAGTTTGGTAAATATAAAGCTACAGCTAGCAGCCCTTTAGCTTAGCTTAGCAAATGCCAATAATTATATGAGTTTGGTAAATATAAAGCTACAGCTAGCAGCCCTTTAGCTTAGCTTAGCAAATGCCAATAATTATATGAGTTTGGTAAATATAAAGCTACAGCTAGCAGCCCTTTAGCTTAGCTTAGCAAATGCCAATAATTATATGAGTTTGGTAAATATACAGCTACAGCTAGTAGCCGCTTAGCTTAGCTTAGCAAATATTGGAAGCTGGAAAAAATCAGTCAGAAAACAAAACAAAACTAAAGTTTGTCTAATAGATACAAAAATAAAAGTGTCTGGCAACCATGACGTTGACTCCAGGAAGTACTGAGGGTGTTGGCACCACCAAAACTGTTTTAACTTGGCAGGAAATTGTGTCTTCTTGTGTGGGCCCCATAGTTCATAGAAGGAAGCTGATTGAGATGTTTTTTTTTGCTAACGGCTCTCATGTCATGAAAGTCTGAATAATTTTCTGTCATGACAACATGCTGCAACTAGCTAGAAACCCACCAGAAACATGGACGTCTTTTGCATTTTATGTCCTATTCACAGGGCAGAACACGCATGCATTCACTCCCATTCTTTTTCACATTTGTTCTTCACTATCATTCTTAAACTGGTCGAAAATTAAATACCCGGAAGACAATTTCGTGTTGTGTATTATCTTGAATTTCTGCATTGTTGAGCGTTCTGTCTAAACATAGCCTGTTTAGGTGGTGGTGTCCTGCAGGGCTGTGTGTTAAGACGGCTTCAAATTTAATGTTCTTTCTGTTTTCCTTCCCTCCCCCTTCCTGCTCCAGGCTGTAACGGATGCATCGATGGGACTGTGTCTTTGCGTGAAGCTCGTCCTCAGCTCCGCTCACATCTGCTCCACCCACCCCTCTCTTGCGCCCAACCTCAGCTCTGCTCACATCTGCTGCACCCATCCTCTCTTGCCCCAACCTGCTTCTACAACCCCGCCTCTGCTCTTCCTTCTCGCTCCAGCTCCAACACATACAGTACATGTTTCCCCCAAATGCCCTTTAGCGGTTAGCATTGGCCCACTTTGCCAGAGTGGGTGACAAACACACCGCAGACTTTCAAACAGAGAGGCCTTTCTCCGCTCTATGCCTGAAGCCCTTCCCCAAAATGACACCCTTGTCTTTCTGTTGAAGAATATCAGTGACATGCGTACAATGCCATTCATGCCATGCTGCAACCCATCTTATGTTTTCAATACCATGACTGTGCAACCATTTTCACAATAGCTCATGCTACAGAACAGTTAATATCAACTTTTTTTATATGCAAAGTATGCAAATGAGTCATTTTGAGGGTATTAATTTGGTTCTGTGAAGACTTTATATCTCTAAAGCATCAATTTCTAATGATTTAAGAAAAGGTTATCTGTTACTGTTATTTTTTGCCACAATGTAGTGGAATATAATGTCTATTTTTAATTTAAAATCCAAATCTTTTCCTAACGGATTTTATTGACTTCAAACCATAAGTCAACATTTCATCTTCGAGTTTATCGGAAAATTTAAAATTCACCAAAGTTACATAGTTTGCACAGCACAGCGAAGCATGTCCACTGTGCTTGAAAAAGTGCATTTCCTTTTCCTTTCCAAAGTAATGCATCGCCTATGCGTTATTGACGTCTGCACAGCAGCATATTTGTTCTTCTCAAAGCAAACATTTTTTTCTTAAGAATATGACAACTACAGTCGGGGAGGTTAAGTGCCTTGTTCTAGGGCAACTCAGCACCAGTAGATATAAAGGGTCATGCATATTTTTCCACAATATTCCCAAATCATGCTAGCTGAAAAGCCAACACATAGCCTATAGTATTATCTGTACACATCTCATGTTCAGAGCCAAACCAACAATCCTAAGTATTGTTTATGTAACCAAAGCCTGATATATCTTATTCCTCTGTGCCATCATAGACCTCGGTTGTTGCCCAGAAAGCTAATAACATGAACCTTCACTACGACGGGTACGGGCATGAAAAAAAGGCTCCAAAGTCTAATAATACAGTTTCAGTTTGAGTCTCCAGAGAGTAGTCACGTAAGACAGACGTCACTGTTCAGTTTTAAAGTGCTTCACCAGCTTGTTGTGTCACATATCAAAACCTCTTGACTTTATACTTCTTTTCTTCACTG
This sequence comes from Pampus argenteus, assembly GCA_036937835.1. NCBI lineage: Eukaryota > Metazoa > Chordata > Actinopteri > Scombriformes > Stromateidae > Pampus > Pampus argenteus. The sequence continues at coordinate 21,676,011 of CM072867.1, read as the reverse complement.
TGCAAACTCGAGCAACTTTGTGGTTTGTGAGAGAAAACGCTGTTGGAGGGAATCAAACCTTCTCACGGGAATATTTTTTGCTTTAATTGATTCTATTACATGCTCTACTAAGTCGGCCTAACAATCTGAATCTCATCCCAGGGAGTGAAGAAGAAGAAAAACATGTACCCGCCAGACGAATGTTAAAATATCTTCATTGATATTTGCATCCAGTGGAATAAAATTTGAGCAAATTACACTAAAGCACTAAAATACCAGTGATGTGACATGTTTAATGACCTTGAGGCAATAAACATTAAAGAAAACGTGCTTCAAGACTTCAAAAAGGTTTAATAGATTCAATAAACTATCCCTGATTATGATATGCTAATTAAGATTGAGTATTAAACATTCAGCCTCCCCCGTCCACTCTCCGGCACTTGCAAAACACTTGAAGCTACATCGACCACAAGCTCCTCCTGTGAATGTGACAGGGACAGTCTACAGAGACATAAGAGCTGTGATATTCTCTAACAAGGTGAACAATACTCAGTCGCTACACATGGAAATAGATGACGTTATGTTTTTAATATATGGTGATTTACTATTTGATTATTGGGAAAGGATATATCAGGTTTTTGGCATCAGAGCATGATATCGACACTCTGCCTTGCACACATTGTCATTGTCTTATAGTGACAAGGCAACAAAACTGATTTGATAGTTGTTAAATATGAAGCCCGCACTAGTCAAATGTTTAAAATCATCTACTAACTCTCCAGCTTTAAAACAGACAGAAGAAACTCTCTATGAGTGTACACAGTGTAGGCAGAGGACAAACCCCGTCAGACCCATTTTCTCTGCAATTCCTCTTAACCTTCCTACATACACTTGGCTAATAGGAGCATGTTGAGATCAAACACAGTGGCAGAACATCAAAAAAGAAAAAAGAAAGAGGGATGGAGAAAAAAAAACAACACACGAAAGACGAAATGAGCTGTTCTTAGCTCCCCTGCTTACCTAATTCCCTCCAGTGCAACAATATATTTTCAGGTCACACAAGTATTGTGCCACACAGTCATCCATCATATACATATATATATATATATATATATATATATGTAAGCCTGATGCATACAGGAGCTCAAAAAGTACATCATAAAAACAACTTAATGTGCAAAAAGATTAAAGATCCTGCATCTCTATTAGCTTTATGGTATAATTTGACAATTTCGGGAAATGACTTTCTTGTTATGAGTTAATATGAAATTACTTCTAATATTGGAAACAGTAGGAAACTGATACTTTATCCCCAAAAACAATCCACCTACCAGCATTTTTAAAGCTCTACTTCACAGTAAATTGTTTTTAAACTTGATTTTTTTTCCTACAGGTTAAACAAAAGCTCACTGTGATACAATACTTAGTGAACTGGTAGGTGGTGATTTTTTATTTATTTATTTATTTATTTATTTTGTTAAACTTTGGACTGAACCAGGCAACATCATCAGACAACTCAATGGTTGTATGATTACAGAGTTGGTGAAGTGACGGTTAATAATACAACGTGATGTTATATCCATCACATGCGGGTTCAGTCATCATGAACAACCGACTTTGGTTGAAGTGAGATGTCCCTTATTGCTATGGTAACAATCTTTTCATTTATCTCTCTTGCCAAGAAAGTGTATATTTCCCAAAATGTCAATTTCATGAGAAGGACAGTAAAAGTCTGTTTTTTTTGTGGCAGCAGGAGACACAACTATTCTCAATGTGACTGTTATACAAGGGAGCGTACTGAAAGGGCTTCTCAACTGTTCTGTACGTTGTTTTTTTTTGGATTTTTTTTTTTATGGTTTAAAACGTGACACTAATTCTGTCAAGTGCTGAAAACTTGAGAATGTAAATGGATGATTTTCACATGCAAACAACAGCTTTTTTTTTTCAAAGAGGGAATTTAAGATTAACCTAAAATCATACAGTACAGTAAAACCTGCTTTCTGATGACAACCACTCACAACTGGTCTATATTTTGATTCATGGTGATATTGCTGATTCAAATGTGCTCTGAATCTGCTTTCATCCTTTGAATAGATACTGCGTGCTGTATAGGAGAAGTATTTTTGTCCAGGGCTCATTCCCCCCCCCTCTATAAACCACATCATTTTTTATTCCTCCTTTTGTTGTCATTTTGTACCTAAAATGCTTTGCTACTGCGACACCGTGGTGTTTCTTCCCCTCCAGGTTCCCGACTTCACATCTTCAACCTCATCACCATGAAAACTCATTTACTCCATCATCAGCAGCATCATCATCATCATCCTCATCCTCATGACAGCATCAACTGCTGCCCTTACTCGAACCCGGCATCTCCATCATTCAAGCTTGTAATGGACATTCATTTGTATAATTTGTACAGTAAAGTTTATAAAAAGTTTTCTACCCTTCCAGAAATGATTTAGTTTCTGCTGTTCAACTGAATGTCAATTAATTACGATTTGCAGGCCTTGTTATAATGTTTGTGGGGTTTTTTTTTTTTTTGGTTTTTTTTTGTGAAACATTTGGGTTTGTTCTACTGTCCAGAAGAGAAGAATAAAATTGTCAATAAAATCTTTAAGTGATTAATGTTTAATGTGTTTCTGTGAAGACTCAAAACGATAAATCATAAAAAAACACAGACGACACACTCCGCCTTCCACATTCACCTCATGAAGTGCACTTTAACGCTCAGTCAGCTCCTTCAGGATTTATGACTTTGTCTCTGTTCTGTGAGACAAGATTGATGTTTTTTTATTTATTTTTTATTTATTTTTTAAAGAAAATGAAAACAGTCTGACTCATATTGTGCCTCGAGGCATCATTAATGTTGCTATTAATGCAGCTTACGTTGTTTTGACATTAAATTTAGAAAGCTAATTTATTATTCTCTTGATTTTTAACCGAGGAAGGCCAACTGAACTCATTTGATGCAGTAATTTGAAGGATAGTGCACGCACACACACACACGCACACACACACACACACACGCACACACACACACACGCACACACACACACGAACCTGAAACTGAAACATTAATATTTGTGCTTGTTGAGCATATTAATCATCTGTTAAACTTTTACAATTAAAAAAAGCAACTTTCCATAATGCTATATAGCCGTGTTGAAAACCACACCCATCCATCTACACCCTGTTATCCAGTACATGGTCACATGACGTGACATAAACACTACAGTCAAGACGACTGTTGTCACTCACGCTCACTTACAACAGTGGCAGATTTACCTCTCGAAATTCTGAGTCATTTCTAAAAATAAATAAATAAATAAATGGGTCCTTCATTCATGACACAGGTGGACAATAGCGGACTCGTTTTCCTGCCGGCTGGAATGACAGCTGTTGCCGGCAGATTTTAGCATCGAGCTAAAGCTGGCGAATAAAACCTCATCTCGTTTCAGATTGACTGAGAGGACGCTGTGAAATGGTTTTAAATGTGATGGCTGCAGGACACGAGCTCTACGAGGCGGCATTGGTTTTTCATTGGTTCGTCATCTCATCATGATTTCATGGTCAAATGAAACCTTTGAGATCAGGGTTTAGTTTGTTTCTAACACAGCACAGTTGTAATGGTAGATCTCAGTATTCAACATGTAATAGCACATTTAAGCATGTAACCTCAGACGGCTAAGAAGTAAAAGGAGGCGGGAAACAGAAGAACGCATGTGTGTGGTAATAAAAGACACGCAGCATTGCTGAGGAGAGTCCTCTTTAAAGAGTCTGACTGCTGAAATGACTGAGTGACTGAGTTATTGTCTCACCACACAGTTTAGCTGGTTGTGCAGAAAGCTCCTCAGGTATAAGTTGCAGTTGTGAGTTTTACTGTATTTTCAAAAAGTATGCATCACTTTGAGCATTTCGAGAAATGTTTTTGATATTGATCTTTGCGACTTAGACATGTATTCTGTGAAATTTGTTATATTTTATGTTTTGTTTCAGTTTTTTGTAAATATAAAGGATAAAAAAAACAATGATATATAAAGATTTCTGTTTAGTAAAACATCTGTTAGGAAAAATAAAGTGGATTTTTCTTTGACAAAAATCAATTTTTCACCATCCAGCTAAATGATAATAGACGTTTGTTACTTCACTTAAATACGTTTTTAAAAATGTCAGAACGTGCACTTTTGTCGTCTATTCTGTGATGAGTAACGAGGTTCAATGTGACACGTTTGACATTTCTCGATATTAAAATCAATCAAACTACTGAAAGTTGAGAAGCAAACAAAAAAAAAGGAGCATAAAAAAAGCTAAAAACAAATATAATAATACTTCATTTACATTTGAGGCATTGAGCGTGAAATGTTGAGCTAAGGCTAAAGACACTGGCAGAGGTAAAGATGCTAATCTCTGCTTCATGTCATCGTTTCTCTGCTTTCTTCTGTGTTTTCCTTTATTAATTCTTTTAATAGTTGTGTTGTAACTTTGCAGAATGGAGTCAAAAAAAAATCTCATCTCATGTGCTGCGATGTGGCACGTTGCACCTCGGCCAGGAAAGGCACGTAGCCATCACACTTCTAATGATGGCACAAACGCTGTCAGCTGGAGATGTTGTTTTGCCTCATGAACCTCCCTGTTGGATACAATCAGTGTAATTTCAGACTTCAGAGGGGAAATGCAAATCAGTAGACATAAAAAAAAAAAAAAAAATTATTCTCCATAAGTAAACACACATTTGCCTTCTGACCGCCACCGACTGACGGTTCAGTTTGATTTATATGTGGAGACGAGCGCGGCTGCAGATATTGTTTCAGTAATAGAGCCTTTCATCTGGTTTTTAACTTAAAGACGAGAGGGCTTAAAGTAGAGTGCAGAAATGTGTAAGTGCTCTTTGCTGATCGCTGCTTTCACTTTAAAGAAACCGAGTATTGGGTCAAATGTTAAAGATGGCAGACGTCTTGCTGTATGTCATTCCCTCTCTCGCTCAAATAAAAAGTCAAATTATACTTTCAGGATTTACCTGAGTGATCCGGAGGGGGGATAACAATAGAGAGAGAAACGCCTCCTTCCCACACATCTGCTGAGGGACACACAGGAGCACAACGAAGTCTGATGAAAAGGATTGGAGGGGGGTTTGAGGTCGTCGGGTTTTTTTGGATAATACATGAAAAGGTGTTTTTGTTTTGGATTGATTGTGCTGCGGTAGAAAGAAGAGTCGAACCCAACAGCAGCTGATCACTACTGGTTTTTCTGTCCTACCACGCTCTTAATTACAGTTAATAGCAGTTCATTACAATTAATTACAGTTATTTGGGTTCACCTTGCATTTACCTTGTGTACATTAGTCCCAGATGAGTTAGCTCAAAATAAAAAAAAAACAGCTGGAGTCAAGAAAAAAAGAATAAACTTTTTGCTGTACTTGAAAATGAAACTTAACATGTTTTATTTTGCAGAGGGATTCTGAATTATGTGAGACAAAACAGCGAAGAGCCTCGCAGCTAATGACAGGTTTGACCTTTCGGGGCGAGGAAAAACAGACCGGAGTTGTCGTTTTTTAAGCGGGCAGTATTTTTTGAAGAGATGGGAACATGCAAAGCAACTCTTATCGTGAATTATCTACATGAAGACGGCGAAATGAGTGGATTAAAATTGAACTTTGCTACCACCACATCAATTGTTTATTGCAACACAAAACAGAATTCATATCTGCGTTTCTACCCGAAGGAAGTTTTTTGTTTTTTAATAAAAACTAATTTAAAGCTTTAGAGATCAATAGCACCAGCGGGCTCATCCTCTGACTTATAGATTATGAATTTGAAATTGTTCGCCACTCCCATGGAGCCCATTATTGTGCTTTATTTTTTATTTTCAACATCTAATGCAGCTAAGTTTTAAATCTCTAATAGGTAAAAGCGGCCTCATAGGGACCATGATGTATCCAACCGTGTTGCGTTCATGGTTACAGTCTTAGGAAGATGATTTGAAACACATCTTGAGGCCGGGCGAGCACCTTGATGTCACCAAGTCATCTGGGAGCGCCGTGGCTTAAATTTTCATTTTCATCATGTCGAACGATTTCAAACGCAAGAGGAATCCACAGCCGCTGCTCAGATCATCGCTTTGGAAAGAAACACTTTGAAGGGCTTGATAGAAAAGCTCACTTTAAAGAACATTTATCTGAAAGGTCATACAGGACGCTTTTGTTTTTGTTTTTGTTTTTTTTAGCGTGTACGTGTTTTAAGTTGTATTTAATGTGGCAGCCACAGCTCGTATCATAGACTGAGGAAAGGATGTTTTACACACCTGAACAATGAAACGCATTAGTTTCCAATTAAATAAGTCAGAATAATAGAAAGTGACAGGAAGACACAACAGGTTCATCTGTGGGAAGTGTGCTGCCTTCAGGTCCAGCCGCTACAGACAGGAAAACAGACCATCAAGCAATGGCCAATATCCTAAAAGTCTGCTAAATTATTTGATAATGAACCATTTAGAATAATTTAAATCAGTTTGTGATCAACTGTGTAAGATTAAGAGGATCATATTGTTTTTTTTTTATTATTATTTTTGTATTGATTTGTTATTAAAATTGTATTAATTTATGTATTTATTATGTTATTTTATGTATTTCAGGTATAGTCTCTGTAGTCACATGAAAAGGAACAATGGGCATTTTTTTATTGATATTTTCATGTCACAAAAAGAAAAGCACAGGTGTAAATAATTAAATTAATGATGGTTGAATTATGTTTATTATTATTATTATTATTATTATGCTTCTGTTTCTTTTTAATGAAAATAAAGTGTAAGACAAAGAACATGTGTGTGTGTGTTAAAACAATCAACCTATGTATATATATATATAAACAAATACCCTTTGACACATATTTAAAAGGTGCCTCATACACATGTGTAAGGGTAAAGAGGCAAAGCTGTAACCATGGTAACAGCAATCGCATGGCAGGGTACCACAAACTCAGCGCTCCATCTTACATTAAAAACAGGATGTCTGCTGGTTACTTCTCTCTCAAACTTTTAGTCGAGTTCAGACAGAAATATGCGGCCCGAGCTCTAAAAACATTAAAAGTCTTTCATGCCACCCACAGGCAACCGTTATCATCATCAACAGTGTGTTGTCAAGCTTAGAAACAGGAAACGAAGTGGAGCTCGTCTTTGTCGATAACAATTTTTGCCTGATGACCTTGACAGAGTGCAGCGTTGCTCTCGGCTCTTTTCAATCCTCTGTCTTTGGCTCTGCAGCGTTGACCCTTTATCTGTGTTCAATTTGTTCATTACAAGACCATCTCATTGCCAACAAGTGGGTGTTTTCTTTTCGAGCGAGAGGTTTTTTGCATGAAATGCTCTGTGTGTTTTTCTGCCTTGCGCTGGCCAACTGCTTTTTACAGATTTTTCAGTTTCACCCAGGAGCAACAGGGGGGACTCAACACGGATGGTATGTTTGGGATCACATCAAAAAGGAGCACACTCTCCACATTATAGCTGCCGGGGAAACTGCTGGCCTCTTCTTGCATATGTTCAGACCTTTTCTTTTTTTTTTTATCACCATTTTGCCTGCACTGCCCACTACATTTTGAATTCTCCAGCACTGCTACACGAGCAATAAATCAGAATTTTTTTGAGGCCCTAACCCTCACGCTGAGGAGAAAATGTGTCACATGTCTGAAAGTTGATAGTGTCAAAAAGTAATTCCTTTTACCTTCCGCCGTCTGGGAATATCCCACCTGTTTTACTAAAACTATTTTTAGGTCTTCTGGGAAGTGAATCTTCGATGAATAGAACTGCACTTCTGCAATATTGTCAGTTGTCAGTTGTGCAAATAAAACTAAAAATTATACATGTTTGAAATAAGTTTGCAAATTCATGGAAATCGGTTGGTTTTCCACCTGTTACAGTCAGTATATGGATGTGAATTGTGTTGCCAACATAATTATTATTTGCTGAAATAGTCATGCATGCAAATAAAAGACAGAATGATATAGTCACATACATAAGCTTACAGAGTAATTGAGGCACATAAGGGTATCCAAAAGGAGCAGATTGTGACAAAACACACCCACACTTAATTATCTGTGCACAGTTGGGCACACAAAACAGCCACGATTAAAACAATGACATTATTCCTGATCAAGTCAGGCAAATAAGAGTCATTGTTCAAACTATATTATAAGTAGGAACCTGGGAGCAAAGGTGTCAGTCGTGATGGATTAGTTTTTAGAAGCTGAAGCATTTCAGTCTGTGCTTTATGAACCGGTTCTTTGCTTGAACAATGCTTTTTTGGAAGTGTGTATGCGACGCATAATTGTCGCAATAATATGCCTAATTGCTAAAGGAACATAATCTACTGAATCTGGACTCCAGTATACTTCATGAACAAACAAAGCCTAGTTCAACACAAGACATTAAGGACAGCACAGCTCATCTGGTACCGGTTGAAGACTACATTATGTCAACACTTAAGAGAAACTTTACATTGACATAAACCCGCGTCCTGTCCACTTCAATATGGACTAACTCTCTAGCATTAGGAATCATGCCTATTTGAACTATTGCTATACCCTCCCCTACAGTACATTTTGAATGAAGCAGCTAGAGGCTAGATGTAAGATATACATCAAAGGGGCCATCTGTCCTTTCAGTCTTTTCGGCATGTAATATAATTTGATATTGATAAGCACATAGAACAAAAGTATCGAGAGAGAGAGAGAAAGAGAGTGAGGTACATCTGCCTCGAGCCATAAACCTGCATGCATGTCTGGAAAAACAATTCAATAAACCCATGATTTCTCTTGTATTTGATGGGTAGTCATATATCTGAAAATGACAGACGCAAAGCTGCAGACATTTCCTGTTTCAATCTAAGTCTTAATCTAAAGCTCTTTCTAACTTCTTTTAGTGATGAAGGAAATAAAAAAAGGGACACGGAAAGAGGCACAGGAGCTAAAAGTTGAACATGAAAATAAGCGAGCAAAACATAGAAATGTAAATTAATAAACCAAACAAGACATTTAAATGTTAAAGAGACGAAAACGAGAGGGAATAATCAACCAGATGAAATGATGTGAAACACAAGAAAATGAGTAGAAGCAGTAGAAAAAGCACAGGGAGGAAAAAAAAGAAGAAAAGTGAGGAGAAAAAAAGTGAAAACTTTTGTTTGTTTGTTTGTTTTTGAACATTGTAGTACACAGTTAAGCGGTTTTGATATGTAGCACAACAAGCTCACCAAGGATCATTCCCACACATGTGTAGTTTTGTCTGACTTACATAGAACTACTCTCCGGAGAACGAAAATGTCTCCAAACTCTTTGGAAAAATGTCACCCGGCGCAGCGATGTAGCTTACTGAATTTATTGTTGGAGATTTGTTGACAATAAGAATATAGATAAAATCAGCAGCCTTATTCTTTTATGGTTTGGTTAGAAGGTTTGACCCTTAACCAATGCACCGCATTGATTAGCTCTTGGAGAGAGAAAAAGCCACTATATAAAAGGCTGTAGCTGTGTGTAACGGCCCCTGGCAAAGGATATAATGGCTGCACAGCATTGCTGGAAGATATTACTATTGTAAGAATGAGTTTTAAGAGACTGTACTGTATTTTCTCTTGGAAATTGTGGGCCCCTGTGTTGGAGAAACTACGGCATCCATCTATCTACAGGTATTGACAGCAATTCGTTTTCGGTGACAGGGACATTTCAGTGGGAGCTTGTGGACTGATCCGGCATATCCCAGCTTTCCCTGTGCCGGGGAAATTTGTTTCCATTAATCAGAAACATTTTCACTCCGGTCCAGATCGTTTGTGATGTGCAAATGATGCTAACAAATGTGGTTGCCTGGTTCAAGCCACAATTCATTTACACAGTCTCAAAGCTGTGCAGGGAGAAGACTTGAAGCTGGAGCAGTGCCAGATGGATGGCTCTCTGGTAAGATGTGATTAATTACTGACCTTTGATAATTATGATGTTTCCGTTTCAGGCAATTTAAACCGTTAAATGCACACATTTTATACCCTCAGGTGACAATGGGTAATGGCCATTAAATCCATGGCTACTTATTGCCATTTACAAACCCAGAGTGCACAACAGATGTGCTATAATGTAGTGCATCGGCACCACAACAAAAGAACCTAACTGACTTTCTATTGGCACTGTTTCCGTGATACCAGAACGTAATTTGAACATATTACGTTGCACCACCACGTAATGCAGCGCTTACGTGAGATTGTATAAATCTGTATGCATGTTTCCTGTTTTGTGTGTGCACAGATTTCTGCACACGACATATACACAGTGTTAATACGTTTGGTCCCAGGTGTGTCAGAGTTGCCTCACCATCAATCCTCAAAAGTGTTTGCAAGCACGGAGGCAGGTGAAGTACCTGGGCTATGTTGGGTATGGAGTAGTCAAGCATCAGGTGGGGAAAGCGGAGCCAATCCGTGCCCAAATGCAAAAGGGAAAGTGAGTGTTTTGGTGGGATTAGGTTTTACTGACCTGACAAAAGCTTCTGCACTAAATACGGTCAAATGGACTGGATATTGTAGCAGGGTCTTCAATGACCTCAAGGCAACTATCACAAGTGACGCAGTCCTTCATAGTCCGGACTTCACGCAGCCGTTCACACTGCAGACAGATGCCTCTGGAGCGGGTATAAGGGCAGTGCTTCTGCAAGAGGTGGATGGAGAGGGACATCCAGTGGTTTTCTTTAGCCAAAAGCTTTGAGACAGAGAGACAAGGGACAGTAGGAAAAGACGCAGGCTGTAGAGACACTGTGATACTATCTCAGACAGATCATTGGACCCTCAAGTGGATGCACCGCATGATAGTGATAGATAGATAAGATGGTACCCCTTCTTGGCTGAAGAGTCTAATGGAGAGCAGCGGTTCTGTTACCTTTAATGGTTCATTGGGATCTAAGTGGGGATGATTGACAAACAACGGTTGGTTAAACTGATAATTTTAATTATCTATTATTTAGTCAATCATTTGGTAATATTTTCAAACATCCTAATATTCACCTCTTCCTGGTTGTTGTGAAGCAGATCCAATCACCAACGAGAAATGAACGGCAGCCTCTCTTGTTAATGTTTGATGAAATTGTACCTTTGTTTGTTTTTTTGTTTTTTTTGTTTGTTTTAATATAATTTTTCATTTAGCTCGTGGAGGTGCAATCAGTAATAATTCACTAAGACCTACATGCAATCACTTCACACAAGTATTTCAGTCACTTCGGTCAATTGATTGTCACAAACAAAAGTGTTTCATACAATCAAGACAGTGCTGATATTGACAGTAAACACAATTATTTCATCAATGACACGTCTATTGAGTAGAGAGGTTGTTTTTTTTTTTCTTCTTAAAGATGTTAAAATTAGGAGAAATAAGGAGAAACAACTTATTAAACAAACAACTATCTAGATATCTAAGCTATAGAGTCGTCATACATTCACCATATGGCTTGAGTCCCGCTGTGATAATGCCAGTGTTGTATGGTAAATACTGTCAAATCCTCAGCTCAAGGGATAAATGTGCCACTGTATAATTTCTCCGTCTCGTAAACGACGGGCTGTTGCTTCGACAGTCTGAAGGAAGTCAGAGCATCACTCTGAAAAGACTCGATTCAAAACGAAGAGATGTGAATGATGCTTGTTGTGTGTAGATTACATGCGGCGAGGGAAACGTTTGCAGGCGTAGAAACGATGCAAACAAAACGTCTCCTATAGCTGCACACACACACACACACACACACACACACACACACACACGCTTTCGACTGTTATTTCTTCAACGTGAATAAAAGGATCCACAGACAAATGGGAAGACGAAATGCTGTTTTATCCAGGGAGTCTTAACTCTGGACAATGTGCGATGTAACAGGGGGCTAAGCAGGGGCTTTGCACAGTGATCCACATGGTGTGTGGCTTTATAAGAGGGCAGATGGTACGACTCAAGCAGGAAGTGATTGACATAATGACACGGCTGACCGTGGGATGTGTATCCTGTGGATTCAACAAACATCTTGCTTTTCCTTTTTTTTTTTTTTACCAAACCCTGTTACTCATGTCTGTGTGTGTGTGTCTGTGTGTGTGCGTGTTAAGGAACCGCTCTCTGTTTTGTCTGCATGTCGACACATCAGGGGATCGCTGAGGCAAAGGCCAGCCTTGTTGCACCGATCACGCATGAATAACCACACGCACTCTGAACTCCAGCAGGTTTTTATCTCACCGTACTGATAAATAACTGGAGGTCTCACTTTCAGTTCTGCCAGCAGGCTTCATATCCAACCACCTACAATTAATGTCTGTGCGTCATCTGAAAGATGAAAACAAAAAGGAGGACGACTCCGCCACCATCTTTTTTTTTTTTCTTTTTCAGCCTGTTATGATAAATGAAGGTAATTATTTTTTCTTCTATTCTGGGGGGGACCTTACCTTACCTTAGCGTTCTCATGCAGAGAAGCATGGCTATAATGTCTACAGTGATGTGATTTGTTATCACGCGGGTAGCAAAGTAGGGTGGACACAGTTAGTGGAGAGGTGAGCCATTTGTCATACGTGGGTGGTTACGTCATGAGGGAGGCTGGGGTTACACAGGGCATGCCTGCTACCAAAAAGTCACGTGTTTAAATTCCAGAAATGAACAAAGTGTTTCCATCAGCGTCTCCGTTTATCCTGTCCAAGTGGCTGCCTGAGCATGACTGAGAAACTTCACATCACACAAGGGTGAGCCGTTGTAATTTGAGCTTCTAATTATCTGTCAAACATACTTCTAATTGTCTGTGGATCCTGGTTAAAGATCAAGTCTTATTAAACAGAGGCTGATACTGCATCTGGCTGGATGTTAGACACATCGGAGCGGTTTCTTTTTTCTTTTTTTTTTTGTCTTTTGATTTGGTATAAAAAAGTAGGAAATATATGAATAAGATCTTTCTGGACTTCAGCTATTTATTCTTTTCAGCTTTTTGTAAGTGACTTCTAGCAATTCAGTCACCTCTATTAACAGTCTGAGCATGTATCAACACCTAACAGGCAACAGATTACACAAAGAAAAAGCATCTCATTTGTAAACGTGAAACTTTTACAGACAGACATCAGATGAAAGTTGAGTAAGAAGAGTTGTTAAATACTTTCCTCCTCCTGTCTGGAGCTCCCTGCATGCTGGGATCACAATTTTTAAAAAAAACACTGTTAAAGGCTCTGCTGTCATCTTTTCTAACATAGTCTGTTGTTTTCATTTGTACAAAACGTTTATCTGCACTTGGCATTTGAATCTCAACGGGATTTCTTCAAATCTTTAAGCATCCTGATGAATCTGACTTCCAGTTTCCAGAAGATGTAACCTGCATGCTTCACGGATCACCTTCTCCTTCTCCTCTCCTCCTCTTCCCTCCTTCTGGAGGCCTACAGTAGGCTCTAGGAGGAGTGGGGATGCGAGGAGTTGCATGTTGCATGCTGAGTGATGACGAATCCGGTAGCTAGACATAACTAAACCCACCTACAGTTCATTTAAATGCCCGCGCACGGCTCTCTCCCATCTCGTCACAGTGTCTCCCGTTGCTCTGTATTTATAAGGCGCCCTGGTGCGCAGAAAGGCACAAGGATGCCTCCTCTCTAGAGAGGCAGAGCGCGTCGCTGTGACTTGGAGACGTTTTTTTTTTTTTTTTTTTTTTTTTTGGGTGGGGGTGGGTGGGGAGGGGGGAAAATGAAAGACTTGTGCAGACGCAGCTGAGGAAAAAAAGACGCTGGAGTTTTATCCCAAGTTCACTGCAGCAGGTCGTTGTGACAGCGACCTTGTTCTCGGGGGGGTGAGTTTCTTATTTCCTCCGTGATCCTTTTTTTTTTTTTTCTTTCTCGTGTATTTCTGTTGGAAATTAGTCTGCGCATTCCGCTGGTGGATGATGGACGTGTTGAACATTACTGAGAATATGATGGACCTGTAGTTATAAAAACAGGATACATATTGATTTCTTTTTTTTTTTAAACAACTCTTTTGCGCACAAAAATATGAGTTTACAACCTCATTGGTGATGGTTCTTATTTTATTTTTTATTTTTTTGATTAAAAAAAAAGTGTCTCCAGAACTTGTTGCTGTGGGAAATAGCCTTTAAATTCAAGCTCGACAGGAACATTTTGTGCATTTTTGTCGATTGCATCGATGCCCACATAAATGACATCTTGGTCATCGTGGTTCTTTAAATGCATCGTGTAATTCAAAGAAGTATCTTTATATATATTTTTATTTTTTATTTTTGTTAACATGTTTTTAAAGGATTGGTAAGTAGTTTTAAACAGTAAACACTGCTGCTGCTCATTGACTCGCTGTGTGTGGACTTCTCTTAACAACAGAAGGGAAATCTTGTGTCACCATCAGGTTGATGTGTGGCGTTTTTGTTGCAGTATAGTGGAGGTGGGTGGAGAGTTGAAAGCTTTTCTCCAAATTCGTTTTGTTGATGTTGCATACTGAGTGATGGTGATAGCAGATATGCACCTGTTTGTTTGTTTGTTTGTTTGTTTGTTTGTAGAATATGACCCATTGATCGTCCTTCTTCTTCTTCTTCTGCATCTTGTTCTCTGTGTTAGCTGCCGCCAGCAAGTTCCCATGTATACTTTATATGCTTCATAATGATGTATGAACACCAACCAGCTGGTAATAATGTTGGTTAATTATTTGGCTCCGAGCTGGTTTGTGGTCATTTTCTTTTTTTTTTTTTATAAAACTTTATATAGAAATAATAACGCACAGTGATCACTTAAAACTAGATTTCGACTCAGGACCCCCTCTAGAAGACATGGAGACAAAAATACGTCATAATGGGACTCAACATAGGATTTGGTGCTTTGACATGCAGCGAACATTAACCTTTTAGGGCCCCTGTGGGGACAGTTCACTTTATCTGGTTGATAATCCAACATTTGTTTTATGATAGAAGCAGAATTTTATGTTTTTATGCTGGATGAAACCAAAAATGTTTTATAATCAATGCACAAATATATATATATAAAACCCTTTAAAATGAGATATAGAGTAACAAGGAGTTTATGAATAACTCTGAATCAATGCCTGTATGATCATAAGTTATAGACTAATTATTGATATAAATGAATCTGCATACTGACCGCTTGCTTAATGAATAGTTTAGCTCTTATTCAGGAAATGGTATCTTATACAAAAACGAATGACTTGTTATGGTTTATCGTTAAAAACATGATTGCTGACTCTTTAATGGAGATGCAAGCCAGACACTGCAGCAATCTAAAAAAATAATATATATATATATATTCAGAGCACATTTACATCAATATTCATATCGGTTATTGGTAATATCTTACCTTAGTAGGGTGCAGCTACAAAGAGTGAGATTAAAGGGCCGCCCATTAAAGTTATTCCTGTGCCCCAGGACAGTTGAGTCAATATTTATGACTCTGTCCTAAAGCCATGAACTGAAGATTTAAATGTGATTTCACTCATATGCAAAATAAGGGACTGCAAGTTAAATGGGTTTAATAGTAAGACTTTTATATTTATGCCATATTTATTGGACATCATAAGTTAAAAGGGCACGTTTGGACCTTGTAAAGTGTTGGTGAGAGTTTAAAGAAAAGAAAAGAAAAAGAAAAACACTGAGTGAAGTAACGTAAAGTGAAAGCGAGCAGCAGTCGGAGCGCTGACCTTGGTGCTGAAATATTCTGGCTGCACGCTGCGTGCCTGCCGCCGCGTGCCTGCTCTCGCGTACTGACTGCAGAGCACGAGCACCGCAGCTTTATACGCAAAGTACGTCAAACAAAGCCAAACGCATTACTGAGCGAGACCGGAGTAGGTCATAATAATGATAATACGTTTAATCTGTAGCCTACTTTTCATTCATAGTGGGGGGAAAAGTCAGAACAGTAACTCCATTATAAGTTAAAAGTCCTGCATTCAAAATATAGTAAAAGTACAAGAGCATTACTAGTATAATATACTTCAAAAGTATGAGTACTCATCATGCATTGCAGTATCGGATCACTATTAGTGAATCCATTGATGTGTATGCAATGTTAGCAGCTGTCAGGATGTTTAACCTGTAACAACATATATTTCTATATAACTAGTCACGTGTTTTTTTTCTTGTTTTTTTTAATGTAGGATCTTACTTTGAAAAGTCACCACTGTAGTTAAATCTATGTACTGGAGTGAAAACTGTAATATTTCTCTCTAACGTGTAGTGAAATGAGCATGTAAGGTAGCTTAAGAATTTAAATACCACAAGATGTACGCAATATTGTATGTTATATTTGCTCTGTGATGCAAAACCAGGACTGCAGAGGGACAAACGGGTCAGTCAGATAGCTTAACAGAACTTAATAACCTGTGTGATATTACTTTCTCAAAACCCTCCGATTTAATGACACATGTACCCGCTTTTAACTGCTGTTCCTCCAAAACTAATAGAATCTCTAATTCCTCTCCTCCCTCTCCTTTTCTTGCTTTTCAGAAACATCCCTGGGGACACACATACACGCACAGTCACACTCAAGCGCAGCAACACGCAGGCACCATGCAGGAGTCAGAGCCTACAGTGTGCCAGCTGCAGCCTAACATCATCTCAGTGCGTCTTTTCAAGAGAAAGGTTGGTGGACTGGGCTTTTTGGTAAAGCAGAGGGTGTCCAAGCCGCCTGTCATCGTTTCAGACCTCATCCGCGGCGGTGCAGCCGAGGAGTGCGGCCTGGTGCAGGTTGGAGACATTGTCTTGGCTGTCAACAACAAGCCCCTGGTGGACCTGTCCTACGAACGGGCTCTTGAGACGCTGAAGAACGTGTCACCTGAGAGCCACGCCGTGCTCATCCTCCGTGGGCCTGAAGGCTTCACCACCCACCTGGAGACCACCTTGTCTGGAGACGGCCGCCAGCGCACCGTGCGTGTCACACGGCCCGCGTTCCCACCCTCAAAGTCTTACGAGCACTGCTCCCCGCTCAGCCCATTTAGCCATGGGCAGCAGCAGCAGGTCAACAAGGAGCCCCAGCTTAGGGCCATTGAGAACCTGTCCTCTCCATCCATCACCCAGTCGCTCCTGCAGAGGGGAGGCATACAGGCCCAGGACCCCCTGCTGATGAGGGACGGGGGTCGTGGAGCTCTCCTGTGCAACGGGCTTGAGGAGAACAACGAGCTGCTGAAGGAGATCGAACCTGTGCTGCGTCTCATCAAAAACAGCAAAAAGGAGATCAATGGAGAAGGCCAGAGGAATGCAGGGAGAAGGGACGCAGAGATTCAAGTGGCCTGGTAATTTATGATGCAATACTCCTTTATTGATCCCTTAGTTAAAGTGTCTTTAAGCTTGTTCCCCCTCTTCAGTGCAGTTCGGAGTTAGAAGGAGGTAGAATTAGAATCAGGATTTAGGTCAAGGACTCCTCAACAAGGGGGTTACTGGCTAATACAAGAGCTCGCACCTGGCCCTCTGATTGAAAGACAGTCTGGCTACTCGCTTTGCCACCCTGCTGTCTCTAAACTACCTGGCCCAGCTGCATTTCATTAGCTGCTAGAGACAGGCTCTCATTGGACTAATATAACTCAGTGTACAGTGCCAAGTAATTACTGTCTGCACGCTGGTCTCTAGCAAACCTCAATTTAGACGACATTGCACACAACATTTGTAATGACCATTATCATTTTAGCTATTCTTTTGATTGCTGGAACAACAGGTTTATTATGAGGATGTTTTGCTACACTTCAAGTGTTTTAGATGTGCTTCATCAGTATGACCCTAAATGTCCTGACAGTGTGAAATACCTCCGGCTCCTTTTGATACATCTAACGAAACGTTGAGTTTGTTTTGCTTTAAATGTTCACTCTGGACTAGTTTCTTCATAAAGCCACACAGTCCGAGCCGGTATTCTATATCCGTGTCTCTATCTAAATGGTCTGCACAGTGTACTCTTGATATTGGCGTCTCAGTTATCTTCTATTGTACTCCCACGGCCAATTGAAATCAAATTGAAGCTACAGTCTCCTTGAATCAATAACTCATTTTTTTTGACCAATCAATGCACATCCTCCTCTCTTTCATAAATACCCTTTGAGTGATTCATTGCTTCAAAGGGTAGTCAAATCATACGATCGTGGTGAAGTCTTGCTAAAATGGCCCCAGGAATGGAGTCTTATATATATATTATAGTCTATAGATCATATAAAAACATGCTGACATTTGGTCAGCACCAGGAAGGAGTCTGCTAACTTAATTTTATCCCCTGCTTTATCTATGGAGGAAAGCTTTCAGTAGCATTTTAACAGAAACTCATGAGAAGAGGTTATTATTTGGAATAGAAAAGCACATTATAACTGATGGTCTTGTTTTCAGAGCAGAAGTGGTCACAATGTTTCACAATGCAGCACGAGGCTGATGATACTCAGAGTTAATGACAAATGACGCAACTTTTCTTATTGTTTCTACGTGTCCGAACTCCTCCTCTGAATTGTGGGAGCGAATACGCTCATGGAAATTGTAGCATTGTAGAGATACAGCGTGAAAGGGAGAAGCCTGTGAGGATTTACAACCAGCATCGACATGTGCTTATGATAAAGATGATGGGGGGTGGGGTGTGAGGTGTGAAAAGATAGTGGGAGGCGATGTGTGTAGGCGTCATCATTGTGGAGGAATGCAAACTTGAAACTGTCACATGAATTTGCCATATTTATAATTTATGTTGCGGTTGTGTGGTTTGGTATAGCGACAGCACAGGGATCTCCCCTTCCCCTCTTTTCATGTAGTCTCTCAGTAAAATACTGAGATCTTTCACTGTTTACATCTTGCTCTTCCTGTATGGGCAGAAAAGCAGGAATCCAGTCATCTTGATCAATGATCCAGTAATCTTGATCAATGATCAAAGAGTTCCAATCTGTCTAAATACAAAGAAAAGGCTGTCACAAGTGATAACGTGTTGTTGATGCTCAGTCAATAGAACTTATGCGAGAAAGGTTTCCCCCATTGGTTCTGGTTCATCAGGTTCTACAAGTCTGCATCTAATTTATTTGCGAAGATAAGGGGAAAGCAGTTTACTGTGTGTGTGAGTGTGTATATGGGTGCATCATTTAGCTGGGATTTTAAAGTGAGTAGTTTTGGACCACACGTTTGCTCTTACGCCTGACAGAAAATTGTTTTCTGATTTCTAGGGACCTTGGCGTGGGAAACGGCTCGTACCCCCAGCTGGCATCAGATAAGGACGGCACACTGGAAAACATGCCTCTCCACAACGCTGACGCTGACAAGGTAAAATGAAGCAAATGCTCAGCCCTATCATAACTTTTTGTATGCATCTCTACTTTCCTATAAATTAATGATATAATCCTTTTTTTTGTGTTGTGAATCTCTGCAGCTATAATGCATGTGCATCCATGGCTGTCCTTTATTTATTTTTATTTTTTTCTTTACTCCTGTAGCATAATCCCACACTATTGGCTCATTCCACGCTGTCAGAAACCGAGCACGCACATCTGTGCTGCTTCTTTGCACACAATAATAAAGCTTTTGCTTACGATTCTATCACCTTTAGGCATTTAGATCCTTCTGGCAGCAAGCGTGTGTAGTATTAAATCCAGCTTATGCCTTCCTGCATACAAGGGCCTGGTCACAGTGTCTGTGACGGGGACAGTGTCGTAATCTGCACATGGTCCGCGTTATCCACCCACTTGTGACGTCTCTCGAGCCCCTATCAATGGGACCGGATGGGGGAGAAATGGTTTCAGGAGGCTGAATGAATGCGTGCAGCTGCTAATCCCCCCCCCTCTCCATCAAATGTAACCCCTCTTGAAGGGGCCCCTCAGACCTGAGAGTGTTAATGTGTGACATGTGTGTATTGGAAAGAAGGGGGGAAGGGGCGGGGTGTTGATGAGGCATGCTTGACAGCGGTTAGAGAGGCTATACTATATATGTATGATGTGATGATATGATATGAAGAGGCCATATGTCCTTCTTAGTAGACTATGGAAGCATGTGTGTTTATGTGTGTCTGAGAAGGTGTGTGTGTGTGTGTCCAGTATGTGCACAGCAGGCGTTACGTTGATGCTTTAATGGCTCATAAGTGTTTAATTGGATCAAATCAAGCCAGACTCCTAAATTCATTTAAAAGTACAAGTAAAAAAAAGGTTTCCGAATTATTATTATTTTTAATAAATCGCTGAATACAAGAATCTCAAGTGACAAGTCGATGGCCTGAAAATGAGTTTTCTCACTTTGTCAAAGGATTGTCCGTGCCCCTTCAGCTCCTGCATAATTTATTATTTAATAAATCGGTTCTGTCAAATTTCACTCGCTCATAAGTTCTCGAGACACCTTTGACGATGCATCTGAAAGCAGAGAATATGCCTCTGTGCCTCCTTGTCTACATGCTACGGCTTAATCATCGCAGAATAACGTGCGAGTTGTCAAACCATAAATTTACTTGTCTTAAAAACCATGACTAAACCGTGTAAATATTTAACGAATGACATCTCTTTCCATTCACCAGGCTGTCATTCTCACTCTTTCCCTCCGTCTTACTCTCATTGTTTCATTTTTACCATCAGAAGTTTCAGTTTTAATTGACACTTCACTGCATAACTGCATTTTACCAGAAAGACTTTAGTAATTATGCTCCATTGCAAAATTATCTTCATCAGATTAGCTCAATTATCTTCAGCTCCACAGAAGCTATTTCCTGTTACACCCACATGCTTAAACTATTGCTAGACAGTTGCTGTCGGGGTATGTAATTTAGTGATCAGTCAATACATATCACACATATATATATCATTATATGTCATTATCTTCTGTAACTTTTACTTGACATAGACAAATTGGCATCCACAGCAGTACTACTTGCTATTGGAGAATGAAACCTCCAATCTTTAAAAGGTTGGAGGTCTCTGTCATGTCCATAATCCAGTTAGACAGGTTATGGAGGCCATTGAGGTACTTAAAAAAAACCCGTGGTGCCAGATTTTCAACTTAAAATTGGCACTGTGTCAAATCTGACACAGAGTAAACTTTAGATTCAGTGTTAATTAATAAATCCGCCTTGAAATTGTAGATAGAAAAAAAAAATATATATATATATATACTTAAAACTCCAGAGCTATCCTGAGAATTTACATCTTTAAGGTTTCTTCAGTATCAACGTAATCCAGTGATAATTGTCTGTATATGAAGAAAATACCAAACTGATTCCGGGTTTTTCTGAAACCTGCTAGAAAAGTGACTTTCTTAAATGTAAATGTCAAGCTATAGCTTCAGGTCAGTGAGCAACAAGCCTAATATTCAAATAATACACAAATGTTCTGCTTTTTTTTTCTTTTTTTATATGTCAACAAATTCTCTACATCTGATTTTCTTTGCCTGTTCGACTGAGAGTGTCTTTTACGGTACAATGATCTGTCTTCCTGTCCGCAACCTCGGTGACAACAATGTGTCACATCTGAGCTGCACAGTGGGGGGGGGGGTTATACTGCTGCTGGAGCATGAATACACGGGAACTAAGCTCTTTACTGTGTGCAAAATCAAATTTAATTCAAACATCCCCCATTCCTCTCTGCTGTTTCGAGAGGAAGAGAAATGACAATGAGACTCAACTGGCGTGACACTGTTGGTATTCATCTCTCCGGGGAGCATGATGGTCGTGATCGCAGTAGTTCAGAAGCCGCTCCGCTGTGCAATTAACAATGCTGTGAGAGATGATAGAAGAGCTTTCAAGGTGTGCGATTGATTACTCTGATCTTTGGTAATCACTTGGGTGCCTCTTTCTAGGAGCGACTTACAGTTGGCTGCAGGGTTAAATTGCAGGCATTCATCAATCAATACTGGATTGTGAGACTAGTGTTAGCTTGCCTTCAACCTGCTGTTCAATCCTGATTACCTTTATTCTGAAGAGAGAAATAAAACGTATGCGGTCGGGACATAAGCGCACAATGACATTTCTTTGAGAAAAAAAGAGCTGAGAAAAAACGCTATCGTTATTCCCATCCTACGTGTTGCCAATCAATTTCCATCATTCAAATCCACTTCTCCCAGTTGCAAAGCTGCATCTCAACATCAGTGTTGACTACAAGTTACAAACAACTTTGAGGGAGAGATTGAGCCAATGATGCCTCAGAGGTCAGAAACCATTAGCAGACAGAGTACGGTGACTCATGTTTAAATGTCCCTGCACTCTTTTTCAGCCACCAGCTAAGGACAGGACTTCACCCACCAAGTCACTGCAGAGTGGAAGCCCCTCCAAATGTCCCCGCTTCATAAAGATCAAGAACTGGGAGACCGGCACGGTCTACAATGACGTACTGCACCAATGCTCCGGCAAGGTAAGGCAAATTACAGGTCTGCTGTAGCGTTAACGTTCGTCGATGAGGCAACCGTTCTGGCAAGAGATGAGAAAAGTGTTGATGTTGTCTCTTCATGCTGTGACACCTGTAACTAAAAATGACAAATGTCATAACCACAATTTATAGTTGTAGGTTATGTGCCAAACTATTTCTTGGCTGGTACTACATGTATAAATACATGTAGTACCATATATTTAACACGCAGGTTAACCAACGAGTTTGACAAATACGACCTGCGGCTTTAATAGGATCTTAAAGGCACTAATGATCATCAAATTCAGTATATTGGTTGACTGAACAAACATAATTTGCAAGTCAAGTAGACTGAAGAAAAACAGCACAGCTTTTCACTAGCTACACATATATTATATTAAGAGCTTTTTATTTACCCATGAAGCACTGGGATGAGAAATCTGAGTAATGAGAAGAAAAAAAAAGAAGAAGAAGAAGTAGGTCTCACAACAGATCACTGACTTACTGTGTGGGGACAGTTCACATGGTCATACAGTGACTCAGCGTTTTCACAAAACACTACTGAGTAATTCAAACATGTGACGTACGGTGAATATTTTTATCTATATGTGCTCGTGTTACACGTCGTACAACAGAAGCAAATACTTTCTCAACGTCAGGACAAAAATGCTCCGAAACGCTAAATAGTCTAAAAAGACCAGACAGGTAAAGACTTTTGTGATCTATCTCTGGTTATCTATCAGCCGCTCTGCCCTTTTCAGTCGTACATTTTATCATGCAGCCAAAGTTTCCGACTCTAGTTAGTAAGCCGGTCTACCAAGCACAAGGTGAGCACCGCTGTTTAAGCATTCACCCCTCAAAAACACTGCGGCCATTCATAAACAGCAAACAGCAGCCTAATTACTTTGGTGACTTATCGGACGGGCTCTTGCGTGCATCCCAATGAATGGCCTGTAATAGCATCTTCAGATTTATTATATATATATATATATCACACGCTGCTGTATTCGAGGATGATCCGTCTTTTTCGAAAAGGACAGCTGGCTGGCATGAATGCCCAGAGCGGTATGACGAGCGGACGTGCTGGAGCACAAGTGATTCCTTTGTTTTATTTTTAACACTCCCTGCTCTACTCACCCCCCGCCCCCCTTTTCCTTTTTAGTCATTACCTCTTCTTGTTTTTCTGTCTCATCTTTGTTGCTCTCTCTCTTGTTTATCAGTCATCTTTTCTCAGCTTTTTTTTAAATCTTTGTTCTCTTGAGGACTTTTTTCATATTCTGTCTCAATTTCCTTTTTCCATTTTTACTTTGTTTTGATAGAGTTAGTTGGGGTTGAATGGGTTGAAAGGGACACGACGGGGAGTTTATTTTGGACACCGTCGGTCCACGCCTGAGTGTTTGGACAGTGAGCAAGTGGGTGGTTCAGTGTAACGAGCCAATTTTAGCAGCACTGGGGTCATTGTCAAATTTCCTCTTTGACTACACGCCTGCGCTATCGTTTCTGTCGTCCTCTCTTGCTCACTCATTCGATCTCTCTCTACGCTGGCGAAAGGCGTATAAGCCAAAGTGACAGCAAACATCAACTCTAATCATATTAAACTGACCGCACGAGGTTGCATCTCAGCGATGAGCAATTTCGTCTTCGCATCTGCAGCTTCTCTTGTTTCTGTCTTTCCTCCTCGCTCTGTCTTCCTGTCTCGCTTAATGAAAGGATACCAATACATGACTCACTGACTTACTCATTCATTAACATGCACGCCAGCGATGTGTGAGCGATATAATGAAAGGAATGCTAAAATAGTCATGATCTCTGGTATACATTTAAGGTCCGGGGAACTTATAATGAAAACTGACCTTTTATTTGAACCACGTTAAACCACGTTTTCTTTTAAAATGATATTATTTGCCTGATACATTATTGAAGTAATTAAATCAAACAGATCAGAAACAGTTAATCTAAGATGAATAGATTAAATTTAAAGGATGCCACGCTTCTCTCATCACTGTTACTCAACACTGTGAAGCAGAAACTCTCCGTCTCTCCTGAACGAACAGGCTTCACGTAGCCCGCTATATGTTGAAAAAAACACATCTGTTCTGTGCTCCACAGAGCCAACCTGGCATCTTCGATTAGTGTCATTCATTGCTAAAAAAGTACATTTTGTGGGTATTTGCAGAGAACTCATACCATATGCCACAATCACCCGGTTCTCCAATTGCATGTTGAACTGGAGGAATAAACACAACGAGCAGACACACCCTCCCCCCCCCCCCCCCCCCTCCCCCCCCCCCCCCCCCCCCCCCCCCCCACACAGACACACACCCACCCACACACCTCATCTGTCATTTATTTGTATTTTCAGATGCCAATCTGCACCGAAAACGTGTGCATCGGCTCTGTGATGGTGCCCAACCAGCACAGCCGCAAGCCAGACGAGGTCAGAACCAAAGAGGAGCTTCTTCCACTGGCCACTGACTTCATAGACCAGTACTACACCTCCATCAAAAGGCAAGCACAGCTACATCCCACACACACACACACACACACACATGGTGTCACATTATTATATATGTGGCTACATACAGTAAGTTAAATACAGTAAATATTAGGTGATTCAAAGTTTTTGTCCTTGGCAAAAAATGGCACAATTCACATACAGGACCTCTTGTGCTGTGCTATCATGCATGTCTTCTTATTCTCTTGTCCTCGTCATGCCCACAGGTTTGGCTCTAAAGCCCATGTGGACAGACTGGAGGAGGTGACCAAGGAGATTGAAGCTTCAGGAACTTACCAGCTTAAAGACACAGAACTGATTTATGGAGCCAAGCACGCCTGGAGGAACGCTGCCCGGTGTGTAGGGAGGATCCAGTGGTCCAAACTACAGGTAAAAAAAACCCCCACAACTGCTGTCTATATGAAGCTTTTCGACAATTTTTGGATAATATCCAGGGCTGGCTGTTGGACCAGACACTTAAGCTTTTCGTTTTTCCACATTTGATTTCCAGGTTTTTGATGCTAGAGACTGCACAACAGCTCACGGAATGTACAACTACATCTGCAACCACATCAAATACGCCACCAACAAAGGCAACCTGAGGTAAAACAAAACAAAAACATGTCGGCTTTGCATCCATTGCATTGATTTTTCTCCCAAGACGTGTGACAAGTCCACACAATATGATTACCTGGACCACACACACACACACACACACAGCTCAACTCTTTACCTTTTGTTGTGCGTTATTTCCTTCTCCATCCATTCCTCTTCCCACCCATCACCTCCCATCTGTCACTCTATCTCATCACCCCTCTCCATCTCTCACTACCCTGACTTGACCCACTGTCCCATCTGTCAGTGCGTGCTCCGTCTCTTAACGCTGAATCTGACGCTATCTGCAGCCTGTCTATCTGTCAGCGTCTCGGCACTAATCATTGCCCTGTTGGAGAGGTGGCAGACCTCGCTAACAAGCCGTCATTTGTCAGACCTGCATAGCGCTCGCTCAAGTCCTAATCACATGTGACACCTCGTATTTACTTCTCGGATGATGAATAGGCTCTGACTCATTACTACACTTTGCCTGGCCTTCAGAGGTACAGCTCAGTTACACATGTTGATAAGAGGCTGGCGTTAACATAAATACACATATCGTGCTATTGCGAGATGTTGCCAGTATTTCTGAATGTTCCCAAAAGTGAAAATTGTAATTTGCTGTACGTACAGTCAGGTTTGACTATTGGTTTCACCATTTACACCAGTTTCCAAAGCCATGCTGAGAGATTGGCTCCTGCAGATGTAGACTGTTGGCACCACTGGCCCAGATTCAGACCAGCTGCTCGCCCTCCTCAGCGACTTACGACCAGCTAAGCAGTATTAACACGTTTGTCTTATCATAGCATTAAAACACTACTGGGGGATGTAGAACAGAGCAAAGGTAGATAATCTGTGGCTCTGCAATGAGACCTTTGACATAACATAATTTAAAAAAAAAAAGGTCTTAGTGCTAAATTTAATGCACAATGGCAACGATCAGGAAGTAATTGTTGCTATTGATATATAAATTGCTGTGGTACAGTTCAGATATCCAATTATATTTTCTCCGAACGTGTCGCAACATGAGATTATCGCTAAAACAATTGCGCCTCTGTTCTGCTGCTCTAAATTATACGTTATTGACATACTAATCCATTTTTTTTTTGTTTGTTTGTTTGTTTCGCAGGTCAGCCATTACCATATTTCCTCCGAGGACAGATGGCAAACATGACTTCCGAGTGTGGAACAGTCAGCTGATTCGTTATGCAGGCTACAAACAGCCTGATGGACAGATCCTGGGAGACCCTGCTAATGTAGAATTTACTGAGGTACACACGAGGAGCTGGAAAAAAAACAAAACTATATAATTTGGAGCAAATTTCTACTTGCGCTCAGCTCACATGTTGCTTCTGGTTGTTAGATTTGCATGCAGCTGGGCTGGAAGGCTCCGAAGGGTCGTTTTGATGTCCTGCCCCTCCTTCTGCAAGCCAACGGAAATGACCCTGAGCTATTTGAGATCCCCGAAGACCTCGTCCTGGAGGTGCCGATCACGCACCCAAAGTGAGTTATGCCTTCCCTCTTAAAGCATAAAGACATCCACCTGCTCACAAATGCGGGACGGGTGGGGATCTTCGTTTTTTTAAGCAAAGAAGAGTGATTGGGTTACCATCACATCAGTTATCCATGATTTATCTGTTGCTATGCCAGATTTTGTTGTAACCATGGGGCTTGTTATTGAGGTTTCAAGCTGTTTGTTTTAATTATTATTTATTATTATTATTCTCATGTATTTGCTTTACTTTTACAAAAAAAAAACAACCTTTCATACAATATTCTTACATCTGTAGCTACTGTACAAAATGCCCTTGAGATCTTGAGCATTAAGAATCACTGTAAAACCCATAATCACAGTAAAGTATCGGGTATTACCACTACATTAGTTTTCACACATATGGACACAAATGCACACAGACCTATCACTACATCGCTACACGCAACAGAAGGCGTTTCTGAATCCCTCGACACGCCGATCTCGCTGCCAGACTCCCCCAAAATTGGCATCTCTTGCTCCAGACCCTGCATCAAGCGGAGCCCTCAGCAGCTTGACACGGGCTGCGGCAACCGACCGCGCCTCTTCATTACATGAGATTAGGCTCAGCTCCACAAATAATGCACCGAAAACAATGTTATCAATCCCCCTAGGGGTGTGTGGTGGGAGGTAGATTAAGGTTCTGTCTGATCTGTCCAGCACTAAATAGCTGTTATAAGTGGTTTATTTGTGTTAATGTTGGTTTTGGCTGCACTCCTTTTTTTCTCTCTCCACAATATGTGTTTCAGGGATAAATAGCTCTACTCCTAAACACAGCAGCAAATCGTGCATACTGTGTAAATTGCCAATGATGGATATTTACATGACCACATTTGAAAGCAGATATCATTCCCCTGTGTGCTCTGCCCAGGTATGAGTGGTTCAAGGACCTGGATCTGAAGTGGTACGGACTGCCCGCGGTCTCCAACATGCTGCTGGAGATCGGTGGCCTGGAGTTCACTGGCTGCCCCTTCAGTGGCTGGTACATGGGCACTGAGATTGGCGTGAGGGACTTCTGCGACAGTTCACGCTACAATATTCTGGAGGTTAGTGTTTCGTGCCAAAGCATAGAGTCATTGTGGAAAGGAGGGGAGGGGAGGAGTAAAACAGAAGCACATACTGACTGAAAGCCTTGTGCAGAGAAGAGCATGCATTGTGTCACCAAATGACCCAATCAGAAAGCTATTCTTCCTACAATTACACACACTGAGGAGGATGTATCTACTCATGAATTTAGAAGGGCAAATGAAATCGTGAGCTCTTCTGTGGCAGTAATAAATTCTATTTTGAGCAAGTAAAATCCATTGTAATATGGCATATAATTAGGTCATTCAGATCAATTGCTCCCTTTTGCATACATCATGTTCAGTAAAATCTCAGCTAAAAAAAAAAAACAGACGTGCTGTTATGAAGAGCACTTCAGGACACATGGGTGCCAGCTTTCATGGATTTCTGTCTTACAGCTGAAGTGTGGAAATATGTGCTTGCAGTTGGTGATGAAGAGGGCTTGTTATTTGGCCTTTGTTCTGTAACATAATTGCATGAATCATTTGTCGAATAAAAAGATAACATAGTCGCAGCTCTTAACTTGAGCCACCGAGGCACAAAAATAATAACTTCATATCGAATGAAAGATAGAAGGCGGTCTCACTTTAAAAAGGATAGTTCATATTTTTTCAAGTGGGGTTGTATGAGGTAATTATCTGTAGTCAGTGTAGTAGATTTGGGTTGGCAGGCAGGAGTACAGAAGCTAATCAGTTTACTGCTGTGGACAGGGTCATCATCAATATCAGTTTAAGTGTGCGCTATATTCTGCGGCGTAATACTGTACACGTGCATAGGAATACGGTTCTACGGTTGAGGAAATATAGTGCCAAAGGAAACTGATATTAATTGTTTCAAGCCTTTATTGACACTGTCATAAATAAAGTTTTCTTCTATAATATATATAGGAGGTTGCAAACAAGATGGCCTTAGACACCAGGAAGACCTCGTCTCTATGGAAAGACCAGGCGTTGGTGGAGATCAACATTGCTGTTCTCTACAGCTTCCAGGTAGGTGGAATCTACTGTAGTGCTTTAAGTGCCCTCTAGTAGAAAAGAAACAACATATTTTTTTTTTTGTGTGTGCTCCCTCGTTTAGATTTGCAAAGTGACCATAGTAGACCATCACTCAGCCACAGAGTCCTTCATGAAGCACATGGAGAATGAGTATCGGGTGCGAGGAGGCTGCCCTGGAGACTGGGTGTGGATTGTGCCTCCCATGTCAGGAAGTATCACACCGGTTTTCCACCAAGAAATGCTCAACTATCGCCTCACACCGTCCTTCGAGTACCAGGTGAGCTCATATATGGGATGCTGTGGTTGAAGTGGGTTTATAACCTTAAACAAAGACCGACCTCTATTTCTTTTCTCATATGCACAAGGCTGATCCGTGGAATACCCATGTGTGGAAAGGAGTCAATGGGACGCCCACAAAGAAAAGAGCCATCGGATTCAAGAAGCTTGCCAAGTGAGTGTGCGCTCATACGGATATGTTAGGAATAAAAGAGAGATTCGGTTTCTTTTTTTCTTTTTTTTTTCTTCCAACATTGATAGATTCAAGGGTAAACTGTGGCCTTAAATGTCAAAGATAATATACTAAAGCCAAACAAGTAATCACTTTTCTGACAAAAAGTTAGACACATGGGAAGGAAGCTAGTGTACTCAGCAGTGAAATTCATCCAATCAACCCCTCAGGGAGTAATCAGAGCCTTGTCAGTGTTTTGCTTTTGTATGCACGCACTTGTGCGCGTGTATGTTCTGATATTAATGTAATTGCCTCGAGGATATGACAAGCTAGGTAATCACAATTGCCATCCATCCGCTACCTTGGCATAATGTGGGCTGCCTCCTAAAAAAAAGAACCACGCTACCCTACATCGTTAGTTTAAGTGGCTCCATAACAAATGTTTTATCAGACGTGTCGGTATGAGGGAGCCTTCCAATCACGGTGGGGGATCTAGAGGCTGCAAGCTGCGTCCTTCAAATCATTGGGTCCACAATTGTGTTGTTTTTTTATTTGTGTGTGTGTGTCTCTCTTCCCTTCTGCAGGGCTGTGAAGTTTTCGGCCAAGCTCATGGGCCAAGCCATGGCAAAGAGGGTAAAAGCCACCATACTGTTTGCCACGGAGACAGGCAAATCGCAAAATTACGCCAAAACTCTGTGTGAAATCTTCAAGCACGCTTTCGATGCGAAGGTACGTTTGCTCCCACCTTGCATCATCTTTTTCCGTAAATTGTAGGGAAAATGAATTCACAGACATCCTTCCTATACCACCACCACCCCCCACCCCTCCTCTATTCTCGTTCCCTTGGCTGACGAAGACGAGCAGATGCCAGCTGAGTGCCAGGCGAGAGAGTTGAAGAGGAAAGTGTGTCTTTTGTCACATTTTCTTCTTCTCTCATGCAGTAAAGTGCCGTGGGTCAGAGGCAGGATTTAACCGCTGAAGCGTTGAGCAGTGCAATAGTTTAAGACAAGATCCTGAAACACCCCTGGCTGTGCAAATCTGTTTAGTTAAAAAAAAAAAAAAAAGACAAAAAAAACATGCAGCTCTCAATCATACACTGTGTGCTTTTCCTCCAGGTCATGTCTTATTTTCCCTTCCTGTTTTTTTTCCTGTGTGATCAATCATACAAAAAGAGATTCATGCATGCAACATATGTGGATGTGTGTGCCAGTGAGAGTGGGTGTGTGTAGATGGATCGCAGGGCAGATGTAAACGCCTGGGGCAAATCTTCATTGTCGTGCGGCTAAAGCCTGTTTTCTCTTCACGCCTTTGGTTGTGTGTGTGTGTGTGTGTGTGTGTGAGACACTATCATGTTGAGTGGTATACATCATGGATGGCTCGTTGTGTGGCAGCAGCATATTATCATCTTGTTAGAGGCGAGGACAGAGTGGTCATTACAACCTCCTCCTCTGCCAACGGCTGTGTGTTCAGCCTTAATTTACACGCTCAAGTCATCTGTCGAGTGGAGTGTGTGTGTGTGTGTCCGTGTCTAGGATAGTGGTTCTCAAAGTACCTCAAGATTAATCATATCACTGTTCATTTATTGTGTGTTCTTGAATAACGTTTCACCACATAAAAAAAACAAAACCCAGCAATATTTTACGTTAACTAGGTTTCAAAACAATAAATAAGCAACACATTAAACATATTAAAAACTCTGTTTAATATGCATTCAGTTGACAGCTCACATGCCAACTCACTGTTGCCGGTTGTCATAGTAACACAACCTGATTTCCGGCGCAGGAGTTTTTGCAGAAGATCAAGCAGTCAGCAAAAAAACCCAAAAAAAGTGAGTGTGTTGTTTGTGAACGATCCGTAGAAAGAGCAACTCTTTTGGCTGAACAAACTTTGAATTGAATCACTTCCTGAAAGAATCCGTTCATTTCTCAGTCAGCTGCGAGTGTTTGGGATTCGTTCAGGGATACGCTCGCTCCGTAAGTGAGGGATTCAATTCATTTTGTTTTGGTCTTCAGGAGGAACGGGATGTGTTAAAAAACAGCAACTACGCAGCTGGGTTGCTACATTCGGCCATGTTTCAGTTTAGTTTGGTGAACAAATCTTCATCAAGTGTCAATATTTGCTGTTAACATGTCAGTGGAGGCTGAGATTGCCTTGGCATCATGCTCTTTTTTCCCCCCTGATATCTGCAGGTCATGTCCATGGATGAATATGATGTGGTGGACCTGGAGCATGAGACACTGGTGTTAGTGGTGACCAGCACGTTCGGCAATGGTGACCCACCTGAAAACGGAGAGGTATACACATTACACATCGACAACATACTTGAGCAGAGGACAGATGGACAGATCACTAAAGGCGTTTCTTTACTTACTCTAGAAATTTGGAGGTGCCTTAATGGAGATGCGTCACCCGACATCCAACACAGAAGATAGAAAGTGAGTTTGGCCCTTTTTAAGCGGGCTTTGTGTTTGTATTTACGCATGTAAACTTTCCATCCTTTCCAATCTACACTTTCCAGGAGCTACAAGGTCCGTTTCAACAGCGTGTCGTCCTACTCTGACACTCGCAAGTCCTCCAGCGACGAACCCGAAGCAAAGATCAACTTTGAGAGCACCGGACCTCTCGCCAACGTCAGGTACACAGAACCAAACCAGATCTGATCAAATGAACCTGCTTCAGTTTATTAGTCCTGTGATACCAGATGATTGGAAATGCACGTTAATTGTCATGGTTCTGTCTGGACTTTGTGTGATTTTGGTGTTTTTGCCTCTCATGTGTCCTTATATCCCCGCCCAGCCTGCTTTTTTTGCCTCCACACCTGCCCTGCGTTAGTCTCGTTAGCTCTGTGTCTTCCACAGCCAATCAGCTCCCAGCCCATCCTCATATCTTACCACCTGTTCCTTATTGTTTCATTAGTTCAGTTCATATTAATTAAAGATAAACTCTTCAGTTCTTGTGCTGCTTCCGTCTCTTGCAGATATATATATATATATATATTTTAAAACTCTGTTTCCATCCAGTCGTGTAAATTCTCAGATTAATGTCTCGTGGCCTGTACATTTCTTGCATCTATTTCAGTTGTTGGCACGGCAACAGTCACGTCTGCCCACTGATGAAGTATGTTTGATATATATTGTGATTGTTTTGAAAACCAGAGCCACAGCCTCACGTTGCATTTGGAAGCAGTTATTGACAAAATACTTGGCAGCGCACGCCATATTTCAACAGTAAATGGGCAACAAAAGTGTGCAGTTGTAGAGTAAGCAAAGATATTTTATTATGAGTAATTTTATCAGCATAACGATAATAATTATCGATTAATTCACTGAATATGGACAATGTGGTGTCTGGTTTCCTTTCTAATCTGTGACTCAAACCATCTTCACGTCATCGCAATGGAAGAACAACCCGATGGATCAAGAAGACGAGCAACGCGGGCTGTCAAAAAGACACCTCAAGAAAAACAATGATCCAAAATGCAAAACGTTGTTGACTGTTATTGATCCTTTCACAAGCTTCTTTATAGGCAATTCAAATTCTCTCCTACCTCCTTTTGTAGGAACATGGATCGTGTGGTGGTCAAACGCCACTGGGATGACAAGTCGTGCAACAGAGGACAGTTTGCTGATCATTTAGAGAATAAGAGGACATTTTGCACAAACACAAAAATGAAGTGGGTTCTCACACAGTGAATCGGTAGAAGAATTACCTGTCTGCTCCTAGAAAAATGGTCTCTTTCATATTTACGACTATCTGTTTTACAGCTTTTTGAAAGCGATAAAAGTGCAAACGTCCGACATGGGTTCGGGTGATGGTTATCTTTTTTCCTTTCTATCTGTATCTCTGTCTCTCGGTCGCTCAAATGTGTGTCTCTGTTTAGGTTCTCGGTGTTTGGCCTTGGCTCCAGGGCCTACCCACACTTCTGCGCCTTTGCCCACGCTGTGGACACGCTGTTTGAGGAGCTGGGGGGGGAGCGCATCCTACGCATGGGAGAAGGAGATGAACTGTGTGGCCAAGAGGAGTCCTTCAGAACCTGGGCCAAGAAGGTTTTTAAGGTCGGTTTCTTTAAGCTTGGCTTTGATTCATTTTGTTGATCCTAATGGTATGGTGTGCTGGGAATGTCTTCACAAATATATAATCAGAAAACCATGCAGGGGATCCTTTTTCAGGATCCTTGGTTATTTCCAGGGAATGCTCAACTGCAGCTGTGAAGTGTGAAGAGAGGTTTTGAATAACGGTTGTGATCTTTCCCATGGATGTGTTATATGTCAAGGCTGCCTGTGACGTGTTCTGTGTTGGCGATGATGTGAACATTGAGAAGGCCAACGACTCCTTGATCAGCAACGACCGCAGCTGGAAAAAGAGCAAGTTCCGCTTGACGTACACGGCCGAGGCTCCGGCCCTCACAGAAGGTAAAAAATGATCCTGTAGAAACTCAGTGATAAACTTGTTGATGGTGTCTTCATGTTAAAGGGGCATCAGTGATAATACAGCAGCAGAGCGATGGTGAAGTTGATGAAGTGGTGCTGAGATGAATGGCTCTGATGTCTGTTGTACAGGGTGTTTTAAAATGGACAAATGTCGCTGTTACCTGATGTGCATCAATAAAAATAAAAAAAGAATCGATAAATGATTTAGATGCATGATAAAGATGCATGTGCAGCATGCAGCATCAAATAAATAACTACGATAATAACATTAGAGGAACAATTTGTGACCCAGACAGAAAAATAGTGACACTCACAAGGCTTAGTTTCAAAAACTCACAGGACATGAAATCAAGTTGAGTTACTTCTGGCTCACTTTTATACATTTAACATATGCACCACTGTCTATATTTGTCATCTGTAAAAATAAAATGTTTTTTTTAACAGACAATCAAATGCACTGATCACTGCACAGGACAGGGATCTCATGAGAGGTGCAAGACAGGTTTTCAAAACATTCAAAACATTAAATCTTCCATTAATTACAGTATGTGGAATAAATTAGTTGAATTATAGACACACAATAGTTAATAATTTAGGAAATAAGTTGCTTTCTGGCAGAGATCAGGATCAATACCACCATGAGCTTAGCTTAGCATTAAGAGTTAACTTGTGAGGCAGGTTTATTCACAACATCACGCGATCCCACCATCCCCACATGACCTTATGAATCCAGCTGCCTCGTAAAGTAAGACTGTGATTAAGAGATGACACATCCAATCACCTGCCAAGTATTTTGTAATAGTGAGTTTTGAAAGTTTCAATTCTCACCTGCCAACTATTTTTTAATAGTGAGTTTCGAAAGTGTTGATTCTCAGTAATAAATCAGGTTAAATGATAGCTCTAGCTCTGACTTTTAAGTGCTACCATGAGTTAAAAAACCGGTCTACCAGCACCTCTGAAGCTCATTACTTTAAACACTATATCTTGTTTGCTTCAATATAAATACGCAAACAGAAATGCAAAAAAACACCGACAAAACTGTAGTTTTAGAGGGAGCTACATCCATCTGCTCGGTGCTCCTACAGCATGTAGCTCTGCTGGTTGCCCGGCAACCTCACTGGGATGACAAGACTCTGGGAAATCATTGTACCTGGTTGTTGTACACAGGAAATAGCTGCACCATGTAACTCCCTCTAAACAAAACCCCACCATATTTCATCCTTCATCCTGGCAAAATACCATTGAATCTTCTATTTCAGACCCTAAATAATGTAAATATATTTATGATATGTATTGTAATATATGCAAATATGTAAGTCATTTTGTTTGTGTTGTGCCAACAGCATTATACAGCATCCACAAGAAGAAGGTTTACGGAGCAAAGATGCTAGAATCTCAAAACCTGCAAAGTTCCAAATCCAAGTATGTACTGACACATGAATGTGAGATAATATTACAATGATCAAAACTGCTTATAAAATGTGTTTTTCATCTCCTTCACTGGTGCAGCATTGTTCCCTAAATCTCTGATCTCTTTTACAGTCGCTCCACCATATTTGTGCGACTCCACACAAATAACCACGACAGACTGAGCTACCAGCCCGGTGACCATCTGGGCATCTTCCCTGGCAACCACGAGGACCTGGTGACAGCTCTCATAGATAAGCTGGAGGATGCTCCACCTGTCAATCAAATAGTTAAAGTGGAGTTCCTGGAGGAGAGGAACACTGCCCTGGGTGGGTGAAGCAATTAGCAACGTCACGCCGCTTTACGAATACCGTAGGCGTATTATTAGGTGCTTTGCACACTGAAGTCTGGTCAGGATGTCAGAATCAATACGCGAATCAGAGACCGACTCTGTTGCCTCAGCGAAGCATGAAGTCACACTTTAACACGAGGTGTCTTCACCCAGAAATTGTTCAGTGAAGCAGCATATTGGTAAACAGTTGAGAATCTTTGGCTGTGACTGTGAAGTATCAAGATTTACCATGACAGATGAAGACATGCTTTCTCCTGCTATCATACCAGATCATATAAATGGATCATCTTTTATGCTCCCATACTCTGCTCTTTCATAC
Organism: Pampus argenteus; assembly: GCA_036937835.1. NCBI lineage: Eukaryota > Metazoa > Chordata > Actinopteri > Scombriformes > Stromateidae > Pampus > Pampus argenteus. The sequence continues at coordinate 21,640,090 of CM072867.1, read as the reverse complement.
GCTCTGTTTGGGTTTTTCCTGACAAAACTATGCGACTCTTCGGCTTTCTAAATGCTCCATTAGATTTGTCTCTCTTCCACATGTCGCTGGGGAGCTCACGTACATTATCACCAGAAGTATTTTTACCGCGAGCAACCTCTTTGAAGTTCCACGTTGATCAGTCGATCCATTGTTTTAACGTTGAAGTAGATTAATAACCTCATGACCTTCCTCTTTACTGCAGGTGTCATCAGTAACTGGACAGATGAGACTCGTATCCCTCCCTGCACCATCTACCAGATCTTCCAGTACTTCCTGGACATCACCACCCCACCGAGCCCTGTGCTGCTGCAGCAGTTTGCTGCTCTGGCAACCAATGACAAACACAAAAAGAAACTAGAGATCCTCAGTAAGGTAAACTCACTTTGACGTTACCCTTAACACTGACCTTTAGAGTTATTGAGCTGCTGCTGAACTTATGTTTGACCGTGTGCTGGAGAGTTTTCTCTGTCTGAAAGCCCGTTTGATGCACTTTGCACTGATGGAAATACGTACAGTAGGAGTAAACTGGCGCCAAATTAAAGCAGTTGATCAGCTCTAACCAAGAACCACCCCCCCCCCCCCCCCCCCCTTTGCAGTGCCTCCCACAATTCACTCTCCATTTTTGTCAATGTGTGGAAAAGGCTGGCTGAGGCCAAAGCAGTGACTCATGTGCTCGAATCATTATCACTGAAGCAAGAGGAAAAGATGGAGGGCTTCTGAATTAAGGAAAAAGAAACTGCACTGGATTCATTTTTATTTTTATATGAACCAAATCAGAAGCTCATTTTAGTGCCAAAGCCAAGTTTCTTCTTCTTTTTAAATCCTTTTTTTTTTTCCAAGATTCTCATTAAAAAGCATTCAAGCTGTCACGTCTGTTTCATTAATGCATTCAAAAGCATAAAAAGGGAAACTGACGGTATTGCAAACAGTTATTTATTAACAATATCTCATACTAACTATGAGTCTCACGACCCCTATCTGTATATCAAGGTCGAAACAAACGTAGGCCAAAGTGCTCTTGCTGTTAAAAATTTTTGCTAATTACACATAAAGGTTTTACCAACAGTGCTTCAGGCTCAGGATGGAGACCACACAGTGGGCACAGTGTTGCTCATTAGCAGCTTGAGAACAAAGCAAAAGTTAGGACCGTATCAAAGTGTTTTGGTTTTTTTTAGCATGGTGGCGGTCGGCTCTAAATGAATCACATCCAAATATGAGACTGATGACACACTGAAACAGTTGGGCAGTGAATTGTCAGAGGCTCCGCTTGTGGCTTCCTCCTGCTCTCGAGTCAGAAATGTTTACAGATCTAAAAGAGGAAACCACTAACGGACGCTCTGTGTTACTTCAGTTTCTTAAGCAGAACATCCAAAGACAGAATTTAAATCCACCTGTATGTATCTCCAACCTTGTAGGGCCTGCAGGAGTATGAGCAATGGAAGTGGTACAATAATCCCACACTGGTGGAGGTGCTGGAGGAATTCCCCTCCATCCAGATGCCGTCCACTTTGCTGCTCACCCAGCTCCCCCTGCTGCAGCCTCGCTACTACTCCATCAGCTCCTCCCCAGACCTGTACCCAGGAGAGATCCACCTCACCGTGGCCGTGGTCTCTTACCGTGCCAGAGGTAAGGACCTGCTCATTTCTTCTTCAGTTCAAGAACTGCTCCAAACACGCTGAGCGCATCTCTCGAAGGATTTAAAGTGAAAGTGTAGGTGTAGCCGCAGGTGTCACGATCTCGCTGTCTGGCTGGAAGAGAAAACTTTTAAGTGCTTCTATTAGGCTTTTTTTTCTGTTATGCTTTAAATGGCTATTGACATTTCAATACAAAACTGCTAAATAAACTCTAAATCAGTTTATTTCTGAAAAAAAAGGTGCAAATACTGTGTACATATTTTCGTTTTGATTCATTTAAATGCATGCTACGGGTGAAAAGCAACTGCAGCTCTTTCAAGGTTGCTGCAAAGACTTGAAAAGTCGAATGACTCAGCATCTCCCATGGCTCGAAGAAAATTGATTGGACGTTATCTTGGAAAGCCAGTCTGCTTCACAGGGCAACTGGACCATTTCATTTAGAAGAAACACAGATTTAGAGACACCTCGGGAAGATTCTGCATCTCTTAACAGATCCTGTTTAAACACAAACACAAAGGGGAGGAAATACTGCGAGTATATCGCTGTAAAACGCAGCAGCTATTCAGGTTTTTAGTGTTAATTGTGGAACATGTGTAATACGCTCTCTTTATCTCCCTTTGCAATTAACATCCATACTCCCACCTTATCGAGCAGTCGGCAAGCACCACCAGATGCTGAGCGCTCCTCTTTTCTTTTTTTTTCTCTCGACCGTGTGTAATGTGTACCTGTGCAAACATATTACTGTGATTGTATATAAGCAACAGTCGGATTACTGTAATTTCAGACAGAGAAAAACAGGAAATGGCCTTAGCTTTGGAAAACATGTTAAAGCCACTCATCTCCTGTTTCTTTTTGCACTTAAAGAGAGTAGGAGGAGGAGATGGAGAGGAGAGGAGAGAAAAAAAGGTAAAGTGCTTACTTGGTAATCATCTCTTTCAGATGGAGTGGGACCCATCCACCATGGAGTGTGTTCATCGTGGCTCAACAGGATAGAGAAGGGGGAAATGGTGCCCTGTTTTGTCCGAAGGTAAATATCACAATGTTTCTCCAAGGAGTTTTTACCGAAAGATCGATCTCTCTGCTGTGCCGTGTAAATTAAACTTAATTCATTTGTTTTAGTGCACCGTCCTTCCAGCTTCCCAAAGACCACCATGCACCTTGTATCCTGGTAGGTCCAGGTACAGGTATCGCCCCATTCAGAAGCTTCTGGCAAAAGAGACTATATGACCTTGAACACAAAGGTTGGTATGCATCCTGTTTGTCTGTCAGAGATTTAGATTTCACGACTTTTACGTCTGTAAAATAACTCCGCTCGTCTCCTTCAGGGATCGAGTCATCGCCCATGACCTTGGTGTTTGGCTGTCGGCAGTCTGAGATGGACCACATCTACAAGGAGGAGACCATCCTGGCCAAGAACAAAGAAGTGTTCAAGGAGCTCTACACGGCCTATTCCCGAGAACCCGGCAAACCAAAGGTACGAGCACTAAACTGAACGACTCAACTTGTCTTAACTAGCTTTAAACTGCTGTTATATTCTCAATATTATTGTTTCATTTTCTACCAGAAATATGTACAGGATGTATTGCGTGAGCAGCTGTCAGAGACGGTGTACCAGTGCCTGAAATTGGAGGGAGGACACATCTACGTGTGCGGGGATGTTACGATGGCCGGAGATGTTCTCAAGACCGTCCAACACATTATCAAGCAGCAGGGCAACATGAGCCTGGAGGACGCCGGCTTCTTCATCAGCAAGCTTCGGGTAAGCGAGTGAAACGACATCACCATGACGTTCCTCTGAACAGTGAAGAGAAGAGAAGTTTATATCCATCTCATATATCTTCCCACTGTCCTCTTCTTCCATCCTGCTGTTATCAGGATGAAAATCGCTACCATGAGGACATCTTTGGTGTCACCCTGCGCACCTACGAGGTCACCAACCGGCTTCGTTCAGAGTCCATCGCCTACATTGAGGAGAACAAAAAGGACTCAGATGAGTAAGTGTCTCCAATTTACAGCATTGTCCCACTACAGTAGGAATTGTATTTCAAAAGTGCCGAACCTCCCCTCCGGTGAAAGGGGTTATAAAAAGTACAAAAGATATACAAATTCTTACTGGTTGAGCTTTTAAAGTGTCAGCCGGAGAGATCCAGTTTTATCCTTCAGGCACTCGGTGCATCTCATCAGGTTAGGAGGTTTCTTGACATTCCTCTCCTGGAAAGTAAGCATTTTCTGCATTTTGGCCTGATGACGGTACTAAAAGAAAGGTCAGGAGGTCACCAGACAACGTTTAAATTAGTCCTTGAGGCACAATATGTAGCTTACAGAAAAATTTCACAGCAGTCTGGTCACTAGTTATTAGATTAACCAGCTGACTGTTTGACGCATCCAATAAATCCAGAAAAATAGCTAAATTCATTCATTCGTCATTCATAGACTATATGTCCTCTCTTTCACTGTCGGATTCATTCACTCATTCATTGTCTGCCTGTGGATTCGAGGAAGAATAATGTTGTCTAGTGTCTACACACAAAACCAGGATCGGTTGTCTCGTCTGCAACATCGATGAACTGTGTGGGATGCTTAAGACCTATGATGTGTTTTCTTGGTTATTCATCTCTTTACCAGTGATGCTCAAATTAGCTCATTTTTTTATTTGGCACAGCCCATTGATATTTATCTCAACTATCAGAGCACCATTTGTATAAATCTAACTCAAATCTGCAAACCTGTAGTTGTTGGCGACGACAATGTGTTATCACCCCTAGTTTCAGATGCAAACAGAGCGGGTAACCATAGAAACCTGCAGAAGAGTGCCTTTTAAACTAAACAGGATTAGAGCGAGAGCGAGTGGCTCTGCTCCATTTCTGTTTTTTTTTTATTTTTTGTTGTTTCTGTTGTTATTTGTGCATATTCAAGATAAGACACTTCATATACTCTTGCCATGAGAGCTAAACAAGGACCCTACATAGCCACTGTGGCTCATTAAGCACCAACATAATGCATCACAGACGATGGTCCCTGCGTGGATTGTCACTTGAATTTCACATTTGGCCATCAAAGCCTCTGCTTACTGGATGAGTAATGACTGTAACATCTCTATTTCTATGTCTCTCCTGTCCTTTTCCGTCTCTCCCTCTGTCTTCTCTCTCAGGGTTTTCTGCTCGTAGGTCTATGAATCGAGGCTTTCTGACAGCGACCAGTCTGAAGGACACAGCAACACTGGTTCAAGAATACTGTGCCAATTTTTGTACTGTAAAAAAATGTGTTTTCTTTCTTTCTTTCTTTCTTTCTTTCTTTCTTTCTTTCTTTTTTTTTGTTTTTATACCACTTCAATGTTTCCGTTGGGCTCTGCGATTTTGTCTGTAGCAAGTTGGAAATGTTCTGTTCTCTGAGAATCTGTTTTTGCTTGTTGATGATACTTCCAAAAATGATAATTGATCATTTTGATTCATAATGTGTGCAACCTAGTGTAATGACCTGCCTCATTGTGAATGCATGACCAAGACAAGAATATACTCAAGATAATATAATATACTGTGTGTTATTGTTACAGTTAAAAAAGGCTTTTATTGAGGATTTTTTTTTTATATTTGCAATGAAATATGTGGCATTGATAAGAAGCTCACAGATCTTTTTACGAAGAATCGGGCCTGGTTGAGTCTGTTTAGGCTGAAATTGAAGGATGTAGTTTCAGACAAAGTTAGAACAAGAATAGATAAGTGAAAGATGTACAGGCATGAAAGACAGATTTACCGTCACCCTGAATTATGAAAATAGCGATTCTGTCATAGCCTCAACAAACATATTATCTATCTGCTGACTGGCAATCCATCAAAATGCATCAGCCTTTGTGCCAGCTCTCTTTCTGTCTTTTTTTTTGTGGCTTGTTTCATTCTCTCATAACATTATAATCTTGTGTATCCCAGCTGGTGTTTGCCTGACGCACAACAGCTGCATAGGAATGTGGAGGGCAGCCGCTAAAGAGGAAATCTCCTTCCGCATCAGTGCAATGAACTCTATTCATCTATCTAATAAAAGCAGTGTGGCTCTCACACTTTAAAATATTAAATTATAGATGTGTTGACTATAATCGAAGAAAACTGATTTGTGTTTGATGCCTAAATCATATAATCATAGTGGTGGGGATTTCTTTTTTCTTTTTTGTATAGTGATTATTATTATTTTTTTTGCAAAAAAACATAAATTATTAATTGATTAAGTCGATGGTTAACAAATTAAAGGTATAGTTACACATTTTGAGAAATAGGCTTATTTGCTTTCTTTGCTGGGAGTTAGATCAGCATCTTAGCATAAAGACAATTTATTGGCCAAAAAAATAATCAGGCACAAAACCCCTATGAAATTATAACTTTAACTGTTTATGCTAAGCTAAGCTAATCAGCATCATATTTCACTTTGATGATGAATCAATCAATCTTCTCATCTTACTTTTAGCAAGAAAACAGATCAGCCTTTTCCTCATGATGTCAGACTAATATGAAGCAAGTATCTGAAGTAGATATTGTGTTTTTTAAACCTGTGCTGCCCAGATCTAATTTGATGGCTTTGATCACCAACTCGGTCCAATCGTCAATTTCTTTCTTTATTTTTCAGCTGTTAAATTTTTATCAATCATCATAACTCTCTTGCCTCTTGCCTTACATTAACTCTGCCAACACGCGTTCGTCCTCTCTCACTCTTCTTCTTCTGCATGACAACCCTGCGGCTCACGTGCTACCCTTTCACTGTGACCTGACACCTGTTCGTGTAGCGTTTGCGTGTCATATGCATCATAAGTGTGTTCAGCTCTATACGAGTGGGTGTAAAACATGCATGTGCTCAGGTGTGCTCTGCACAATAGGTTTTTAAATCTGCCTGTCATCTGTTACCTTTTTTTTTCGAACGTGTCACATTTTTTTAAAAATAAGCATGAATTTGTTGCTCTATGAGTCACACAAGCCTGCAAAGTTAATATTACAGATGACTTTTTTTGGCTTTTAGTTTTGATATCAGCAGTTCAGTTCCACTGTTATGTTGCAGTAAAGTTTTTTTTGTTGTTGTTTACATTCAGAGACTAGAGTCGGGGGTGGTAATTTGAATTTTGGTGCAGGTTTTTGTTCACCCACTTCTGCAGTAACCTGTGGCTTTTTCTTGTCAGCTTCTGATTCTTGTTTGTTCCCTTTCTTTGTCTTTGATTCAAATTAAAGATAACTGTCAGCATGATTAACAGATTTCAGTGTGATTTTAAAATATCCCAAACAGCTGCCGAGAACCTTTTTTTTGTTGTTGTTGTTGTTGTTGTTGGTTTGTTTCATTTTTATTTTTTACTCTTTTTACAGTCGGGAGAATCCCATTGTCCCCGGTGTTACTCATCCTGGATGAATGTCTCCTCTGTACTATTTGTTTTAAACAGATTTCGTTTAATTGGAATGAAAGCCGTCAAGAAAATGTCTGTGATGTAAACAGGAAAACAAGATATAGCTTCTATATATATAGCTTCTATCTATATATATATATATATTCAAAATAAAATATAAAAAGTACCACTTGGATCTTTTCTAAGAATGTATTTTGATTATGTAAATGAGCACTATGATTCTGCTTGATTTTAAAAAAAGAACAAAAAAGGCCTAGTCTGTGGTGTCTCTCGTATCCTTCAGGTATGGAGACAAAAACAACAAAAAACAGCAGCATTAAATAAATGCATGGTGATCTTCTGTCTATTATTCATATTTAAAAAAAAAAAAAAAAAAAAGCTCTGTCTATTTACCAGCACTGTGTCAGTCAGTGAGACTGTATTGTGAGCCTTTTTACAGGGCTTTGGATGGTATATACATATACATATATATATATATATATAAAAATAAATTCTTGAGGGTTTCTTTTTCTGTGTTTGCATATCGCTGCTGCTGCTATGAACAACTTTGATCCAGTCAGCCTCTGCTATAATGACCTTTGGTGTGTAATTGATTGAAGATATTCCATTTTAATGCATCAACTGCAAGGACTTTGCATTTACTTACAAATAAAGAGAAACATTTACAGAATATGTCAATGCAGTTGCTTGGTTGTTGTTGTTTTTTCTTGTTTATATAAAAAGAAAGAAAGCAGAAAGGTTTGTTCCTGCAGCAGGATGTCTTGTGAAGGTCAAAGCTGTTTATGTGTGAAGGTCATATTTAGCTGTTAATATAGAGTTTTCTCCCCTAACAAAGAAGCCTTTTACTTTCCCTCCTTCTTTCCCCGTGTCTGTAAGCGCTGGTTGTCATGGCTCTGAGAGTCACTGCCAGTACTGAGATATCTCTTAGCGCCATGGCAACCTGTCAACAAAACAAAGCATCTAAACTTTACACAAGGACTCTGATTGGTGTCTGACGGTCACGTAGCGGAGCAAGGGGCCTCTCCAATTAGCTTTAAGACGTGACAATCCTCATTGTGGAAGTTTGACCCTCCTCTTAAGCAAGTTTGGTTGCACGAACATACCTGCTGGTCAAATGCAGTGCTGTGATTTCACTCGCAGCACAAATAGTTTACCAGGCACCTTGGTTTTTCGAAATCAAACAAAGGCAAGATTTAAGCTTTGCTTGAAGAGAAATAAATATATAAATATATATCACATTATTTAACTGGTTCCACAGCATTGAAGTAATGGTTCATGGAAAGAAGTTTGCCAAGGAGACGTTGCTGCCTTCAGTGCGGGAAGATCATGATGCAGAGACAGAAAATGAGAAGCTGGAGCTGGAGGAGGTAGGAGCTCAACCATCCAGCCGACTCTGAAAACTGTTTATAAAAGAAAAAGTGAACAACCAGGTAGGAGACGGGAGACATGCAGGATAAGTATTTACTTGGGTTTGTTTTTATGGAAGCTGAGTTTAAATGGGACATAGGTGAAGGAGCCACAACAACGTCACCTCTATGCACGTCTGAGCACCTTCCTTGCTCAGAGCAAGACAATACAGGCTCATGAATACAGACTAAAGAGCTGCTATTTACTTTTTATGGATCGCTCTTTTGGCCTGTGTGTACCCAATGAATTTATTTCACAGGAGGATGGAGCAGAACAGAGGAGGAGTCTCACCCAGAAAGTTTTTAATTATGTAGCCTAACTGTGAAGAATATAAAGTATAAAAGCAGTACATATTCAAAATTAAAAAATGCAATTTATGCACATAAAAAGTGTCCTTGAACATGTGTAATTCCACTGAATATGTCAAATGATATTATTAAGTAGTCTGACCTGTCCTCAGACTAGCAATGTGTTGTATGGTAAGTATAACTAAGAGATGTGGTGATATAAGCCTTGAGATAAAGGGTGAGAAAGACAAGTGAAAACAGCCTCCGGTATGAGAGGTTAAAGGGAGGTGGGGAGAAAGGAGTGGGAGGGAAGTGAAGAAGTTATTAAGACAGGAAAGGACAGAAGGATGCATGTTAAAATAGTTTATTTACATTAATCAGTTAGAGGTATCAGCTTTATTCTCCTGGATGCAAATTCATCAGATCTCCACGTTCGGACTGCAAACAACAGCCCGCTTTTGACTGGTCGTGATGTCTTCCTTTCTCATTCTCCATCCAGCGAAGAGCGAGCCCGACAGAGGTTGATGTGCGTGGGCTAAAGGACCAATGCTCCAGCCCTGATGGGAACACGTTAGATCGAGGTGAAAGAGAGGGTGAAGAAGAGGAGGAGGAGGAGAAAGAGAGTGAAGAGGAGGAGCTGAGAGGAGAGGAGTGTGTGATCTCTGATGAAGACTATGACACAGATTTGGAGCTCGGAGGTATCGTTGATTTTCAGATGAGAAAAGTGGAGAGAAATAGGGTGAGAAAGTCATTACATGTTATTTTAAAAAGGTGTAATGTTCCCTCTTATGTGGGGGGGAAATGGCTTGGTTTGAAATAATCTATTATATCCTCTGTAATTATGTGTCAAAAATTGTATAGTCTCTAAATTTGATCCGAACGTGTATTGGTCAGGCGAAGCCCTTCAACCACCTTCTGTCTGTTTAGTCCTTCAGTCTCTAAATGATGCAATGAGAAAAAAAAAAAAAGAGAGAAAGAAAGAAAGCAGAAACTCCTACACGTACCCGCCCGCACATGTGGAGCCCTGTTGTGCATCTTAATGATTCAATCTCAGACTTTGTGTCAGGTTTTTTCTTTTCACCATCTGGTATGAATGAGCTCCCCTGTCAGGATGAAATCAGACACTTACGGACTTTTTAATATCGCACTCAAAAAAGGTCCTGAACTTGGGGAAAAGTGTCACATGTTCTCAAAGAAAGTAGTACTGATAGCACACACATAATGTCTTTATTTATGTTGCAGATAAGGAGGAGTCATATGACCCCACAGGACAGACGAGCTACGTGGAGGCGTGTGAAATGTTACAGGTGGTGCCTGCCTCTTACTTCCTGCGGCGCATGCAAAACAGCGAGCTGGTCATGATGCATCGAGGTCTGGGGCCTCAGGTACTGTAAATCATAAGAAAAAGTTGACTCAAATAGAACCTGTCTTTCTGCAAAAAAAGATCTGCAAATGTTTGAACATCTCTGTGGAAATGTGACTTTGGGTAAGAGCTAAACTAAGTTTCTGATCAGATCAGATCCTGTTTCAGATCAGATCAGACCTTTTTGGTCACCAAATGACTCATTAATTCAAAGTCACATTCTCCTCCAGGGGAAGTGGGTTGATCATGAGGAAGTCTGAGTATAGTATAGCCGCGTTAAATCCAAAGAGTTTTCAGTCCTCTCCTAGAAAATCAATCAATCTATGCAGGCACACTTTAACATGTAACTTTGCATGAGACGATCTTCTTACCAGTAGTTGGAGAGTTTTTCACGTATTTAAATAGAAGAGAGGTTGCAGGCATTGATTTACACTAATGAAAGAGTTCATTATGCAGATATGAATTTTAAATTTTCTGGTTGGTAAATTAGATTTTTTTTTGTTCCTAATTGACACCTACACGTTGTAGCTCTCATATAATTCAAAATGTACAGATACAGCTAAAAACAAAAAGCTAAGATTTTTACATTTAAATTCTTACAAGACGTACTGTATGTTAAGATAGGATATCTCTATACATTTCCACACTTACAAGTACTGCAGCTTAATTGTAGCCCCGGTAATCAATAACAATCGATCGTGCTGAGAGAACATCTCCTGCAGGTGTGAAAACGCACGGCCTGGAGCATTTATCAGCACAGTTTGACATTAGTACGGGCTCCTGTTAGTCTATAACGCCGTAAGTGAAAGTTGTAAACCTAAATCCGTCCCTTAACAAGCCATTTCTTGAACCTTTGGCTTCAGTAACATCATTCAGACAGTTTTAATTTGGATCCTTAAAAAGGCCTTCACCTGTCAATCACAGAGAGTAGAAAGGAAGTGAATAAATACAAAATGTTGTTGCTATTTAAGGCTTCCTCAAATCTTACAGAAAGATACTCAGCATTCATTTAAACACACTGAGCTCTGATGGAGCTGCTCTCTCACATTAACACAAGGCTTCATACATTCAACATTTCTCATTAGCTAAGCTAGAAACTATCATTTTTTTATGTTCTGTGAGCTTCATTTCTGACCCACGCCTCCACACAGCTCCATTCTGCTTCATTTGTCTCAAACAGGTTTAATATTCCTCGCTCTCGCTCTGTCTGCCCACCTGCATCAGTACATTTAACTGGAATACAGATAAGAAAATGCACTGCATTGAACAAACTGAAGAATTTCACTTTGACGGTGGTGGTGGTGATGGTGGTGGTGGTGGTGGGGGTGTGTTTGCAGGGCACCAAAGCACTGGCGGTTCCCCTGGTAACCAACACTTCAATACTGAGCCTCAACCTGCGAGATAATTGGATGGAAGGGATGGGCGGAGCTGCTATCGCTGAGATGTTAAAGGAAAATTGTTACATTACAGGTGGTTTTACTGGACACTCGAGCATGCACACAGTTTCTCTTCCTCTTCCCCTCGCTCTAAATCTCACGTCCTTCTAGCAAAAGTGCCACCCTCGACTCCCACTCGTACGCCACTCTCACCCCAATTATAGCACACAGCGTATAGTTTAACATCTGTTAAATATTATGTTAAATGTCAGTCATATGTGCAGTTCAGGAACCTATTGGGGGGTGGGAGGTATCAGTATCTATGGAGAATGGGTCCTGAAAACTTTCAACATCCTTTGTCATGCACCTTTATTCAACTTTCAGCGGTAATCTTATTTTAGATTAGTTGCCAGTATATACAAAAGGAGAATAAATAGACAAGCAAATGAGTTGAGTTGTATTTATTGCCATGGAAACATACAAGAGAAATAATGTAATAATAAAAAACTGATTTTTTTTTTTATTCAAGAGTCAAAAAGCATTAAAGGCAAAGAACTTGAACTGCTTACAATGAACTCCACAGGGCATTTCGTCAAAAAGGGGAGATGGTGCATGACAGTTACTCAGAGCCCTCTGATAAAGCTGAACTTTATTTAGATTTTTGTTTGACAGGCCCTATTTCTCAGGCTTTTTTTTTTCCCACCGTGCATGACCTTTGACCCGCTGTGTATTTGTGCGGTCCGTCCCAGAGGTGGACCTATCAGACAACAGGCTGGGGGATTATGGCGCCCAAGCCATAGCCGGGATGCTTAAGGAGAACAACACCCTCGTCAGTCTCAACCTGTCGGGAAATCATTTCACAGACCGGGCTGCTGACGACCTCGGTCCAGCCCTCATCACCAACACCAAGCTACAGCACCTTGACCTCAGCCACAACGCTCTGGGAGAGCGTGCAGGTAGCGCGGCAATTACATCTACGTAGCAAAATGTCTCATTACATCGGCGAGGCCTTTGTCTTTGCCTTTTTTATTTCTTTTTTTTTATTAAATGACACAGCATCCGTTTGCACCCATTTTTTTTTTATTAAAGTTGAAATTAAAGATTTACACTGATACATATATTTTTACGTTTTTCCATTAGTAGCACCTGATAACTGAACTTCAGGACCTGGTATTATGTGTGGCACCACTAAATATTAAAGGACATTAAAGAGATGGGAGGAATGAGAACATTAGTTCAGTTCAGTCTCTGTGATCTCTCACAGATCATCATGTCAAACTTTTGATATTTACACTAAATGGCCGAGAGTATGTGGACACTGGGACATTACATCCATATGTTGTTGGACATATGCATAAAGAAACTGTCCACATACTTTTGGCCATGTCATATATGAATAAAGTAATATCCACAGAACTTCCATATTTGAGATAAACATCATCAGTTATTTGTCATTACTGTCATCATTGCTTAAAACCAAAACTTAGTTATTTTTAACATGTGAATAAATGACTATTTTAAACCTACAAATAGTTGTTTAAAGCAGCAGTAAGCATGAATGCTGCTCCTGTCTGGTTAAATCATATAAATATTATAAATAACTGAATATAAATTCATAGTGGAGATACAGTATAAGTTTAGCATTAAAAAAAAGAAAAAAAAAAGCCAGTAACAGTTTGCTTTAACGTTGTAGCCGGCAGCAGACTGTGGCATTCAAAGGTCAACAGCATTCACCTTCATTAAAACCTCTTTCAATTATCATGCGGATGAGCTCTGTGACAGGCGCCATGTGGAAGAACGGCAGACCACGATGCAATGAGCATGTGATATATGAAGTCATTGAAAATAAATCTGTCTGGGACAACATATTCACTTCTGTTTTTCTCCAGATCCTGAAATATCAAACGACATCCTCCCGTATTTTGAGTGCACTCTTCCATATAGGAGGTCCCTGATAGAAAGTATACCTATCAAACATAGACATTTATGCCATAATGTTGTTGCTTTTTCGACCATGTCCCAGTAAGAGTCTTCTTTCTATGATTATGAGCCGCTGAGCGCTTTCTTATCGTCGTGACGAAGTGGGCGAGATGATGATGGGGATCTTTCACTTTTGGATCTCTGCCTGCCTCTAGAGTCCTCGCTCACTAATGCTTTTAGGTCATGAAACGCCAACAACAATAAAATCTCTATGGAAGTTGAGACCAATGAGATGAGATGAGTTTATGTGACTGATTTAAAAAAAAAAAAAAAGTACTTTCTCGCCACTTAAATATCTGAAAAAAAAACATTTTTCTTTTTCCATTGCTGTATGTGACCAATTTTCACAAAACACACTTTCTCTTACAAAAAGGCGGTAACAATGATTCATAGAGGATTTAAATACATCATGGTAAATGTCATATTGATGATGGTTTTAAATTTTTTTTTTGACATTTTCTTCATTTTTTTCTACCCCATCAATAAGGGCAAATCCTCGGGGACTCTGTGTCTGAGAACACAGGGTTGAGATCACTAAGTCTGGCCTGGAACTGCATTCGAGGAAGAGGAGCTGTAATGTTGGCCAGTGGTCTCGGGGTAAAACACCTGGAAATCAATGTTTGAACACTATATTAGTCTTGAACTCATGCGAGACATAAGAAGATCGAGGTAATACAGTGAAAGGTTATTAAACCAGCTGCTTATCACCACTTTATAATGCGTTATAGATCATTTTTAAACGTCTTATAAATGTTAAATAGAGAGACTTAAAATGCTACCAGATTTTGTTTAAGTACAAGTCAAAACTAAAACAGAAATACACTATATTACATAAACAGGTTTGTTCAAACACTTTTTGGCTATGTTGGAAATTTGTGAATTTCCAAAACCAGGACTGGAAAGTTGGCATTGTTACTATAAAAAAACCAAAATGATAATATAGTCCTCTGATCCAGTTATACAGGTTGACTATATGATCAAGGGGGACCTGATCAATAAACTGTCCTGTCAGGTTTGATTGATTTAGGCTTATTACCTCAGGATATATACTGCTCTCTCACTTTAAATCGAGGTGTCCTGACTTGAGATTCAAGATGGTTCAGCATTTGTTTCTAAATCTTGCTTGTTACGTTTATTTTTTTTTATTTTTATTTTTTTGTAGGGAAACATTTTCCTTAGACGTGTGGATCTGTCATATAACGGCTTTGGAAAAGAAGGAGCTGTTGCTTTAGGACAGGCTCTTAAGGAGAACAACGTTTTGGAGGAGTTGAATGTGAGGTATGTGATGTTATCTGATAATCAGTAAATGAGTTAAAAGGGTCAAAGTTCAATTTAGATCATTCTTTGATGAATTAGATACTGACTTTTTTCCCTTGTTTGGTCATAATAAAAAATGTTCTCTTAAATGGAGGCCACAGTTTCATCTGCCTCCTGTTTAAGCAAAACGACGACTCCCAGACATTTGTGCTATATACATGAATAATACATTTTTAAAAAATAACACTTTATGATTACTTCTCTCACACTCCAACACACTTTTATTTTTTATTTTTTGTTTTCCCCACAGTAACAATCGTATACCCCCTGAAGGAGCCATCCGCCTCGCCATGGGCCTCAAAGTAAACAAGACAATCAAATGCCTGAACGTAAGCTATTGAAAAGAGATTGGTGCTAACTTCAAAAGCAATGGGGGGGCATTAGTTGGTCAAATTGGATGAATAAATTGATCATTGTATATTGTTTTAATGTGAACTCCCAAGCATAGCCCTCAGGGATTCCTCTCAACTGAGAAAAATAACTGTAGGATTACACAATAAAAAAGAAACCTGCCACCTTATTTTATTACATGCAAAGCCAAAAACAACATTATTATTATTATTAATATATTTCCATGTCTTCCATTTCTAATTTGTCTTTGGCCAGATGGGGAGGAACCCCATCCAGACTGCTGGGTGCTACGGCATCCTCAAATCTATACAGGAAAACCCAGATTCAGCCATGGAAGTATTAAACTTTTCTGTGAGTCAAACATGTTCCACCTTTATAAAAAAAATAAATTACAAATCTACTTCCTTATGCACGGAGGCAAACTTATTCACCCGCTTCTCTGTGAATCACTCTCTCTCTAGGACATCACAGTGAACCAGGATTTTGAGGACTTGTATACGACAGTGAAAGAAATATTCCCCGCGCTTACAGTAAATCATGGGGGCAGAATTGGCACATTCAGAAAAGTAAAGGCTTGAAAAGCGTTACTGTAATTGCTGTACTTTTCTGAAGAAGTCTTGTCAAAGACCTGCGGACGTTTTCATCGACGGATGAACCAAAAAAAAAAGATGGATATAAAGCATATGCCCCTGAATGACATGTATTTAGAAGAAATACAACTTGTTAAATACCCAATCAATTGGAAATAAACATAATTCACAGGTACACTGTTTATTTTCCAAAAGAAACAGAACACGTGTGCAGCGGTTGAAATATAGTGTTGCTGGAGTCATTATACGCAGGCATACAATACAGGTATTGAATACAATTCTTTTTAGGTACGATCTGATTTGATGTTATATAATGTCAGTGGGTAGAGTGATGGAGAGGATCAGAGAGCGTCGCATTGTGTGTGAAAAGAAGTGAAAGTGGGTTGCACAAAAAGGATTTAAGTACTGCATGACTGGTCTAATAGCAAAATCAGCTTCTAAAGAACGGTGCAGTATTAGATAAGAGACCTGTTTACAGCAGCAGGTTTAGACATGTACAGTATATGCTGCACACACACACACCCTTAAAATATCACCTCATCATCCCATTTTACTTTAATTTGGTTATTGCAATACAGATTTATAACGTTGTTGTGGTATTTGGATAGTATCTTACATTTTTATGAAGTCAGGCCAATTTTATTTACAGTATATTGCCCAGAACTACAAAATTGTTTGTTATATGCCTTGAAGGACGTTATAATCTGTACAATATTAAGGATACAGTTTATCCTTAGACAATATATGTGAAACTTTATATCTCAAAAGAAGGATTTTCAGAGTACTTTTTTGACCAACTTTCTATTATCTGATGCCTGTAGTCTTTGGAGATAAATTTCAATGTTATAATTAAACGAGCAACACCAATAACAACAGCAAACAGCTCCACTATAATTACATGTTAATGCCATAATACACTTTGCTGTTAATTAGGCTATTGCTTTTATTTTATGTAAATAAACGTCTTGTACAATATTGAATACATGACTGAGAGTCTTTTGTGTATACTTTCTTGTAGAGTTTTGTATTTTGTGTTTTAATGTATATATATATGTATAATCAAAGATTGTGTTTTGTGCTTTAATGTAGCTTATTTGTATGTATTGTTAAGTCTTGGCAGGCATTGCTAGCTAGCTTAGGCTATAAATGCTTTGGTATGTGACATTACTTCAGTTATATATTTGTCCCTATACAAATAAACATTAAATAAAATAAACAAATACTTATTATATATAAACACACAACACAAAAACGCAGATATTCAACACAGTTTGAGTGAGCTATGGGAAGTATTAACTATGATATTGATGAAAGGCTCACTCGACTAATCAGGTCTGATTAGTTGTGGGAAGTATTAACTATGATATTGATGAAAGGCTCACTCGATTAATCTGGTCTGATTGTGCGTAATGATCGCTGTACGTACAGTACGTACTGCGTCACAAGATGACGTAGTTTTTTTTTTAATCTCCGGCGGGCAAAGGTGTAACAAGATAAACCTTCAGTTATAGACAGTCAGCTAAACATTAACCACCAGACCAGTGTATTTATGTGGCCAAAGACTGTTTTTTTATTATACAGAGAAACATGGCGGCGACGAGTGTGTGGCTCAAAGGACAGATGTTGTCCAGGTACTCTGTGAATCTGCACCAAGCGACCAGGTGAGCTAAGGAGGTGTTTTTTTTATTTATTTAATTTATTCAACTTACGTTAGCTTTGTTAATTACCTGTGTGACGTTATATGATTACCTGGTAGCTCCGTTAAGTTGCTAACGGTAAGGTACATTTTTTTTGAGAGCTAATACTTGTGACCTCTGACCTAACATGATGCTAGCTTGTTACGTTTACTTTATAGTTAAATTAAACTTTCACCACTTGCTAACTGTAGTTCTTTTCCCCTCCAGCATGTACTTTGTTTGGTGACTTATTATGTATTCTAATTTTTCTACTTAAAATATTTATATTTATATTTGCCAAAAATGCTAAATTAAGGTGACTCAACGTGTGTGTGTGTGTATTACATTATTTTCCAGTATTACCTTTAATGTACAGTAATATACTGAAGGGTTGTTATTAAGACAACAACAAGACAGTTTTCCAAACCGACTTTAATCATTTGTTGGACCCTTGAACTTTGTCCTGTGAAGCTGCACTAAACATAACTACCACTGGTTAACAATTTATCAATACTTTCACAATGTACTGCATGCATTGTTTTTACTTGAATACTGTTTGTTTGTTTGTTTGTTTTTTGATAGTGGGTGGAGGTGGGGGTGGGGTACCAGGGGAAAAGTATATCATCTAATTATAGTTTCCAATTAAAGCCACTGGCCCATGATGTTATTAAAAGAGAGTTTCCATTGACCTTGAAAGTTTGTGGGTTTTTAGAAGCTTTGAATTAACAGATTGCATTGAGAGTAATTAGTTTTAAGAAAATGTGTGTTATATCTCCTTTATCCATAAGCTGACATATAACACCAGCCAGTCTCTCTGGATCTGAACACTTATAATCCTGTAGCGGGGAAAGTCCTGAAAATGATGTTAAATAACATTCAAGAGGTTTAAATGGCTTTAAATGGTTTAAGAATATTATAAATTATTGAATGTCATTTAATGTCAGTTTGCATGTCTTAAAATAGTTTTCATTTTTTCTCTTCTTTTTCACTCATGTTTTTTTCTTTAAGACAAGCTATATTTAATTTATTGAAATACCAGTAGCACTTTTGGCATGTTTTTTTAATTTATTTATTTTTATGTTGTGCCACAGAAAATTCAATTTCGGGCTGCAACTAATGAATGATTTTCATAATTCATTAAACCGTTGATTATCTTGATTAATCCATTAGTTGCTTGGTCTATAAAATGGTGAAAATTTTATTATTGTTTTCCCAAAGCCCAAGACAACAAACATTAATCAAATTAAAGGATATTTGCATGACTGTTTTTTAGCACATATATCGCACATATCTCCATCTTCCTTTTTAGGTTTTTTCTTCTTCTTCTTCTTTTTTTTTTACATCATTAACTTCTCTGTTTAATGTTGGTTTTTTTTTGTTTTTTTTGAGCCTTTGTGAAACTTTCGTTCATCTCGTTTCTGTGTAGGAGGTTTTCGGAGAGCGGTGACAAAGGCTGGTTCCGTTCCTTATTTGTGCACAAAGTCGATGCCAGGAAAGATGCCCACTCCAACCTGCTGTCAAAGAAAGAGACCAGCAACCTGTACAAAATTCAATGTAGGAATCAGGATTTTACTTATTTACAAATGAAGGTTAGTTTCCTTTGAGCACAGGGTCAAATCTAAGTGAATATGATACAGTTGCATCACATTTTAATGAAATGGCTGCACTTTAGAATCTCAACAGTACATCATCATCCAGAAATCATGTTGATCAAGTTAAATCCTCACAGTGGCCACAGAGAAAGCTCAAAGTAACATGAGAGGCAAACCCAGGCCTGAGCTGTAACAAGTTATTTCATATCATATAGGCAGCAACAAGTTATTCTGTGGCGTTTAAAGTTTTCTTCGAGTGTAGAGAGAAATCTATCTTTCTCCCCCGACTTTGATCTTTTTCTTTTTTTTGTGGCGTACCATCACACCATGTAGGAATTTCAATTTGAACACTCTATCAGCCGTAGCCTATAACCTATTGAAAGCAAATCAGTTTTGTGTATAAAAGTCTTTGCTGAATCGGAGTGTGAAATTACTTTGTTGAAGAATTTGATTGTTGCTTGTATTTAAAAAAAAAAATAAAAAAAATAAAAGGGGAAAAAAAAGCATCCATTTCTGATAAGTCTAGCTCTCTTTTTCAGTTCACAACGTCAAACCAGAGTGCCTGGAAGCATACAACAGTCTGGAGTGAGTGTCTCCTCTGCACTGCTTTGAAAACACCCGCTGCTTTACCTACACCGACCGAGGGATGTTTCATTCCTTTTCACGTTTGATTGGAATATCTTTCCAAAAAAAATTTTTTAAATCCTGATGGACAGATAAGATAAGCTTTGAGTCAAAGAGCAGTTAATTAGATTTTGTCAGTGATACTGTTCTTCTGATTTCTCCCCATTAACAAGATGAGCTTTATTCCAGGTTGTAATGGTACTCTTGCAGAATCATAAGGTTAATTTAGCGTAAAATTGAATAGGAATAATGTCTTTGGGTGTATCAGATCGTTGGGTATTTGTAGATTATATGCTCTCCGAGTGCCCTCTAGTTGGTCATCTTGGTGAAGTGTAGGCACTTGCATGCGATCAGTGTTAAGTGCTTGTATTTTCCTTTTGTGCTGACTTTAGGGCAGAGGTGCAAAACAGGCTCCATTGTGACCAGGACTTCCCATGTGAGGTTGTAGGTAGCTGGAATACCTGGTATGGAGACCAGGACCAAGCAGGTATAGTATGAATAGCTGATGAAAATAGTAACTTCTTATTGATCTCAGTCACTGTTTCATTCATTTTTCTGTCTCAAGGCCTCATGAATGACACCACTCCATTTGCTGTAAATTGGCAGATGATCCTATGAGAAAAATGTATAGACACTCTCCTCCTACATATGATAATGTTTAGTGTATAATACACATTTAGATCATTAAGTAATCCCACGGTGACGGCAGTGCTGTATCTCTGTCGTGTGGGTGGCATCAAGCCTTACACGGTGCTAAAGTGACACCTGCTGTTGTGTTTCTGCAGTTCATCTATGGCGATACAGTGGAGGCTATCCAGCCTTGACCGAGTGCCTGCAGAAGTTGAACAATAACAAGGTACGCTCTTGTTTTTTCTTCATTGCATAGAAAAACTGGAACAACAAAGCTGAAAAAGCTGATATTTAAAGCAGAATTGGAGGACCGTGGAGCATGTGTTTGCATATTCTATATGCATCTATATCTTTTTTTTTTTTTTCTTTCTTTTCATCCAAACATTTTTCCCTCTATTCAGGAATATTTAGAATTTCGAAAAGAGAGGGCAAAGATGTTGATTTCAAGGCGGAATCAGCTTCTCCTGGAGTTCAGTTTCTGGAACGAACCTCTGCCCAGACCAGGGCCGAACATCTATGAAATGCGCACCTATTCGCTCAAGGTAGCTCTAATTCATAAAACAACCTTACTTTCATGTATTTAGATACCACTCCAAGTTTTAAGAGACTTCACACAGTCAGCTCAGACATCGTTTGTGCAGTTTTGATGATATGTATATTTTCACATACACATTACGGCCATATTACTTATTTTCAAAATGTCACGTGTTTGCATATTTTTGGATTGCTTTTTTACATGAACAATGATCAACAATGATCAATTGTCCTCTTTTCCCTCGTTGTCAACATGTATTTTAGCTGACAGGATGCATTTTTGACTGATGCGTTTGGAAACAGTGTTGTACAGTACACAATAATGCTATGCTATTGTGTCTGGTACATTTTATATTAGTTCAAGGTATTGATATTATATGTTGCAAGTTTATTTTGCTGGTCGTTAAAACTGCCAGTATGATTTACACTTCTTTATTCACGGTTGATTCGTTGTTTTTAGTAGTGAGCTGTTTGCAAATTGAGAGGTGTGCCTTATAAAGTGTTGCAGGCGTAGCTATGATAAGATCTGTGCGCTCATGCTGTTAAATAAACAGCTCTAAATGTTAAACTGGTTTAACTGTGCTGGATCATATTATACTGATGAGGCAAAAACAAGTTAATGATTGATCTTTCTCACATTTATTTCAGCCAGGAACCATGTTGGAATGGGGCAATCACTGGTAAGGCTTGAAATACTAAATGATATCAGTGATAAAAAAATATTCCCACAAACACTGCGAGCATCAAGCATCATGTTCCCAACAACAGGGCGAGGGCGATCAAATACAGACAGGAAAACAACGAGGCCGTGGGCGGCTTCTTCTCACAGATCGGTGACCTGTATGTCGTTCATCACCTGTGGGGTGAGTATATACACATATTGATGTTCTTCTTTCTTTCTTTTTTTTGATAGCTTATGCATTTGTGGAAAAAATGGGATCGTTTTAACCACAAACTGAAACGGTTTTTTAAAAAGGAACCGGTCATGTAGACTGTTGTTTAATGATACTTCTGTTCTGTCATTGTTGTAAATGTGCACTTTGTTTGTGTCTTGTGCTGTGTTGTATACATTTATATATTTTATATTGTTGAGTTTTGTGCTTTAATGTAGAGATATTTACTGTATGGCTGCGTTTTCTGCAGTTGCATACATTTTTATGTTTGAGCTTTATGTATTTCAAAGACCCATCAAGGCAATAAATGCTGTGGTATGTGACAATAGTTCACGTTATATACTTGTCCCTATACAAATAAATAAATAAATAATCAATTAGTGACCTTACCTCTGATTTATTTATTTAGTTTTTATGTTTTGAGACTGACATAAGTGTGTTTACAGCTTATGAAAGCCTCCAGTCCCGGGATGAAACGAGGAACTCTGCATGGCTGAAGGAGGGATGGGATGTAAATGTGTATTATACAGGTAGGAGAGACGCGCATACACACAGATATGTAGAAATCTAGTCATAGCTTTAGCTTTAGCCAGTTTAGCATTTCTGCTAAGTACAGTGTTATGTAGTGGATGACCAAGAGAGGACATTTTTGGCTCAAATCTGTTGCTTTATCATTATCAAATCAATAACTGAAGTTCTGGTTGGAGTGCTAAAACAACTTCGAATCTGAGACTTCTTTCTCATTCAGGTCAGTGTAGTAAAGTAGAAAATTAAACCACATATTACATTTGTAGCTTATTAGAAAAGGAGCTTATATATCCAAGACATGGTGTTGCAGTTGCACTTAAATTGTCGTCTTTATTGAATATTGTTCTGGACTCACTTTAAGAAATGAATAACGAGATAGAAAAATGTTTCGACAACATGAAAGTATTTCAGTTAGGTTGTAAAACATGATAAGCTTTAATGCAAACCGTGAACCTGATTAAAATGGACGTGTGAATTTGTTTGTAACTGGATAAAGTTACGAGTTGAAGTTTTCATTATGTCTGTTTATCTTTTAACAAGGTTGAACTTTGTGTCTGTGTGTGTGTCCTCAGTGCCTTTGATCAGAAGCATGGAGTCCAGAATAATGATTCCCACCAAGAGTTCACCATTACAATGAGAAGACAATAAAAAAACCGTAAACATCTCAATGACCAAAACTCATCCACCTACTTTGCCAGGGAAACAATAAATGAAGCTGTTTGTATCTGCTGGGTGATCTGTAGTATGTAAACAAAAACATTCAGCAGCGTGTTGTGTTCGTGTCTCAAGAATCCTGAAGGTTTTTACAAGTTTAGGTCAAAACAAACAATAGTGAGACAATGATTTAGAAGAGCGGGGTGCAGTATGTTTCATGTTTGTTTTTTATTATGAATTACGGTATTGGGCTGTGTGTTTGTTTGTTTGTTTGTTTGTTTGTTTTTCACAATGAAGGAATCCAAAGTCTCCATCAAGACTTTTATGATTTGTACTTTTATGTCTGGATATGAATCACATTAAAGTTGTGAAACAATTGTCTTGATTTAAAAAAATAATAATAATAATAATACATTTTTGTCGGCTACCTCATGCTTTGTAGTCCACAATCACCGTGTCATTGTCAAGTCTGGCATATACATGTATTTATAAAGCAAAGCTAAGTTGTTTGATGGGTAAAGAAGTGATAAACAAATATGACAAACAACGACAAACACACACATTTTATTTACTATGTTCTGTTATTCATTCATCTACGTAAACATTAGAGATCAGGCTCAAAGTTCATTTTACTTTACAGCCTAAAAAAAACCCAAAAACCTCAGATTTGCTCCCTATATCTCCTCCTCCTGTTACATTACATGACATTACATTCACTATCAATAGGAGCCGTTTCACATGTCAAACCTGTAGCTTTAAGAGGAAGGAGGCGTGTGTTTTCTGGGGCTGCCTTCCCCTTTGATTTGAATACACAGTGCTTCAGCTGGACAGGAGTCGTGTTGCGTCGGATGTTTTTGAATGATATCACATAGATAGGAAGGCGTTTGCATGCACACATACAGCATAAGGAGAGAATATGGATTTACACATACTGGACCACAGGCTACGGGTCACCTGTATATCCAAGAATGGGCTCGTGAATTTCACACACCCGCTGATAAAGCTGATATTCCTCCGCAACAGGACACGGTGAGAAGACTCAACTGGGGTTGTTTGTCTGTGCATGTCCTGCTCTGCCTCCATGAATCAGAAGGCTGTGTGTGTGTGTGTGTGTGTGTGTGTGTACATGCAAAAGGGATTAGTAAGTAGTAGCAGCTTGTGACAGACATTTAACATTTGGAAATCTGCACGTAACATTGCATTGCGCAAAAAATGTAAAAAAAAAATCTAAGCAGCCGCTTAGTCAAACACAGTCATATGTCGACGTGCATTTATTTTGTAGTTGTGTAAAAAAATGCATGCATGCTGTTTCCGTCGATCAGCATTAATCATAAAGCTTCTGCAGCAGTTGCTTTCTCCACCCTTTTCTTCCACCACAACCCTTCCTCCTTCCATCCAAAGCAAACATCCAGCTTGCAAGTTGACCGGATCTCATGTTGGCATTAGTACCAGATTTCAGCTAATCCCTGGATATCCTCCTATTGTTATGTAATTGTTTATTGCTTATGGCTTGCCCCGCATATATGCATGACTTAGAAAAGAAGAGTTCAACATCTGTCTTCATGCTGCCTGTCATGAAGGCTCAGCTACTGCTACCAGGTCAAGTTACAAATAAGTTTGAATGCAAATATCAGGAGATATTTGTCCTCCTCTGGTCGCCTTTGTGCTCTGCAAAAAAACATGTATGTACGTGTATTTCATCACCTGAAATTGAACCTATTAGATTCAAATCCCAGATATCTCATGCCAGACATGTCTGTACCAGCTTAAACTGTGTCACAATGACTTGCAGCACCTTATACACCACTTTTACTAAGTAAACAACTTGTCACTGTGAATAATACACTAGTGTATTTTCATCTAAGTCACGGGCAAACAGGTTCTTTATGAGTAATCAGTATAAGCAATGATCATAAACTGCCTGTGGCCTGAATGTGTTTTGCCTTGATTGCCTTTTATTTTCTGTTCCAGGGCGTTTACATGTTGTTGTTTTTTCTTCTTCTTCTTCTTCTTCTTCTTCCTCCTTTTGGTAAAGTAAAGGCGATGCAGAATGGGGAATAGTGCAGAAATCTGAATTCATGGCAACTCAAAAAAAACCCAAAAAAACAATTATAAAGCAAAAACAAGCCAGATTGCACGTGTTGGTTTGATCCATCTCCTCCCTTTTTCAGGCCCAAGCTATTCAACTCCTTCCAGAGTTTGCAAACAAAGTGATTCAAAAACAGTCCTGTGCAGAATTTTAAGTAGGTAATCACTTCAACAAGCCAGCATTGTTTAATCAACTAAAGCAATAAGTCATCCATATCTCTGCAAATGGAAGAATGTCTTTACCCTGTCAGGAGATGAAGGTGAGGTCCATCATGCCTACTGTCAGCTACACAGGTCACTATTTAGACTAAAGGTCATCTAGATGTAAAGCTATGAGAACAGTCAGACATTTTAATCAGGGTGGAGAGGGGGGGGGTTTCAATAGATGCCTCATATATGTTGTTGTGCTCTTGTTGTTTGCAGTCTGCGGGTGTGGTTCCGATCAAAGCCCAGTATCAGCCTGATATATCAGTCTCACTGTAGCCCTGCAGGCTCCACACAGTCCTGTTTTCTTCTCCTCGGTGGCTCACTAACGAGAGCGTGGATCGGAACAATGTCTCTGCTGAGCCAGAAACCCAGTAGGGAGTTTTCCACTTGTCTGCTTCAGTGATCTGTCGGGGCTCTCGCGCTCCCCTTCGGTTACACGACGCTGCCCCCTTTTTCCTCTAATAACAAGCAGGGATTTGAAGGAGAGAAAAAAAACCAACAACTCTTCCCTATTGTTCTGTAAAAAAGTAGAGGCCGTGAGAACGCTGTAGGTTCAGTTCGTAGCAAGTTGCGAAGGTATCAGACAGTTTCTTGTAACAACATTAGTTTGTTTCGTTCTTATCATGTTTTCTCAGCTGGAGCATCAGTTGCAGACACACCACCACCCCTCGCTGCCGCTACCGCCCGTTGCTTTGGTGTGCAGCTGGATCAAAAGTCCACACTGTGCCTTGGTTTTCATCTTCCCCCACTCCACTCGCTACCTGTTGCTTCCTCGTCTGTTTTTTGGTTATTTTCTTTCCCCTTCATGCTCCTTCATGCTTCAATAGAAGGAACTCCAGTGATCATACAGGCTACGCCAGTGTCACTGTTTAGGAAGTGTCATATAAACATGTAAACATGTAAGGCCTCCACTGTTGACTCATTCAGTCAATGAAAAATGTAAAGTTCCCAGAGCCCAAGATGGTATCTTTCAAATCGCTTGTTTTTTTTGCATCTAACAAGCCAAAACTGAAAATTAATTATCTTGTGATATAAAATTTTTGGAAACCCAACAGTATGAAGAAGAGGAATGATTACAGGAACCAATAACTCCATATGGCATGATAGCATTGCATTATTAATATAGATTATCCCTTTAGCTGCATTTAGTCTACTTAGTCATGCATTGCAACACGTTACTTTTGTTACATGAGAAGATTGCATTTAATTTCCTCCAAAGGAAGTTATTGATTTTGCGTTTTAGTTATTAAGTTTCTTGTTTATTTATGTAGGTAAAAACGACCTGTTTGTCTGTTTTTTAGAGTTGATGAAGCAGGTTGCAAAGAGTATTCGTCAAATTCATTTTCTTGTGTGCTTGTCAGCAGTTTTTTTTTTTTTTTAAAGAGGCCTCTTTTCTATCTTATCTATACCTGACAAACAGGAAACCAAACAAGCTTGGTTTTCTGACAGATTCCCCCCCCTCACAAAAAAATGTGTCGAGTGACTTGCAGGTGTAATAAAACCTAAGTTTGCACAGCCTTCTCTCGCCAAAAATACATTTCACGCGTTAAAGCCCGACACCTGATCATTCTCACTCGCAGGACGGATGCTTGGCATGCACTACCTGCAGGAAACTGCGAGCAGGGGAAGGTGAAAGGTCAACAGGAAATGAAAGGAGGAGGGGGGGATTATAACACAATGGGCTGGCTGAGCTTGCTATCACCAGCTGTTAGCTGGTGTTACAGTGTTCTCTCTTTGTCTCTCTCCATGGGGTGATTGTCTCATCTCATGGCAGGGATTACATTTTGCTGAGTCAGGCGTCTGGTGCGCTCACTCAGGCTTCTACTGTAACAGCCTCAGCTGACTGATAAGCAGAGGAAGAGGAAGAGGAAGAGGAAGGTCTATCTCCAGAGAAAACAGGAATATATTGCGCTTCATTTATAGGGATTCAAAGAAAACCAGGGGGTGTCATCCGCATAGAAATGATATTGTCTGAACTGAAGAACAAGGTTTCTGCAAGGCAAACGTTTTCCTTTTGACTGCTTTAAGCGACAAACGTAGGTTGTTGGAAAGATGCTTTCACGCAATAGTTGGACGGAGAATCACCACTGAAAGCTTTTACTGCTTTCCTGATATTTACAACCAAAGAAAAGTCAAAGAGAGATTTGCTTTTGAAGCTGCGCTGGAGTCTTAATGCTAAAGCAGCCGCGATGAACCTCAGCTAGCATTGCTATGGAGAAGACTAGCAGCTGCCTTGTTTTTGCTGTTAACACTACTAAAGATATATCTTGTAAATCATGAAGGATCAGAAACTTTAATGTAGTATTGAAGCGTTTTAGCCTCAAAAGCTGATGTGATAAAAATAAAAAAATGTGTGCTTCACTGCCCCGTTGCTACCAAAGCCATAGGCCTATTTGATTTGTTTTCCTTTTTTCCCCCCTTGTTCCCTTGCAACCCTTTTTTTTTTCCTCAGCATTTCACAAATGCAACATTCAATGGAAGTGAACACTGCGGCCAAACTGAGAAACAGCCTTTGAAAGCAAAATGCTTTTGGCTCCAGGCCAGATGAAGCCGCAAATATATAACAACTACCCAAAGAGAGAAAGTACACTAAATTGTAATAAGGGTAATTGATTTAAGGGTTCGGATTAGTAAAGAGAGAAATTTTATAAAGGGTGACCTTTCTTCCTGTCTTTGTAAATTTTTAACCTTTCCTTTTCAAATATTTAACCCCGGCGGGGTTAAATAGGATAAGTGAGAGTAAGACAACAAAAGGTTAAAATCTAAAGAACAGATGGATGTTTGATCCATGCAGAGACATTTCAGCAAGTTACAAACTTGTCTTTCATTGAAGATGATAATGTCCAATGTTTCAGTGAATTCAGAGGTTCACGTCTCATCGCATTTAGCGTGGCGTTGCCCGATTTTCCTTGAATGCACCAAAGGGTAACCGTAGCAGTGCCCCAGTTCGGTGTGTTACCCACCATTGGCTATAGACAAAGGAGAGATGCTGGAATAATGCTGAGCTTGTGCTAATTGTGTGACAGCTTGTGCACGTTGCAGAGACATTCCTGGTAACTTTATTCCTGGTAACTGTTATTATGAAAATCTGAAAACCTCCTTTTCGTTGAATGCAAATCAGTAACGCCGCTCTTCCCTTCCCCTCTCTTTCTCCTTCTCATCTCCCGTTTTCACGTTTTCTCGTTATGACAACTCCATCTTCGCCTGCTCTTCTGTTTCAGGTGCAAGTTTTTCAGTTTGACGGAGACACCGGAGAACTACACAGTGGTCCTTGACGAGGAAGGATTCAAAGGTAAAACTCCCGTGTGCACACACACACACACACATATATCTTTCATCACTGTTATCAGACAGGGGGTTTGTCCTCCCACATTGTACAGCTGGTGTGTAAACTGCGTGGCGGAGATTATACCGTGTTATTCACCCAGTCATTTCTGAATGTGTGAGACCTGTTGCGATAACTACATTTGTTAGATATATTGTCCTAGAAATAATGGAGATAAACAATATAATTGTCATTTTAAGACCATTTTATACCACTGATATAATGATAGTATAATACTGAAAATACTGAAAGAATCACTGAACTCAATTAGAGATTTAACCTGTTTGATTAAATTGTGTTGTGTTTCTGTCTATTAACTCACTCATCTGTTTTTATAGCGTCATCCTTTCACCGTGCACGTCCTACGTCCTTCTGCACATATGTAGTTGTTAAAGGCATATGTACCACCTCTGGCTGCTCCATTTCTCTCTCCGTCTCCTTCGCTCTCCTTCTAACTGAGTGCCTATTTTAAGAGGTGAAAGCTTGTGTAGCGAAGCCACAAGGGGCTTCTGTGACAAATTATACCAACCAGAACAGTGGCCTTTTGAAAGGGGAGTAAAGCAAAAAGAAAAAAGGAGTATTCACTGCACGAGGTAGACACCATTTCGAATTTTTTTTCGTTTTTTTTTTTCATTTGCAGACTGTTAGCGAATCCAATGACTCCAAATGAAGATGCGTCTCATCCGAGCAAGGGAGCGTTTCTCTTAATATTTACAAGATCTCTTCTGTATCTGTGCAAGTGTATGAAGAGCTGGGAAGCTATTAATGTATTAATCATTTACACTTGTCATGTAAGAGACACTGCTAAAGGTTTCCGGTGTCTCTAGGTTATCACCCCAGTTCCATATCCTTCCAGCTTCTTGTTTTACTTCCTGGATAGACACCTGTTTCCCAGGTATCTGCGAGCTATAATTCGGGTCTTGTTCTTGGTTGAAGAGTGAAATTTTTTTTTTTTTTTTGGCTCAGAGACTCAGGATGTTACCACCATGTCTGAGGGGGTCACACTGTTTGAACTTTGGCTATTAACCCTTCCTTACCGTCTACTGGGAGCTATGTGCACACATTACTGCACTGCTATCAGATCACACTCCGCTTTCAGGCACGTCGTGGTGGTCGAGGTGTTACAGGACTCCCCCGAGCATAACTTTTACTTATGTTGCTGTGCGGTATAAATAGCAGGGGCGTTTTAGGTCTCTATGGTGAAGACAGACGCCGTGGCTTGGATGAGAGGAAGTGAGTGTTAATACTGAGCAGCGAATAACAGGAAGCAGTCACTTAAAAACCGCCGTATAGTTTACACTTTCAAAAACAAAGATATCTTACCTATGAAGCTGTGATTAGGTGCAGGGGTTAAACAAGCGGGGTAAACACTTGAAGTTTTTGCTTTGAACCAGAAGTGTGACAGGCCCGTATATACGGTACATCTGTCACATCCCTGTTGATTTTAGCTTCCTCTTTCTGTCTTCCTCTGTCTGTGTTTAACATGTGGTTTTTTTCAA
Source organism: Pampus argenteus (assembly GCA_036937835.1). Classification (NCBI taxonomy): domain Eukaryota; kingdom Metazoa; phylum Chordata; class Actinopteri; order Scombriformes; family Stromateidae; genus Pampus; species Pampus argenteus. Next base: position 21,610,137 of record CM072867.1, on the reverse strand, counting down.
GCTTGTTGCCCTTAATATATAAATGAATCATTTTTTTTTAACCTTGCAAACTGCAATTCTAGCAGAGATGATTTCATCTAGGTTGTATATAATCATTCTCTCAACAGCATCTAAACGATTTTGCATCTGCACATCAGAATACACTGAAATGCACCCAGATGTTTTTTTGGCCTTCAGAACTACTAAGTCACTGCTTACCGGGCATGTTGACTATATTACATAAGCATATCACTGACCATCCTTCCTCTTCCTGACTACATCCAGAGCTCCAGCCCTCTGAGCACCTCCAGGTTGAAAGCTCCATCTGGCTGCCCCTTAATGTGGTCTCCAACGGCAACGCCTCCAGCAGCTCGCAGGCTGTGGGCGTAACCAAGATCGCAAAGTCGGTCATCGCCCCGCTAGCGCAGCAACACGTCTCTGTCTTTATGCTCTCCACATATCAGACCGACTTCATCCTGGTGAGTCCCATCTACACTTGATTCAACTCCAGGTTAATCAAAAAAAAAAAAAAGGAAGGATGCACTCTGAGTTAATCACTGTTGGATACTTTAAGAGACATCTCGAGCAATTTTTGTAGAAAAACTCATGAACTCTTTTACCTTCTGAGCACTGCCAGACAAAAGGAAACCACTGATGGCATTTAGCCCACTCAGCAATTATGCAGATAAGGAATTAATATCCAACAGGGTCGAGGGAACGAGCAGTTAGTTGATGTATTACATGTAAAAGTGTTAAGTGGGCAAAAATAAATAACAGCTTGACATACGTTTGTGTCAGCAAGTATATTAATGGTGGGCATGTTGCGTGAGCTCAAGTCCCATCGATACTTATGTCTCACATCTTTCTAGGTGAGAGAGAAAGACTTGTCTGTAGTCGTCACCACTCTGGAGGAGGAGTTCAATATCTACAGAGAGGTGGGAGGAGAGTCGGTCCCTGTGCACTGTCAGGATGTTTCCAACGGCCTCCAGAAGAACGGCAAAGACGGTAGAGGTCACAGTCCTGTTTAATACACTCGCAGCTTTGGTTTTGATTGAGCCCGTTTTAGTTTGAAGGATTTTAGATCCTCTAGCGCCATCTTCAGGTTTTCTGCGTGAAGTGTGAAGACTTTATTCATCACAAAAGTAGTCAGTGAAGAAGGATTAGAAAATCATACACATTTTTAAAAAAATAGCGTTATTTGGCTTAAATAAGACCCGTGACAGTGTGTAGAGGTGAGATAACTTACATTAAAAAAAAGAAAAACTCTTCTTAAATGTATACATACACTGTAGTCTGTTAACGATCTGGCAGTTTTACATGCTGGCGCCTCCAAAGGTCGGACAGCTCAAATTTGAATATAAGTCATCAAAATATGGCTTATATATGAAAGACTTAAGATTGAGAGTAACCCCAATGAGAGAAAAAAGTTCAAAGCAAACTTTAATGCAGTCTCAAAGTCTACAAAATATATAAAACAAATATGAAATATCAAAAAAAACGTGTAAATGGTTAATTAATGTTCCAGCTCAGCTTTTTCTAACAATCAACCCTGACGGCCATAATGAAGGATGAAATGAAATATTTACAGCAGGAGGAGCTGCTGGACACCTGCTGCATTTAACAGTGTTTGCTCAGTTAGTCAGGAAGCTGAGAGTAGATAACATGCTGTACAATGAGGGCAGTACATGCAATCAAGTGCTTAAAATATCTCTGCGTCTCCAACATGTCAGCATTATTTCATTATATCTAAGATTAGATCTAGATGTTTTTTTTTTTGGTTCCACTTGACACATTTGACTAGTTTGGAAACTATTTAACCCACCAGATAAGATTCTGTGTTGTGCTGAATGCAAATGTGATGGTTTACATTGATTTCATCATGCGAGACTGAAGGAGATTAAAATAAAGTTGACTAATCGTGGAACAGAGCTGGAGGTGTGTTATGGCTGCGAATATGATACAGACACATACGCCGATACATAAGTGTTTATTCATATACCTGAACTGATTGTTTCTGATCAGTGCAGGTAAACAAAACAGAAAAGTCATTGATGGTTTTATTCATCTTCCTCATGTGCACTAAAACTAAGTTACTTTATTTTTCTTCCTCCTGCGTACTGAAACCAATAAACACCGAATCGCTGTCACCTTTTCCTCACCATGTATACATTAACGGCAAGCTGACGTGCAGCCGCTGTGTTTCCTTCACGGATAGCCAGATCGATGACGTTCAACTTAAAAGCTGCATCATGGGAATTTTATTTGTGGGTTTTCCATTTTGAGCGGGGTGAGGGTGTGATAATATTATATACCCCCTGTGGGCTGAAAAAAAAAAAGTCATAGAAAAGCTGCATCACTGTATAAGCTGCATGGTTCAAAGTATGGGGGGGAAAAGTAGCGGCTTATAATCCGGAAAATACGGTACTAAAAATATCAACGTCTAAATTAGTCAAAGAAAGTAAGACTGTTGGAGCCTCATATTATCTTCAGATAAACAGTCAGATACGGTACGTTTTTGCTCCGAATGAGCAGGAGCAATCTTTTAATTGTCCGTATGATATGAATAAATGATTTCAGCCATCGAAACTGCACTTCAATGTCCATACGGGCACCTGAATCTGTTTCTTTGAAGTGACTCATATTGAGTGCATGAGTTTTTGCACGGAGACGTTGTTTGTTTTTAGGGTAATTCTGCTTTTCCCACAAACCAACACTGTCTCCTTTCTCTTCCCAGTCATCCAGCCTACAGTTCACCCAGTACTGATCCCCGAGAACCAGTTCTGCGTCATGTCTCTGGACCCGGACACGCTGCCATCCATCGCCACCACACTAATTGACGTCCTCTTCTATTCCAGCAGGTGAGATATGCCGCGTCCTCACAACCCCTGCAGTACCTGTTTGAAACACAAGGTGGCGACTGTTATAGACACCAACACAGGAAATTACAGTTAATCTGCACTGATATGATTCAATATGAATGTTTCATTATTGATACTAGTCAGACTTATAATCTCAATGTGGCTGAAATACTAATAAAACAGTGTAAAAGTGTGATTGTGACCTACATTGGGCACCAAAAATTGGATATAGGTACATAAATGTGATGTTTGTTATTCTTTTTTTTTAAACAAACCTGATGTTTTCAGTTTCTATTCTCAGGAATTGTTTTATTGTACCATCATACGTTTGCTTCTCTGCAGTCTTGCTGAATATGTAAACTTTCTCTCTAGTCCCAAAGAGGACATGCAGTCGTCTCCTAGCCAGGATTTGGACTGCGTCAAGTTTTTCTCCTTCTCCCTCATAGACGGCTACATCTCACTGGTGATGGACACCGAGGCTCAGAGACAGTAAGGATTCGAACCACATTTCTGACACTGAGCCAGACCACATTTTACACTTCAGTGGTTTGTTGGCATTCATTTACTCGAACAAGAGTGTAAAAAAACGCATAATCAGTCAGGTGCGTGACCACCGAAAGAGAGGAGGAGGACTAATTTCTTCCCCCTTTTGTTTGGCGTGTCAGTGTTTTGCAGCTTGTTGTGCTGTTTCACTATTTGTGCTGGCTTTTATCTTGAAAACGCTTTAACTGGGTTGCTTGGAAATCAGTGATTGATCTCTGTGCTGTAGGTTTCCTGCTGATCTTCTCTTCACCAGCTCTTCCGGAGAGCTGTGGAGGATGGTGCGGATAGGAGGGCAACCGCTGGGGTTTGGTAAGGCCATTTCCTTTTTTCGAAATGTGGTCATAGAATTTGCATACCGTATAGGTTCACACTGATATATTTCTAGGTTAAACTGCCAGTGACACAAAAGGAAAAGTGGTTAAAAGTTTTGATGTCAGTTGGGCCCTTTGGTACAATACAAGCAAGAGACTAGTTTCTAGTTAATTCACATGCATGTTGACTCTTAAAATAATACAGAACAACTGTGTCTGCTTGTGATTTCAGTATATTTATTTTTATCTTCACTCTTTCTTTGTTTAGATGAATGTGGGATTGTTGCCCAGATATCTCAGCCGCTCGCTGACAGCGACATTTCTGCCTATTACATAAGCACCTTCAGCTTCGACCACGCTCTGGTGAGTCTCACGTCTTCGTGACTTTGCACATTACTGGTACCAAAATTAAAACTGTCATCACGGTCTGTGTCTCTCTACAACGTATTACAACTTACTCAGATATATTTATGTGGGTGTGACAGATAAAGTGAGAGCTTACGTCACATCAAATAGCATTCCTGTGAGGTTTATTCAGCAAGAATGTTAAAGCAGGTGATTTATCAATTTAAGGGTGTTTTTTTTATATATATATATACACTCACCGGCCACTTTATTAGGTACACCAGTCCAACTGCTCATTAACACTTAATTTCTAATCAGCCAATCACATAGCGGCAACTCAATGCATTTAGGCATGTAGACATGGTCAAGACAATCTCCTGCAGTTCAAACCGAGCATCAGTATGGGGAAGTTGTTGGTGCCAGAAGGGCTGGTCTGAGTATTTCAGAAACTGCTGATCTACTGGGATTTTCACGCACAACCATCTCTAGGGTTTACAGAGAATGGTCCGAAAAAGAAAAAATATCCAGTGAGCGGAAATGCCTTGTTGATGCCAGAGGTCAGAGGAGAATGGTTCGAGGTTCGAGCTGATAGAAAGGCAACAGTGACTCAAATAACCACCCGTTACAACCAAGGTAGGCAGAAGAGCATCTCTGAACGCACAGTACGTCGAACTTTGAGGCAGATGGGCTACAGCAGCAGAAGACCACACCGGGTGCCACTCCTTTCAGCTAAGAACGGGAAACTGAGGCTACAATTTGCACAAGCTCATCGAAAGTGGACAATAGAAGATTGGAAAAACGTTGCCTGGTCTGATGAGTCTCGATTTCTGCTGCGACATTCGGATGGTAGGGTCAGAATTTGGCGTCAACAACATGAAAGCATGAATCCATCCTGCCTTGTATCAACGGTTCAGGCTGGCGGTGGTGGTGTAATGGTGTGGGGAATATTTTCTTGGCACTCTTTGGGCACCTTGGTACCAATTGAGCGTCGTTGCAACACCGCAGCCTACCTGAGTATTGTTGCTGACCATGTCCATCCCTTTATGACCACCATGTACCCAACTTCTGATGGCTACTTTCAGCAGGATAATGTGCCATGTCATAAAGCTGGAATCATCTCAGACTGGTTTCTTGAACATGACGATGAGTTCACTGTACTCAAATGGCCTCCACAGTCACCAGATCTCAATCCAATAGAGCATCTTTGGGATGTGGTGGAACGGGAGATTCGCATCACGGATGTTCAGCCGACAAATCTGCGGCAACTGTGTGATGCCATCATGTCAATATGGACCAAACTCTCTGAGGAATGCTTCCAGCACCTTGTTGAATCTACGCCACGAAGAATTGAGGCAGTTCTGAAGGCAAAAGGGGGTCCAACCCGTTACTAGCATGGTGTACCTAATAAAGTGGCCGGTGAGTGTGTGTATATATATATTAAGCTGACCTTGACACACAATTGTGCAAGTATGTGGTTTTTTTGTTTGTTTTTTTTAAATCCTATAATGCAGGTATGACTTCATTATTCATGAAATAAGTCATGCACCCACATAACTGTACATGAGATTAGTTTTAAAAATTAAAAAAGTGTTTTTATTTGGCCTGTAAATTTATGAATTTACAACATACATAATGCTGAAACAGCAGTTGCTTTGTGGTTTCACAATCTCAGTTATTATTTTCCTATTCTGCATCCGTGATTGTTGTGATAAATGTATGTCTCACTGCAATCTTAGTCTCCAACACCTGTCACCCATATTATCTTGAGAATTACCAAGAACTGTTTATCTAAAATATTTGCTGTTACTCAGAAGCTAATCGTGGGCTGTGAATAAGCGAAATTTCCATTCTACATCAGCAAGATCTATGCAATATTTAAACTTTCTTGTGCCATCAGGTAGAGTAGATTGGGATCGACTTGTCGCCTCTTCAAATTTTTTGAACTTTTTTGTCTTGTCCCAGCCGCCATAACGTCACACTATCAACTCTTAAAATAACATTATGCAACTTTTAGAACAAAACGGACCTTACCAAATGCAATCACGGTAGATTATCTCAGATATGCCATAGTTATATTATATGGCATATAATATAGATATACATGTGGATATACATGAGGCCACTTCATATTTCAGTGAATTAATCATTATATTCAGTGATATGTTAATATAGTGTTGTTTTCACGGTTTAATCGTCTACTCCCAAGTGGCCAGAAATCAATGAATACTACTTTGTAACTTTTGCTTCTCCTCTACTGTTGTCTAGGTCCCTGAGGAGGATATAGTGAGTGTGACAGACATGCTCCAGCATCAGCGGAAAGAAGCGGCCACCAGTTGATATCTGAAGTCCCATCTGAGCTGGATGATCAGCTCATTATGCCCCTCACTCCAGCTCCAGCGGCCAGGGGTGGCAGGGCATCAGGGAGGGAGGCTAACTGTGCCTAGACTAGCACTGCATCAACAGCAGTATTAACTACTACGAACTTGCCATGAACACCAGAAGCTCTTCCTTATGGTGTGCACAAATAGTTTGTATGTGAGGCCTCCTGTCTGACCTATCCAAGACAGGATGCACTGTGCACTGAGTCCAGGGGGCCCACAAGCTTGCACGTGCACATCCAAATGCACAATCACTCCTTAACACAAATGCACATAGACACACACACACACACACACACACACAGACTTGCACATTCAAATTCACAAGCACAAAGTCAGACTAATGAAACATCACAACAGTGATCGACTCTTTCTCTCTAATACAGGACCAGAGATTTTGTGGTGTATGATCTGAAGCATAATTCACTCAGTCTTCCAGTAATGTTCATATTATAATATGTCTGGACAACTCCTATTAAAGGTCATTCGCAAGAATTGTAATTTTTCTTTTTGTGAAACTGAAAGCGTTGAAGCTTAAAATGCAGTTGTGAGAACGTGGAGCCTACAATAATTTTTAATGCAAAAGACAACTGAGGTTTTGTTTTTTGTTTGACAACAGGGCTCACACATTTTGGCTTGAAAAGAATGTGGAAGTAGTATATTAAAACTACTACAAATGCTGTCGAGCATAACAATAAGCTCAATCAGTGTTTTTTTTTGAAAGGTCAGCATTTCATAACTGTAGCATTACACAAGGTCAATAACACTATGTCTTATTTTTTGTTATTTGCACAATAAACTTTAGCTATTAGTTTATCACTTAGATGTTTTCTTTGGTACAACTACATTTTGTACAATTTGAAGTAAAAGTATTCTGTAAACATTTTAAATTTTTGTGCTGCTTCATTCAATAAAGAGTATTGAAAATAGATGTTTTTTGTTGACTTTATTGTTATCAGCCAAACCTCAATGAGTCAAGCATGAGAAGTTATTTTTGTCTTTCACAGCAATGGAACAAGTGATGATTAGAGTTTTAGTGAATTTTGGAGCCGCCTCAAATGCGTGGGAAAGGGTTGTAAAAGCCAAAAATAACTTAATAAGCCAACGCGTTTTAGCATCATCTGTCATCCGAGTCCTTGATGGAATGTATTTAAAAGAATTTGTCATTTAAAAACCATCATTTTGTGGATATTGTGAGCCAGAGATAATTATTATTTTTTAAAGTATAGCTAAATGTCATCTGCATAGAAATGATACACCTTTTAAAACTGATGGTCTACCCAAGGGGACACATATACAAGGAAAACAAAAGGGGAAACTAGAATGGAACCTTGGGGTGCACCTGATCTGGATTCTGTCAAAAAGGTTAAAAAAATTAAAAAAATCTGATCCAGTAATTATGAATCAATAATTAACAGTGTAAGAGGGCTGCACTGAGATCCAGCAGTGCTAAAGGAGTACATTAACATGTGTGAAGATGTGTGATGACATTTTTAAAGAGAAGTTGTCAGGATGTTAATGGAAGTTATGGACTGTTTTGCACTTGTATGGTTACAAATATGATCCGTGATACTAATATGTAACTCCAGATGACATGAATTGATAATGTGACTGCGTCAAACGCCCCCATTCTTATTAGTGTTCTTATCAGATGCGCTGAAATAGAAAAAAGGTTTATGATGAAATCCTTCCTTTATATTTTTCACTTATGGATGACTTCTTTTACACTGAAAGATAAAGACCTCTGTCTGTATTTGATGTGTTATCGCCTTTTTTTTATTTTTTAAATGTATTTATTTATTTATTATTCTCAGTCTGAATTTAGCACTGACACTGAAGGATGAAGCATTTACATAGTCACACCTAAAAAAAAAAAAAAAAAAAAAAAAAGTCATAATGGAATTTTGTAATTCCTTTCAGCCCGTGAGGTTGTGTACGTGTGTCAGTGGGTGGATATAGATGACCGAACACTACAAATACGCGATATATTAGCCAGTGTACCAGTGACATATATTTTGTGAAGGTGCAAGGTCCTCTTTTTATGTGATTTGTTTATCAAGAACCACTGAGAGTTAAAGTGCATCACTAATTGTCATTATGGACTTCACATTCAATGGACTACTGAGGCACTATGGTAAATATTTTTCAGTTATTTGATGTGTCTTTGATGTGTAGTACAGTTTATTATATTAAGTTTTGTTGCTCTTTCCTGTTTTGTGTTTTTGATTTACAATTTGACAAACCCACGAATTCACACCAGATCGCTGCTCTCTCGAAGTAAAGTTCGATCTTTAGTCACAGGTTTTTTATTTTTTATATGGGCCCATCATTTTTTTCAGGTAAAATTGTTTTTTCGAATTCACAGCAACGTGTCAAAGATGAGCGGAGCATGTTGGTTTGCTGCTTTTCTGTCTTTGTAATCATTTAGAGACCCCCACCCTTCAGATTTGTCTTGTAACTCATTATGGAGGTCCTGACCACCGGACATAAGAAGTTCAAAACATGGCTTCTTAAATCTGACTACTTTAACTACTGGCACAGATACTGTTGAGAGTTTGGTTTGTATTTTGGTGTTATTATTATTATTAATATTTTCATTACTAACTAGCCTATATCTACATTTTTTTTAGTACTTTTCACAGTCTTGATGCTCCAGTGGAGGCCAACGTTTCCTGCTCCAATATGCTGCTGCTTAAAAAGCATTAATCTTATAGAGCTACTGGAATATCAAGCACATGATCTACTGACTAAATATGTAAGTACCACACAGTGATTCTTTCATGTCTCTTGCTATGAAACATTCGCTGTACCACTTGTTGCATAGTTTACTGTAACACATGATTACACATGATAGTTTTGCCTCACGTCAAGCTCAAAAGACACATGAAATAAATATTCAAAATAAATAGAAGATATATTACAATATTACCCAAATTTGATAGTATATAACACTAAAAAAATATAATATGTGATTTTTATGTTTGTACGAAATACTGAGAGCTTTTTAAATGTCAGTTTTACATACATTTCAGACCAGTTTACATTCAGACATACCAGCCATCCTAATCATGTGTTCATGAAAAAAAAATAATAATAATCCATGTTTTGATTTATGAAAATAATTAATTTAAAATCCTTTTTTTTTCTTACAGATAACTTTCCATGAATTCAATGGTACATCAATTCCAGACGATGTTCCCGATTCTTCAGTACCTGACCTAAACTTTTATGAAAAGCTGCAGGACATCTACAAGAAGAGCATCCTTTTTCATCTGCACCTTTCTAAAGTAAAGGAATATCTGGACAAAGATTGGGGTAAACCAGACTTTGTTGTAAGTCCCCTGACACATGTCAATGGCTCACTCTTAAACTTTTCCAGTAAAATAAAAGATTTGCTCCAAACCATCACGCCAGAAATCCCTTCAACAGTAGCCCCGCCGCAGCTGTCACATGATTCTAACTATCAAAAAAAAGCATACGGATGGGCTGTCATAACCAATCTGTGGAACTGGTGTATGCAGGTGCAGCGTGTACTAAAAGAGGAAGAGAGAATGTGTTAAAAGGCACCACCACTCTTTATGTAGGTGTCATGAGGTCAGTGTGTGGAAATGATGGCCTTGTTTTGCACAATATCATACATGTACGTTGAATAGCATGTTGGTTGTTATTTTTATTAGTATTTTTATTATTATGATAATTATGATTATGTGTGTGTGTGTGTGTGTGTGTCTTATATTATTCATTTCAGTCCAGTGTTTTGAGTTAATCTGTTAATTTATTAGTAAGTTTTTTTTACAATGATCATAACAGTTTCATTCTGTTTCACAAGGTTATCATCCGTTAAAATGGGTTAGCAACACTTTGGTAGTGAGTGTGCATGTGTGTGTGTGCGTGTGTGTGTGTGTGTGTGTTTAGTTCAGTTTTTTGGTGTTACAGTTATATTCATCATCATTTGAAAAATGCATGATAGTGTAAAGTATGTACATATGCAGTATGTAACAAACAATACAAAATGGTAAATGTGATGCTTTCATGGATGTATATTTATATATGTGTGTGTGTGTGTGTGTGTGCATAGGTAAAGAAATTACCTTATAATTATGTCTTATTTTTAAAAAATATTTATATTTATTTATTTATGTTTGAACGACTAAGTTATGCCACAGTTTTATTCATATATATATATATATATATATATATATATATATATATATTTATTTTATTTTATTTGCTACTAAGCTAACACCACCTTTTCTGTATGAATTCTCGCCTGCGGCTCTTTTATGTTTTCAATAAAGGTTTTCATGCCATCAACAAAAGCAAAACTTTTATTCCACTTTTATGCAAACGCTGTTTAACCGGAATGAACCAGGTTGAAACAAAGTATCATCATCTAGGTTGTGGTTAGTCATGTACAGGAAGCATTGTGTAAAGAATGGAATGAATCAACCATAAAATATCAAGCGTAAATATGTCATCACACAAATGAGTGATAAGCCACTGACGTATATTAAAAAAATGTTATTTGTCAGAGAACGTGTTTACCCTGAAATGATGCTGAAAATGAGGTGGTTCATAATAAAAAAAAAAAAAAAATCACTTATTAAAATTACAAATTTGCTGCTGTATTAATCAAAGGTGTAAAAAGTAACAGTGATAACCCATGTCTCCTTTATCTACAAACCAAAATCAGTCTTCAAAAAAATAAAAAAATAAAAGATCGTCAGTAATTTGCTGCAAGTGGAAGTGAACTCTTAACCCAATCTTGGGGATCTTTTTTTTTTTTTCATCAAAGGATATGGCGAATGTCATTTACACACTTCCTTTGAGAGGTGTTAACATATAAAAATGATCTTGTGTGATTGGGATCACTTTACTGTTGGGATCTGTCCCAGTGTCATATTTAAACAAAAAAAAAAAATAAACATTTCAGAATGAAACACCAGACAGGTAGAGTATATCCCACGCATCTCTCATTCTTCATTCATTATTAATTATTGTGTGTGTGAGGAAAAAAAAAAAAAAGTTGGTTGTGACATTTGAATTTGCAGGTTTTCTGAAACTGGGCTGCGTCTGGATAATCATCTTAATACAAAGCTTGCAGGCAGCGCCAAAGAAACATGCTATCACTGCTTCATCATGCAGGCCGAAAGAACTGACAGCACTCATCAAAAGAGAAGTTGAAGGGAGCCTGGCAAGCTTTGTAAGTAACATATTATTGTGTGTCTCTATAGTGTGTCTGAAGGCATTTTTTGTGTGTCACGCTTGGGTTTCTGCAGATTTAGAAATGTTCAGAGCTTCTGTTAAAGCCGTTTCTGTGATATATATAAAGCAGTAATATCACAATGTAAAAATTCAAAGTTTTGACCTTTACAATTAAAAGTCAATGAAATGCTTAAGTACCTTTTGAGTTACTTTGTGCATTGAACATGTTTATCTGATTTTAAAATTACAATTAGATAAACTGAGTATTCTCCTGATTATTAAGCGATATACGCTGAAAAGCGTGTTTTCACATTGCTGAAGACAAGACAGCAATAATAAACGGATCAATAATAAATAATAGTTATGTTACTGATAGCAGTCGGACGGCCCTAATCTGTGGGTGTGTAATAGTTTGGTGCATCTTCTCGAATATTGTGTAACTCACACTGTCTTTTTAGCTTCAGTGTGTGGGACGAGACAATTCCCCAAATGTGTCTTTCTTTCCGTTATGTTTACTACGTCTCACCCTTGCAGAACAAAGCCAACGGGAACCACCTTGGCTCCTGGTCTCCAGGATTTCCCATGCTCCAGGTCCACCAGAACTTCTCTCAGCATTGGGGAAAAGTTCAGTGTAGCCTCATCTTCATGGCCCAAGGCCTGGAGAGACTCCTGGAGGACCAGATGGACAACCTGAATCCTACTGACTTTTCACTCCATCAGAATTTAAGGGACAGTATTTCCAGCGTCAACATGCTCACAGCTTGTGTGAAGAGTATTCATGGAGGGGAATGCTCCCCAAAGCCGTCTCCACCCAAACTACCCGCGTACGCTTTTGAAAGGAAGAAGTGGGGTCACACTCTTTTGGTGGCATCCAGGAACTATCTCGGGGCGCTGCAGCATCACTTTAGCGTCCAAATTTCAAAGATAAGACTTGTTACTAGGGCAAAGTTTCAGAAATATTTGGGGATTACACACCTCCTGTAATTCATCTCAGATTTCAGATGCAGTTCGTGTCGGCTTCTCTTTAATTTATATATGTTTTGTAAAGATAAAGCGTGTGCATTTGCTGCTTTTCTCAACAGACACTCTTTATGCTAAACTCCATAATTAACGTTATTGTACAAATATGAGAGTGATAACAATCTTCTCATTTAACACGTTGCAAGAAAGTGAATGATATAATTTCCAAAAAAGTTAAAACTATTCCTTTAAAAGCTATATCAGCGTTGTTTTGAAGCAACTGACATTGTTCCCATGTGACAGCAATTAATCAACTTGCCAAAGAGGCAAATGAGGGGGGGGGCGGGGGGGTCTAATGCACTTCCTAATTACAACAGTTTGTTTTCTCAGCCTTCAGAATGATTAATTGTTTTGCTCCGGCCATCTATCCCCTGTGAGCGGGCTACGTTGCCTGAGGTAGAAAGAGAAGCTGATAAGAATCACCTTCACACACACACACACACTCACCAGTTCGGACTGTAATCACTGTTCGTCCGTGGTGAAATTTGTGGACAGATGGACAGCGGACAGTAAGGTAGATAAATCTGTCAGATTCCCATCAAAGCAATGCAGGAGAACAACAACACTGTACCAAGATTAATGTGGGCCTGTCCCTCCCAAATTAAGTTATCAATTATTTATTCTATTAGATATAAGTTTAAAAAATTAGTCTTTAGCAAAGTTGCTCAGTTACTTTGAAGGACATGTTTTAGACTTATTGAAAATCTTTATCCTTTTTTTAAAATAAAATACAGCTTTTTGAATACTTTGATTGGACCGTCTGTTCATGCACTATTACATAAAATATAATATAATGTATCTCTCCTCATTTTAGCTAACTAAATAAAATGGTTTGATTTTAAGTTTACTTTGCTTAATCAAATTTGTACCATCATTATATCCATTGTTTTTTTGTTTTTGCTGCACCCCCTCTTGCTTTGGACAAACTACACACATGTAATACAACCTTTCAGGAAAATAATAAAGGCCACTATTAAACCAACTCTTTAAAAAGCATCAAAACTATGAACCATTTTATTTTACAGTCACTTTTATTAAATATCCATGTCATATGCATGCACTATATACATGAAAATAATGACACATTCGTTGCCGTTTTAAAATAGTCAACAAAACATAAAACAGCTGTTACCTTCTTAGATCAGGTTTAGGATGAAGCCTATTTTACAACATGAACGGGTTTGAAATGAATCCTGATGGATGAGCTGCCTGCTTTGTCGACCTGATGATCATCACAGATGAAATGTATGAAGCGTTCTAATGCACTTATGAAGTGTAAATAATCAAATCATATACGGCATAGTCCATTTTTGAGGTTGGTCTGGTGTCTTGGATACCTCCATCTCTTTGCCACAATAATGCAAACATGTTCCGAGGCGACAGTTCATTCAGAAAAGTCTCTTCTCCAAGCACAATTAGATGTCCAGACAGGACAGGTAGCCTTTACTGGCCCAGTGCTGTTCTCTTACTTCCCAAACCAGGAAGGAAAGTCCAAAGTTTATACAGGTAGGAGCTCTGGAGGACTCTCCCCGTAGCAGTACTTTGCTTGAGGGTTTCGGTAGGTGTTCTCATGTTGAACACTCTGAAGGAGAGACAAAAAAGGTGTAAAAATTAAAAGTGTATAAATTCAAGTTGTTAAAAACACAAATGTATTTTTTGCTGCCGAATGGATATAGTAAATATATTTACACAGAAAATGAGTGTGAAGCTATTCTATGTTCAAGCAATTATGCATTTAAATTCAGAAGTAAACCAGAGAACTTAAAAAGCGTTTATTAGCTACAGAGACCATGAATGCCTGATACTCAGACACGGTAGAAGAGCTTTGATGATGAGATATATTATCGGTTATTATTTAGAAGAGCAAATGAGTGTCTCTGTGATGCATAAAAGAAAATCCGTCATTACACCTGATGAAAACATTTGCTTTAGTTGTCAAGAAATAGGTAGGAGCTATGGCTGAGGGACACATTACCATGAATCATGCTGTGTTTCAAATAGTCATCTTTGGTTTTGTATCATTATAAAACTTTTTAGAACGTTAGGGGAGTTTTTCTGTCAGAATTCATCATTTATATATTTTTTTTATTTATCTCATAACATACTTGTGAAGAGGTCCTACACTTGGCCAGGCACAGCTCAAAATGATCCTCCACAGCGGTGAAGAGGTTCTGAAAGCCTTCGGCTGCGCGATTCAGGAAGCGTTCGAGGAGAAGTTGCTAAAGAGGAGAACACAGATAACAGAAAGCATTTGTAAAACATTCGAGTGCTTCTTTTTAACCCTCGCGGTCAATGTTATGTATAGACTGCAATGTCAAGATTCAACCCTGAGATGTATAATATCTAAATTCATATATTTCAAGATTTAATCATTAAAACGTATGCATGCAAAGAAGAAGAAGAAAGAAGATTTAACTGGTTACCTTATCAGGCTGGAGGCAGCACGACACACAATATTCATAGATGCTACAGCATCCGTTGGCCAGGCAGCTTTTACAGATGTACTGTCTGGTGCTGGGAGCATTAACGTTACAGCAGCCATTAACCAGCAAGTCTTTTCTCTCACAGACATAACCTAAAAGACACGAAACAAAATACAGATAAGGCTATACATTGATTAAAGGCTAGATAAGAGTATCATGTAGCTAGTCTAGGTTTCATTGCTGAATGATGGTGAGTAATGTCCGCATTACTCACCAAGTTCATCTGTGATCAGTGTCTTGCCCTGGATGGAGTTTCTGCATTGAGTAATCTGTCGGCTGCTGTTGCCCAGGTTGAAACGGACTTTCCAGGGGATGCGATGGTCTGAATCTCTAACCTCCAAGAGTGTGCGGTCCCGTACGGTCCGCTCCTCCTGCAGAATCAACGCAAGAGCAGGTCATAAAATACTGTTAAATAGCAACTTTCTAAACACTTAATATCTAAAAAAAAAATCTGGCAACTTTTACATTATATTCAAATCAGATTATTATTTGATAAACTAATGGATGAAAGCAATTCTGGCAATATTGATAATTTAACGATTTTGTAAGGAAAAAAATACTAGTTTGAACTTATGAAATGTTAATATTTGATGGTTTCTCTATGGTGATTGAACAAAACAACACATTTCAATAGGTCATATGACATTTTAAAGACCACAATAATTGGCACATTTATTGGTAATAAAATAACCATATTATTAGTTGCAGAAACCATCACTATTTGGTCAAAAAAAAGTAAACAAGATGACATTGAATTGAATGGTTGAATTGAACTGAAGCTCTTTTGCAATATAAGATGACATATACTTTAATGTAGGCTTTTTCATCAGGTATTACCGTTGCTTTAGTGGACTGTCTTTCTGTACCTGTTTGAGTGTACTGGTGAGGAAGTAGATAAGAGACAGCCCAAAGACTACTCCCAGCACCCAGCGCTTTCTCAGTAGCCGCCGCAGTACCATCATGGCATGGCTTTCTGGAGGAGATGCCGAGGGTGACAGTGACGGTCCAAAACATCAAACCTCCACGGGGGTCTCAATAAATACCCTGGTTGACGTATTAGTCAGCAATATGAAATTATTATATGCGCCTTTTTAGATGATAAGTGACTCCAAAACAAAATGTAAACGTTAGCTAGCTGTGTCAAAAACAAATAGCCACATTTGCTAAATTAAACCGTGTTTCAGGCTTAAATACCAAACAGAAAAATACTTTTTAACAGGTGGCCGTAGATATGAATATTGCTCACACACAGCTAGAAACAGTTTACTGGTGGTCATACGAGCTAACGGTGTCTCATTATAAAACCCTGCTTTGTTAGCCTGCTAGCTGCGTGTGGTTAGCATTAGCAAGCTGTCTTAGGCTAACACTCGTTATTAAAAAAACAAGCCACTACATTTACGTGATAGCAAAAAAACGTATCTAGTGACGCAGTTTCGTCTCTTTTAAAGAAAACGCTTTGGTAATATCCGACGTTATTAAACTGTAGCTGTGGTTGGTTTTTTTTTTCCAACGAACCCTGACATCAAAACAAATCTTCGATACGGATGTGGCAGGAAGGAACGGGTGACGCTGATTGGTGGAGAGCACCCGCTGCTGTGACGTCATACCGGAAGTTTTTACTAGGAGGACCGCAGAGCATTCAACAGC
This sequence comes from Pampus argenteus, assembly GCA_036937835.1. Classification (NCBI taxonomy): domain Eukaryota; kingdom Metazoa; phylum Chordata; class Actinopteri; order Scombriformes; family Stromateidae; genus Pampus; species Pampus argenteus. The sequence continues at coordinate 21,593,368 of CM072867.1, read as the reverse complement.
ATAATAATAAAAAAACAAAACCCCCCCTAAACATCCTAGCTGACCTGAAAACGACAATGAGACACGTCGAAGGGGAATTTACTGAACTAATTCAGGTAAAGTCGTCTGCATTGATATGTGTGGTTTACTGTCTAACCCACAAAACACACACATGGAGCAGAGGAGCTAAAAAATGTGAGCTATATAGAAACGGCCTCTGTGGTAATCAGACACTGAGGATGTTTGATGTGTGTTTGCAGGGCTGAACCATGTGGTGATGAGCGGTATGCCATGCAGAGGAGACACAGCAGCAACACGGATGGCATGCCCTCTGAAAGGTGGGAAAAGGAGCTTTCAGAAACAGGCTAACTGCCTTAGCAAGCCCTTTGTTAGTGGATTGTCTCATTATACTGCATGGTCAAATGTATCTTCAGACATGCACTCTGGGGATGTTTTTTTTTTTTTTGTGCAAATCTTAAAGCCCTGCTGATTTTTTTTCTGCTACAGATTTGCATTGACATCCATCTACGTAGCTGATGAATCAAATCTTGCATAAAGCAATGAGGTGTATTACAGGCAATGCACACGGTCACACTGAGCCTGATAGCATCCTGCTACACAACACAGTAACCCACATTATTTCCTGCTAAAGTTTAATATCACTTTGACCAGTTAGATCCTGGTTTGGTCATTAAACGCAGCTGAGATGAATATTATATGTTTCCCCCAAAATACCATTTTTTTTCTTATTTTTTGATAATATAAAACATTGTTTTTCATTCCAGATGTGATTTCAGTTGGACTTTAATGCTTCAGCATACAGTTATACTGAAAGGAAAAGTCTCCTTCAAACATTTGTGGCAACAGTTTTGAAGAAGGCCCTTTCCTGTTTAAACTCGATAATGCCATTATGCACAAAGCCAGATGTGTAAAGAAATTGATTTCTCAGTTTGATGTGTATGAACTTAACTGGCCTGCATGATCCCTGACCTCAATCCCATCCAACATTGTTTGGATTAACAGAAATGACTGTGAGCCAGGCCTTATCGCCCAACATCAGTGACAAACTTCAGTGATGCTCTTGTAGCTGAATGAGAGTAAATCCGTGCCTTTCCTGAAGAGTGGTGGCTGTCGTGGCAGCATATTAATGCCTGTAGTTTTTGTGTTGTTTTCAACTGTGCCTGCTGAATCCTTACACATATAGAGAAATAAAGCATAGCCATCTTCCAGACAAATGATGTTCTCCTTTTCTTCCCAATCAGGAGTCGTAGCCAAACACTTGGATCGGAGAGCAGCCTGGATGAGGGCGGTGTGTTCGACTGCCTGAAGCCCGAGTCACCCACTTCACCCCAGCAGCTCTTCTCCGGCTTGGTAGGTGTCCCCTCTGGCTCCGTCTCCTCTGTCCAGTTCCAGGCAGCCGGCTTAGTCCTGGGCTCTCCTCCTGAAGTTTTTATCCAGATGACTGCATCGTCCAGGGAAGAAGGGGGCACCCATCGCTCGGAGGGTGGACCCTTCCTCCCTCGCCCGCCCCAGCACCACCATCACCATCACCACTTCCACCACCAGCCCCTGCAGCACAGGACCTCCTCTCTGCTCCAGCAGGCTACAACAGCAGCCAGCTCGGAGAGGCACAGCTCCAGGGAGGAGGCTCAAGAGGACCCGTCCACCCCGGCCCCAGCTCTGTCTGAGCTGAAGGCAGTAGTCACCTGGCTGCAGAGAGGATTCCCGTTTATACTCATTTTGCTGGCTAAAGTCTGCTTTCAGCATAAGTTAGGTAAACCAGCTTGTGTATTAACAGTAGGGTATATATATGAAATAATTATTATAAGGTCTGGTTTAATGACAATGTTGCATCTCTCTGTGGCAGGTATTGCTGTGTGTGTGGGGATGGCCTGCACATTTGCCTATGCCAATTCCACATTCAGGCACCAAGTTTCATTACGGGTAAATGACAATATTTACCGAATATTAGACCGAATGAAGAGAACATTGTGCAGCGCTACAAAACACCCAGTTGATTCACACAAAACAGGAGCACAGATGTAAAAAGCACATACAGTAGATAAAATACATGCAGTCGCTGGCACAATAGAAGATTTTTAGTGCTGACTACTAATCATTTCTTTAAATGAGCTCTGAATAAAGTGTTTGTGTCCATTTCTCTAATATGTTCAGTTCAAATTCCAGCTTTGAACTGAATATGTTTAGGTTGGGACAAAAGAAGAAGAAAAAAAACAAAGTCATATTTTTAACCATTTTCTAACATTTTATAGACAAAAACGACTAAATCATTTGATCAAGGAAGTTAATTATTATCATATAGTGATGCAAAGTGCTAAAAATATAGCATATAGTAAATAATCTAGACCATATTGTCCTTACTGGTTTATACTTTGGCCGGAAGGATTGTGAAACAGGTACTAAATTGCATAATTGCATTCTCTGTGGTAAAATATATATATATATATATACACATATATATGTGTGTGTGTGTGTGTGTGTGTGTGTATTGTAACGATGCTTACATAGTACCAAGTGTGTTCATTATGTCTCCAGGAGGATCGTTCTGTATTCGTCGCTCTGTGGATCATCATGTTCCTTGCAGGGAATATTGTGTATATCTACTACACATTCAATCACGAGCAGCTTCACAACAGGTAGTGTACAAACAGGTATTTGTATAGTAGCTGTGTGTTTTTTTTGGCTGCCACCCTTTTGTGCTGAATTTATTTTCTTTTTTTTTTTTTCATTCATTTTGTGTCGTGTAAGCCATTTTATTTCTTTTACTTCCGTTTTCTATAGGAAGTGTTCCTGTTCTTGTCTGGTCATGTCCTGTGAGTATTTATTTATTTTTGTTTATTTTATTTTATTTTTTTAATGTTACATTACGCATTATTATTGATTGGCTGTTCCTTCTCATTCTACTGATCCCCACAGAGAGTACCTGAGCTGTCACAACAACAGGTCATCTTGACACATATGTATATTTCTTCTTTTCTAGCCTCATGTTTGCCAAGCCCAACCTCAACAGCTTCGACTTCTTTGATCTAATCTGGGCGGTCGGCATCACAGACTTTGTCCTTAAATACTTCACCATCGGACTGAAATGCTTTGTCCTCTTTCTACCCAAGATCCTCCTGGCCTTCAAATCCAGGGTAAGAAATCAACATTTGTGTCTCTGACCTGTATTTGATGTACAGAAAATTAGACTTTTATCAATATCCCAATTCTAACATCTTTTTTGAGGGGTATACTTGCAGTGTATGGCTCTATGAACCATACTTTAATGATCTAGACATATAGTTATAATGGCTCGGTAATTGATTCTTCAATTATTCGATTGTTTTCAGCTAATGTGAGCATCTTTTTGTCTTTTCATATCATTGTAAATAGAATATTTTTGGACTGTTTATTTACGTCATTAAAGTTGGACAAAACAAGCAATGTAAATGCATCACTTTTGCATCAGTAAAACTGTTTAGCATTTGTCATTTTATGACATTTTATTGCTAACGAATAATCAATTAAAACAATATGAATCAATAATTCAAATAATTGTTAATTGCAGCACTAATCATCTGTATTTGACATTTGCTCAAGCAGTTCATGTATAAAATTTGTACATTTGAGCATCTGACAGCAACTTTCCAAACAGCTGGGGCTGGATTATTCCTTCAGACACATTATTGCATACAAATCTTGTATAGCGTGTTTAAAAATGTGCTTAATCTGACTATTAAGTGTTTTTTTTTTATAAACTTCTATATGCATGCTTATCTATAATATGTTGTAGACATTGGTTGGGTTATAGAGAGTTCACCATCAAAGTTAAGAAACTTGATTAATTTACAAATTTGCCAAACTATGATGAAATACTCCACTGAGTGAAGAAAGTGCTAAAGGGTCACAGTGTGAAACTGTTTTGTATGCATAAGGTTTTAAATGGTACTCCTTAGGTGAGCTTGCGCATGTGGGTGTCTGCGTGCTTGGTTGGTCTAGCCTTAGGCAGCAGAATATGACTGCAGACGCACTTAAAACACACACACACACATACACACACACACACACACTTCCATTTCCATACAGGTGCAGCTCATATTCCTGGTGTGTGTTTGTGTGTTGGACGGAGGTTACAAAGTATTAGGATTAAATTTTCCACTGATAAACAGACCTACAGGCCTATCAGAACCATGGCAGCCAGCAACTGAGATCATTTGCCCTCAAGGGGGTTGCAGAGGTGAGGTCATCCCTCCCTGGAGCTGGACCATTACCTGTACCCTCCACATACACACACACACACACACACACACACATACACGCATACACAAATACACTAGACGTGCATGAAGAATTTTGACAGTTTTGATTGGGATTCCCCAGATCATATCATCATCTTCTCTTAGTTCATAGAGGCCAAACGGTCCTCTCTCTCTCTCTCTCTCTCTTCTGAACTCTATGGAGTTCATTACTGCATCCAACCACAGATACACTAATGAACCTGCATAATAACTGCAGTCAGTGTGATTCTGCACCAGTGATGGCAAGCGTGCATGCAGAAGTTCCCTGACGGTTCCTTATTAAAGGCTTGGACTGCTAATTTTTTCAATGTGTGATACTTGTGTGTAAGAGATGTTAGTGTTTTGTCAAATGCACTAGTTCCTAAAATGTGGTCTTGGTCTTAATATGGATCTGTGGTTTGTTTTTTTTCTTTTGTTCTGTCGGTGCTGCTCTACGCGTGCTAAGTGCTAATCCGGGGGATTTAAAAGAAAGTTGTCCGTTTCTGCGTCCAGCGGTGAATAAACAGATTAGACAAAGTAATGAAACCAAATAAGCAGGAAACTCTCGGATCAGGGCCTGCAGTGGAGCTTACTCAAACTCCTTGGCTTGTGTCCAAACCTGAAATTTGACAGTTTTCGCGTAGGCGTGATGGGCACCGTGGGATACGAGGCTGCGGGGACAATAAGGAAGATGAATTAGCCGCTAGCAGAGGTCTTCCTCCCCTACCAACCTGGCTGCCCCGTGGCTCTTTACCCAGAGTCATCAATCTTTGTCAGCTAACATCCAGGAAGTCATTATGCAAGCTGGGATGCCACGGGGGCCATCGGGGAATCAAGTTTGCCTTCATTTTTGGTTTGGTCGCCTCTGTTTTTAACCAACCCCCCCCCCCCCCCCCCCCCCCCCATGATCACTTAACACACCTGATGGCAGTTGGGACTCATTGTTGTTGAGTTTTATTTCTTCTCTGTGATTACTGAGGAGAGGGGAGGTTTTTTTTTTTTTAAAAGGAAGCTAGCAAGCCCCTGTAGGGCTGGGCTTAATGGTGGCACTGGGTAGCAGGTGGAAAGAGCTGCTGCCAGTTTCTCTTGCAGTGTGGGGAAATTGCCTGTACCGCTGTGAAACTGTGGCGCTCTGGATGGCGGCCATGTTTGGGCTGGAGGCGTGCTGTTTTTAAGCTTTTAATACCGCACTGCTCTTGACTAGATAGAAGAGTGCCCTGAAGCTCTTGAGCTCTTTCTGCTTTCCTGAACAAGTTGAAAAGTGGATGAAAGAAATAATACACATTGTCTCGATTTTTAGTTTTTTTTCTTTTTTTTCTTCTCCCCATTCAGTTCAAACCTTTCTGTCTTTTCCTCTTCAAAAACGCTGCCATTATAGATGTGAAAATAATGGGTTCTTGCTCACAGTCGCAGCCATTTCCATTAGACGGCATGTAAAGAGGCCTTCTCTCACTATGTGGGGTCTGATTTTTGTGTGTTTGTCCAGGGAAAAGTCTACCTGCTGATCGAGGAGCTGAGCCAGCTGTTTCGGGCTCTGGTGCCCATCCAGCTGTGGTACAAATACATCATGGGAGAAGACCCGTCTAACAGTTACTTCCTGGGAGCCATGCTCATCATCATCTACAGCCTCTGCAAGGTAATATGGTAGATGTATTTTAGTTTATTTCTACATTTTAGCTGACCTTCCTGGTGTAGATGTAGACTACTAGGTTTCAATTCGTACGTCATATTTCGAGATATCTCTATGACAACAGTTGGAGGACAAGAAGTGAAAGAGAAGAAAAAAGGGAAACAACAAAAAATTAAAAATAAATCATGTGTCTAGTATTTTTAGGTTGGGAAAGTTACTTTGTCACCATGATGGTTCAAATGAGCAACAGCGTTAAAAAAAACAAAAGGATGATGAAATGAGACATTAGTAATCAGGAGATATTAGTAATCCCACAATCAGTGTTCACAGCAGACTCAGTAACTGAGCAGTTCAATGAATGAACCTTGTTTTTTCCCCTGCTGAGCCATGATTCAGCCGGTCATGATTCAAATGGGAAGCTGAAATAGTGAAACTGAACGGAACCGGGATGACACGTATGTGTGTTGCGTGTCGACTTATCTGATGTTGTGTCCTATTCAGGCGGACTGAGTGGGCAGTTTCATGGGTGGGAGTGGCGAGGCGCAGCACACCGGTGCTTTCCAAAATCAGTTCATATTAGTAGTTTGTCAATATTACAGTGTGCTGCTGGGTTACAGTTGTTGATTCATTGTTGTCCCGCTCCCATCTAACGCAAGAGGACGGCTAAATAAAGTTAGAGATACAGGTTTGTGGCAGTTTATATCTTTAAAACAGGAAGCTTTGCTCAGAAGTTGTAGTCAGTATACAACCGTGTTGTAATCGCTTGACCTGTGTCCCGTTAACCGTTTTTATTATTTGATTTCAAGGTGCATTTTAGCCGTGCGTGGCTGTAAGGATGCTATTAGCTATTAGATTTAATACAGACTTTTATGGTCCTCAGAGGATGAATCACCGTCATACGATTGATTATTGGTGGTTTTTGTATGAAATGTCTCCACAACCTTATATTGCCTTCAAATTTATTAAAGCTTTTCATGTTCCCTAATATTTCATCACCTCTCGAGCCAGTCAGGCTTTTATTTGGTCCGGTACTTTTTGGTTTATAACTAAAAATGTGCAAAAGTAAAGACATTCCCGTCAACTTCAGCTTCATTTTGTCTCTAGTGCCAATTATCAAGTTAACCTGCTAAACATCAGCATGTTAGTGTTGTCACTACGGGCATGCTAGCACGCTGACGTTTAGCATTTAGCTCAAAGCAACACCGCGCCTAACGACGACCTCAGTCTTGAAAACAAACATTTAGTTAAAAAAATCATATCTAAAAATAACCGACAGATTGAACACATTAGAAGCAGGTCAGATAAGGTCAGAGTAGATAAAATAGGGCTGTTGTTACTGTCAATATCGTAAAAAGCTAATTGTACTTCATCGTTTTCTTACCGCAGTCCTTTGACATCTGCGGACGTGTGTCCGCCATACGTAAGGCCCTCGTCATGCTCTGCAGCTCCCAGGTCAGATATTTATTTATTTTTTCCCACTTTTTAATGAACCCAAACAAATATGTTCAGCTTTGATGTTCCCAACACAAATAAATTCTGTTGGTCTTATCCAGAGTTATGGAGTGCGGGCAGGTAGTCAGCAGTGCAGCGAGGCGGGTGACGTCTGTGCTATTTGTCAGGCTGATTTCAGAGACCCCGTAGCCCTTCTCTGTCAGGTAAGGACTCGGTGAACTAGTTAGAAAAAGCCTATAAAAATTAGAAAATGAATCAAAAGTAACAGTGACACAAATTTAAAGAGTAACTCTGCTGAAAAGCTGTGTTTCACTGCCCTCTCTAGTTGAAAGTTAGAAGTCTGTTGCACCTCTGTTGGATATGATCAGAAGTGTGCAGTTATGTTTCTGTGCACGAGAAGTTAATCCACTGCAAGTTGTAAAATCCTTGTAAAAACAAGGATTTTCAACTGATTTTAAGTTGCTTATTATTTAAGTATACATAGGAAAGGAAACCACTTACTTGCCTTTTCCTTACTTCTGCAGTTATCTGATAATATGATACCTAAGTGGTCTTTTTTAAAGGAGGTAAAATGCTCACAGACACAGGAGACTCCTGCAGGATGGAGAGTTGTCAATAAAAAGTGTAAAACATCAAGTGAATCCAGATTTGGTGGAGACATATTATTCATATTTATTGCTTCTCTGTCTGCAGTTGTAACTGATGCATTGTGTTCTTCCATAGCACGTGTTCTGCGAAGACTGCCTGTGTTTGTGGTTCGACCGGGAGAGAACGTGTCCTCTGTGTCGTTCTACTGTCATCGAGACCCTGCGATGCTGGAAGGACGGCACCACGTCGGCTCACTTCCAGATCTACTAAATTCATATTTCATACGCGTCCGGCAAGATGTGTGTGTGTGTGTTTGTTTCCCTCTTTACGTCAGTGTGGTAGTGCTTTAAGTCAGAGTAAGTATAATTTAATGCAAACAGTGTGTGGAAGGCATTTCAAAAGACCAGAACCAGAACATGTAAATCATATTTCAGTTGGCCACAGTAGACATGCACTATACATCAACCAAATTATAGATAATAGAACTTGAGATGATCCGATAATCATCATGATTCTCATGCAGTCGTGTCAGTGGTCTCAGTATAATGTAGATGTAGACTTAGGAACTTTTTCAACTGTGAACCAAACACAGGGTTAAAAAAATGTCCCCTTGATTTAGTTTGATAGTATAAATAATAACAGAATCGATGCTGTATCTGTGGGAACTTTTGCACAAAGTTATGATTTGATCAGCTCTGTGTGTGTTTGCTGTATTTCTTTTATTCTGGGGTTAATTTTATCTGATATTTCATTTTCAAATGTGCAATATTTGAAATTGAGATGTTCACCGTTTAAAGAAAGTGGGAAAAAAAACAACCTAATCAAGCATTTGTACTTTCTGTAGGTAACGGGTTATTTGCATATTGATTCATGTATATAGATTTTTTTTATTTAACTTATTTATAATGTAAACGGTGCATAAAATGACTTCTTTATGTATCTGTATCATGTAGATCATGTGTAACTGTGTCATGTGTAACAAGTCAAACATCATGCAACATGCACAGCAGACATTTTTCAGTTTTAAATTAAAGCACTTTAGCTTACTTTAAGCATTTTGTCTTTATTTAAAAAAAACAAACTTTCATTCTTTTTTTTTTACCTCTAAAAAAAAACCTCCATATGAAATATTTAATAAATAAAACACATATTATAAAAAAGACACAATATCAGAGAAAAGCTTATTTCCAGAAGTCACAGACAGCATAACAGCATAGCTTCCTATGAACAGGTCCTGTATCTTATTTATGATGAAAGCCACTTAACACTGACCCCAACAGATAATGCACAAAGCACAGGAAAAAAAAACAACAAACATCTATAAAAACAATCAATCATCCTGTCATTATGTACATGTTTACAGTTACAGTATAGCTTATGTAGAAAAGTACAGTGCATTATTATGAAGCCCCAAACCGGTATATCGCAAAATCGCTGCACTAATTATATTATAGCCTGGATACATCTGAAGGTTTGAATCAGCTTTTATCACTGATGCACTCATACCGTAGGAGATGAAGATGATGATGATGATGGTGATCCAAAGGAGTCCTATTAGTAAGCTTTTCCCTCCACTCTACCAGGGGAGGATTACATCACCGTTTTGTAACTGGCATGACAATCAAGAGTCGAGCAGGGGGCAGGACGACTGGCTGCAGGGCTGCAGGGACTCAGCTCGTTTACAAACTCGTGCATCCTCATCAGGCTTCAGTGAGTCTTGGTCCGACCAGGAAACGTTACATTCAAGCTCCTCTTTGCTTCGTCTCTTCTGTCGCTGTGTCACAGCTTGGTCCTCCCTCCGACTCTCCTGCATCCTCTGCTTTTCAGTGCAAATGATGAGTGGGTCCGTCTCTTTACTTCACGCGTGGGGGTTTAAAAAGGCACCGTCTACATCAAGAAACACGCACACAATAACACGTTTAGAAAAAAAAATAAAAAATTCAGTAACACACTCTAACATTAAACTCCACAGTATTTCTAATGCAATATACTTTTTGATATATTTTTTTGTGCATTAAGCATCCACCTTATTCATTATTGTTATTATTATATTATAAATTTGGTACATTTTTAAATTAAACATCACACTAAAGGTAAATAACATAAACTTCATGAAATACTTTTTCAATGTCATTAATATGCAAATTAAAGTAGTTGACCGACTGCTTGATAACAATATGAAATAAAAATAAGTGGTTATGTTAAATTAAATATCATATTTATGAAGACTGGAAATATTGTCAAACTTTTCAGCACTTTAAAACAACACATTTACATCTTTTAGTTCTTTCAAAAAAAAAAAAAAGATTAAATTTATAAATTATTTTCTAATATTCAGAGTTATTTTTTGACAGGAACCAGTAAACATGTTTCTATATGAATAATAATTTTTTTGGTCAGCAACAACAACAGGCGCTCATCTAACTAACTCCAATCAACTACGCTACGCTCGCGCAGGTGACGTGACACTGTTTACTCACCTGTTGCCGCTTCGCGCCCTAAAAGTGTCGCCTCGTGACGAACAGCACGAGCACGGTCAAGTGGATAGCGGTACACAGGAAGCTCTTGAAGTGGCCTCTCGTGCCCGCGGTCACCGCTACCGACCCCCTGTCCCCGCAGCTGTAGCCGCCGTCCGACTCCCCCGCCGGCCAGTTTCTCTCCAGCTGGTCCCCGATCCTCCGCAGCCGCGACGCGAGCACCTGAGCCACGGAACACGGCGACGGGCTGCGGGCGCTGCAGGTGGAGTCTCCCGGCAGCAGCAAAGGCTGCTCTATCCGCAGCCAACACATCTTCTCTCAGTCAACAACCAGCTGCTTGTTCTTGACTCTTATCTCTTGAAGTCTTGAGGATATATAATGTGATCCTCCTTTTCTCTCTCTCTCTCTCTCTCTCTCTCTCTCTCTCTCTCTCTCTCTCTCTCTCTGTCTACTGTATTATTCATTACAGGGTCACGTGGTGTGGGGTTTACATCATCTTTTCCCAAAAGAGAGATGCAATGGTTAACTCTTGAATCTCTCATGTCTGGTTTGATCTGAGGAGTCTTTTGTTACAGGCTGTTCTGGGACAATGTGTTCTTTTGTCTATTTGTTTCAATTTAATTTAATATTATTATCAACTATGGATTCATATATTTAATATATCAAATACCCTTCTTTATATTTACAACAATTACCACTTGTGACCATTAAAAAAAACAACTGAGAACTGCGGCGTCTATAATAAAACTGCGGAATAAAAAAACACGCGGAACGTTTGTACGCAGCGCTGTGTTTCTCCCCGGAGTGTTTATAGAGGAGGACACGTGCTTGTTTTGCGTCGGTGCCGATCTATGGCTTCCCTCAATTGGTCTGCATAAGAAAAACATGCAAGCTAACAGCGTTTTATAACACTGTCATGTAATATTTAGTCAGAGATGTTTGAAAAGTATGGCCGACGAACTTGATGCGTTCAGGGAGTGTTGGAAACATGAGTTAAAGAGTCAAAAACAGGAGGAGCAGCGACTTGTTTCTTCTGCTTCCACTTCCAGGAGTATCCCGGGTCAGTCAGGTCACGGAGACTCGAAAAATAGATATTTTGAAGACTTAAAAAATCCCAAAAAAGAGCAGAGTGAGGCTTGCAGTTCTTCAAAATCCTATAGTTGTACTGAGGATGAGAGACGTGTTGGTGGAGGAGGAGGAGGTAGAGACGCTGAAGCAGAATCAGAGGATCAACCTGAGTATGTGTCCATTGCACGTAGTTTGCTGGATGGGAGGACAAGTCCTTTACTGGACAGGATCGAGGAGGAGAGGAGCAGGAGGAAGAGGCAGTATCATAACATGACAAATGTCTGCAGGGCGTCCCTGCAGCAGCAGCAGCAACCTCAGAGAAAAGTGAAGAAAGACCAGGAGCTGGTGGAGCAACTCATTCAGGATCTGGTATGATGATGATGATGATGATGATGATACCACCACCACCATCAACACCAGCTGAGTGTATAATGTCTGTGTTTGTTATCTCTGTTTCAGAATGAGGTGAATGACATTCCCTTCTTTGATATTGAGTTGCCGTATGAGTTGGCCCTGAAGATTTTCCAGCATCTCAACTGTACGGAGCTAGGCCGATGTGCCCAGGTAAGCAAGGTGTGGTAGGCCGATGTGCCCAGGTAAGCAAGGTGTGGTAAAACTACTCACACAAGATTATGTAAGAAAAGGAAAAATATAAAATAAATAAAAGCCTCACGTCAAATAAAAAGCCATAGATAAGCTCGAGATCAGTGGTTCCCAACTTAGTTCCCAAGATAAAATCCGAAGCAGGACGGGATGAATAAACTTTTCCCATAATGTCTGGTTGATTTTATTTCTTCATCTATGTATCTGCAACTAATGATTAGCTTCATTATTGATTAATCTGCCAGATAGTTCCATGATTAATTGTTTGATCTATAATAGAATAACACACAAATGTCCAAAAGCCCCAGTCGCTTGTTTTGTCCTTTCAAACTGTCTAAAACCCAAATATATTACGTTTACTATCGCATAAAATAAAAAATAAAAAAACAGCAAATCTTCACATTTGAGAAGCTGGAACGTGACAATCTTTATAATCAACAGATTATCTTTTTAAAATTATCATTTATATAATTGAAAATTGATATTTTTTTCTTCCCGTCCACTAAAAGATGACTTTAGACCAACAGTTTCAGGCTCAAATTAGTTTTGAAATATTTTTGTGCAAAATAAATGATAAAAGCTCCTAAATAGCAGCAAACCTGCACTACAGCATTTTGTATATATATATATATATATATATATATATATATATATATATACTTCCTGTAAAGTGACTTCACTGTGTGCAGCTTTCTGCTATCATGTTTTAGAGTTTATGGCAGTGAATTCTTTACATTTAAGTTCCCCGAACATGCAGAACCACTTAAGAGCAGCTTCAATACCAAATGTGACCTTAAATTGGTATAAATTAGTAAATTACATTTTGTGAAGCAGACCTACTTGCACATGTTGCACAGTTGAGTCCATTTGGCAGGCAGCCGGGCTCGATAAGCAGAAAATAAATTAAGTGATGTAAGCTTGTAATGTATGCTGACTCATCCCACGGTTACACTGTCCAATCTCCTCCCAGGTGAGCAGGGCATGGAGAGTCCTCGCCGAGGACAGCGTTCTGTGGTTCAGGATGTGTGTGGGGGAGGGTTACCACCAGGATGCCGGCGTTGCCGACTCCCCCTGCTGGAAGAGCACGCTGAGAGACTGCAGGAACTCGGCCAAAACTGTGCGCTCCAACTGGAAGGTGGGATTGATGTGTGTGATGTGTGATGTGACTGTGGTGAATCAGAATCACCAAGTTTCCTTTTCTTGGTTAAAATTAGAAACAAAAATAAATAAATAAATGAGATATAAGACAAGGTATTTGTAATATGAGTTGAACAGTGTTTTCACACCAGTTTTATTTTCCGTCTAGAATCGAGTGGGATCCATCAGTCAGCTGCAGTTCGAGCTGGGAAAGGTGCTGTGTGACGTCAGTTCCTGTGACGGCTTTGTCCTGGCCGGGTGAGTTTTAAGGATGTTTACTGACTTCAGCTTTTGTCCTCTTCCACGTCTTCTCAAATAAACATTAGTATATAATAAATAACACAAATTCTGATTGATGATCGGATGTTGATGGTCAAACTTTTACATTAGGTGGGTTGTTCTCTAGCAGCTATAAAGTTGAGAGAAACACGCTGATCTGATGGCGTTCAGTGTTTGATTTGCACATGATATTTTAATCAGAGATTAAATGACCACAAAAACTTTTTTCATAGGGTTTAATGAACCATGCTGATACGGTAATCCCAAATAATCTATTAAATTGAAAAAGTATTAAAGTAAAACCAAATACTTTTGACAAGCAGATTTATTATTTCTTAAACAGAACAACACTGTTCAGGTAAAGACGGAGCAACATTTGCAAACTCGGTAACTTTATCCAAAACCTCCAATTTAAAGATTTTCAGATTTCTGGATTAAAACAAGGAAACTTTTTAATCTTAAAATCAGAAAGTGTCAGCAGATGACATCTAATTGCACTCTCTGTTTTATTTTTCTTCATGCAAACAATAGTGAGCACCTTATGGGAGTCACAACAGATCAGATTTAGATCGATATTTAAGATTCACTATGTATATGATCACATTTTTAAAATATCCTATACAGGTTAGGGAGGCGTATAGATGAGTTACAGCTTCACGTGCCCTGCAACAACAGGGCTGAGACAGTGATAGATTGTGAGGGCCCACAGGAGCCCGATAGACTGCCCATGAGGATATGTGCAGGGTCTCCAGCGGGAATACTGTGATTAGATTCCCATCAGTCCTGCTGCGTCTCACTGGAGACAACAGTGTGTTTGTATCTGTTCACGTGAGCAGATGTAGGACACATAGTGCCAAAAACAGTCTGAGAGATGAAATAAAGCACTTAAATCCTTCTTCTTCTTTAATTTTTATAAATATATATATTCATAGCTATTAACAAATTCACAACATCAATACTTTTCCCATTATTGATACTATGAGGATAATTCAGCTAAGTGAAAGTGCTTGATTTAACTAGAAGACAATCAATAGCGGTTAAGAGAAATCAAGAATGATTCAATTGCGTCCACGAAATCTTATTAGAAAACGAGTGGAATGAGGTTTGGCATCCGAGAGGCAACAGGAGCCGTTGTCTCGTTCACCCGACAACTCCGGGAGTCTCGCGGTGACGTTTCAGGCCAAGTCGGGGCGAGACCTTTGCGTGAAAACCTCGAGTAATCAACGCGCAAAGTTTTCTCTACACAAAAGTTTTGACAAATTGCTCGAGATGAGCGTTCGGCATCATCCTGTCGATAGTTGGCATTGAGGTGATGTACCAATTAAGTGTGTATTTCTATTGTTTACTTTTCTTGCCAATCCTCGCAGCCGTGCTATGGCAACCACACACACACACACATGTACACCCTCTGTCACACTCTCTGTGTCTGTGTCACACGCTCTGGCTGCGAGGCGGATACTTGCTCAGACATGATGGTATCTGCGGAGGTGGCAACGCTGGCACGTTTGACGTCTCCCGCAGCGAGAGCTCATCGACTCGGGGCGAAGAGCAAAAATGGGAAAGAGAACAGAACAGAAGCCTGTTGAGTGTGAAGCAGGGAGGGGCTTTGTTGTTACTTATAGCCGGGAGGTAAAAGGAGTGTTTTCACACTAAAACACACGAGGTGAAGTGAGGTTACGCGAGAACATGAGAAGGTCACACAGTCAGACATTTGTATAATTTACCGTATGCAAACTTCAAACATCACTGAAGAGATGTGCAGCCCTTCGTTTGACCTCTACGCTGCCTGTCGTGACTGTATTCTGTAAAAGAGTCTGTTGGTTTGCCTGAAGGCAGAAAAAAGGAATCACAGTTCGTAAGAGCATCTAATCTTTTGTACTATTAAGTATTAATCAAACCAAAAGGAAAGATCATTAGCAAACAGCATAACGAGTGAGTAAAGGATTGGAAGTGTGAGAGAGGAAATGATTCAGTGTTTAAGAGGGTGACGTCTGGTATCCAAAAAAAAAAAAGAATTTCTCAGACTGTGATAGAGAAAAAAATCAATGGTATTAAATTTTTAATTTTATTTTTAATTTTTGTGTATGTCAGTTACACGTCTGGTGATGTGAGGCTGTGGGATACGCTGCACTGGGACTCCACAGCCTCCTACCTGAAGGCCAACAGTCTGTCAGCGAACACGAACCCGCGACCTCACGTCACTCATGTCCAGGTCAACAGCGCCGTGGCCGCGGCTGCTTATGAAGACGGTAAGTTATAGGATATAACTTCAATAACTACACATCTTTTCACTCATTCTCCTGTTTGTTTAGGGATTCAATCAGGTATTGTGTTTCACTGTCACGGGTGCAGGCTGTGTGGACCTGTGGAGCACAGAGACGGGCGGAGAACCCATCCACCACTACCAGATTCCCGGGAGGATCCGGGCTCTGTCCCTGAGCCGCGACGGTCCCGTCCTGGGCTCAGCCGCCGGGTCGGACGTTCGACTCGACGGCGGCGATGATCGCGGCTACTGGAGGACAATCTGCCAGGTTCAGATCCCCAAGACTGTAAGTCAGACAGATGGATTCATCAGTATAGATTCTAGCTAGTAAGTGTACTAGGATTGTATTAATTAGTCAGTTAAATCAATCAGGTGATCAGCAGTAACTGAATGTTAAATTATTTATTATTATAATTATTAAATAAATTATTTTAAAGACCACACACTGACTCCTCAAACTCCTCAAATTTTCATTATACATTATATACATTTATACACATACTGTATATATTACAGTTTGAGTAAAGGAAAGCGCGCCTCTATCTTTGCTGTCCGGCAGGTAGAGAGTCTAGTTTTGGTGCCCGGCAGGGAGCAGCGGCGCCCGCTGGCGGCCCTGGCGGCGGGCGAGGCCGTGTACCTGTTGGACCCTCTGGAGGAGGAGCCAAGGACCCTTCACTCAGTCTACGGTCATCCCGTTACCTGTCTGGATGCTTCCGACTCCCATGTTGCATTTGGGGTGAAGCGCGCTGGCTGGGCCATGCACGATGGAGGCAACAAGGTGGGCTCAGTTTCTCTGAAATATTAACGAGTATCTTATCGACCCCGATCGGTGTTATGAACGAATAAAACAACAATTAGTGTTTTGCTGGAAGGCACAGGCCGACCCTGTTCAGTGAAATCACCAATATGGGAAGCAGGTCGACGCTGTGAAACATGCATGAACTCCTTCTTAGGCACGACTGTTTCCTGCTGGGACTCGTCTCCAAAGCAAATTATGAGCTAATCAATTAATAAAAAAAACAAAAAAAGAAAAGCTGAAATGTTATTTTAATTTCTTATCTGCTAATTTATGCAGTAATTTAAGCAGGAAAACGTCTACTCCGTACCAAGGATAAGAAACCAGCATTGTTATTTGAATGCTAATTGAAACGCACGCTGCCAGCCATTCACATATTGTAATTATGATTATCTATTCTCTCTGCGCTCTATTGTGAAAAGCACTCTAGTGTGTTTATGGAATAACTGTTTAGTGTTTG
Source organism: Pampus argenteus (assembly GCA_036937835.1). Taxonomy (NCBI): domain Eukaryota; kingdom Metazoa; phylum Chordata; class Actinopteri; order Scombriformes; family Stromateidae; genus Pampus; species Pampus argenteus. Next base: position 21,576,359 of record CM072867.1, on the reverse strand, counting down.
CATGCTAATGCGATTGATGGAGCTGTATCAAGGCCTCTTTTGTGCTCGGCGTGATTGAAGCGTCTGAGGAAGACAAACAAACCTAAATAAAAACCTAAATAAGAACTCTAGATCTAGAGGTATTATTAAAAGAAAAGTTATTCACACTTTCTGAATTGAAATTGCTCTCAACACGTTCATGCTTTATTCAAATGTTTTCTTTCAGGGACATGAGAACAAGAGTTTTTTCTGATTTCCAGCTAAAATGCTCATCTGAGCCGCTGTCGTCGAAACGGAGCACGACTCTGTTGAGTCTCCTCAGAAATGAATACGACGTGTCCGCAGGGGATTTGTTTATAGTAGAAATAGCTCGCTGAAATAGTGACAAACCCTCTGTGGGCTCTGTGCTTAATTACTACAGTCTCTATGTGTACTTTGACCTATTGTTGGTCCCTAAGATGCATCTGTTTGTTTCTAATAATACCGTGTTTCTAAGGCCCCCGTGCGCCTAATTGACTCGTAGGTGACTTAACTTAGAAAGTACAAATAGCCACGAGACAAACGTTTCTGTTGGGATCATCGAGGCATCTATGCAGCAGCGTTTAGCAGTGTGCAAAGAAAGAAAGAAAGAAAGAAAGAAAGAAAGAAAGAAAGCTGCATAAATGTGTCATTTAAAAAAAATGTGTGTGTGTGTGTGTGTGTGTGTGTGTGTGCGTGCCTGTGCGTGTGCGTGCGTGTGCATCAATCTGTCTGTGATTGAAGGGTCTTTGGCAACGCTGCTGCACTGACATCACCCCTGTTAGAAAAGCAAAGATGATCCACTGCAGCACTGAAGCACCACACAGTGGACCGAGGAGAGAGCAGCAACATGAAATGATATTGCTTGTCTGAAAGTTGAAGGATAACGAGCAGCCTTTCAAAGTATTTCTTTGATTGGATTTTCTTTTTTAATTGCAGCAGAGAAGCACTCAGAGTCTTAAGTTCCTCGTTTCCATCCCCTCTAAATTATGCCGATTCATGATTAGCATACCTCCTCTTGCTAATTAAAGTATTTTACAAATTCAATTAACCTGTCTGTCACTCCTGTCACGCTTTCTGTTCTAACAGCAGTTTCGTACTGCGAAGAAGTCAAAGTATGAATCGGGGCTATGCGGCCATGAGTGATGCCAAACAATGCTTTAAGAAAACATACGCTTCATTAAAATCTGTGGAAATGCATGGAGGCGGCATGCAAGGCAGTCTAATCAAACTTCTGATAACTTAAGAGTAGAAAAGCTGTAGAAAGACTCCGGCTTTGTCTTTTAGCCTCTACTGTTTTTGTTGGTGTCGTCAGCGTGGCTTTGTGTATGCGTGTGGTCGTAGCCGGTCTCCAGATCCTCATTACTACTGCTCCTCCTCATCCTCCTCCTCCTCGCCAGTGGACCGGGGGCACCCAGGCATGCACCCAGCTCGTGGCTGGGCGTTCAACATAAGCTGGCATCTCCACTGGCAAGCTATCCATCCACTGCAGTGGAGCTACCACAGAGCACAGAGCACACAGTGCTGTCAGAAAACCTGTCAGCCTCTCCGTCGCCTTTGGTTCAGAGGGCTGGATGGATGCATGCAAAGCTGAATCCGTGGTTTGATGTACAGTATTATCCAGATGACTCTCCTTTGAACAAACCTCAGTACGCATTCATGTTATGTGAAAAACGTCCCTGAAAACCTCATTAGACATAAAGTTTAACGAAGCTACCAATCAATCCAGCCTCACTGAATCCACACCACAAGACGTATTAAACACCTGGATGGTGTTCAGGAAGCACCGGCTGCTTCATTTACTTGTCTTACGTTTGTTTTATTAGTTTTCTAACCACAAATCGCTTGTCTTTTTGAGTAGTTTTGCTTCTTTCTTCTTTCTTCTTTTCTTCTTCTTGTTCAGAAAGTGTTTTCCTCAACTTATTGTAAGCACGTTTGAGAAAATATCAAATGGCATCAAACCACAAAGCTGCCGTCGTTGTGCATCTGGTCTAATGTGCTAATCTCTGTTTGTTCCCATCGTGTCAAAACCAAATGAAGCTCTGAATTATGGACGTTTGTGAAAGAAATGGCCAACAGTCAAACTAACTTTTATTTTTTTTTATTTTAAAAGCTCTAAGAGTAATTACATTAAAACATCCCAGTACGAGTTCCCTTTGTTTGCGAGTCTCAGTGGGGCTCCAGCGATTGCATTAACCTAACAACTCCTCTACAGTCACGCTAATGATGATTCCTGCTCAAAGACACACTGCTGCGTCCTCTAAACAGCCCCCGGTCTCATCACGGGACGGCATCCTTTGCTTCCCTCGATGATATTTCTTCATTAGCGGGCGAGGTCGGCCGATATTTAATAAAAAAAAAATATCTTCCCAAAACTGTAATGATTCATTGAGAACAGCAGGCTGAAGCCCCCCTCTCTCTTTCTCAACCCCCTCCTCCCCCCTTTACTCATCCGCTGTCCAAATCCTATCAAGCTGTCATTTCAAAGTCTGGTGTGATTTGGGCTTTGCCCCGGGGTGGTGCACAATTAAAGCTCTGCTTGGCCCAAATAAGGGACACACACAAACTGCTGGCAGCCTCTCAAGGCTTACATCATTTTTTTTTTCTTCTTCTCTACTATTATCTTTGTCTCTCTCTCTCTCTCTCTCTGTTTTTCTGTCTTTCTTTTGCTCTCCTTCTGTCTGTCTTTCTATCTTTCCTTCCCTCTCTCCTTGTTATAATTTCTTTATCGTTTTAATTATTCAGAGATAATTTTGCCTGGCGGTTATCCTGTTTGTTCTCATTTATGCAAGAAAAAAAAAACACAGCCACTAATTGACCAATTAGGCCAGCTCCAGATGACATCATTGTAACTTGTAGGAAGAAAGTTTTGTGCAGCCGCCGAGCCCGAGGCAGCGGTGTGATTGAAGTATTAGCCCTTAGCTTTTCCCCCTCCAGCTTTAACATTTACATGCAGCATTGATTTTAATTAACAACCTTTTTCTTTCTATTATATAATTATAATATCATTACTGTAATACTCAAATTCAATTTTCCCCAAAGTGTCCTAATACCTTCTGACTGCACTGTGCATTAATACTACACCAAACCAACGTATTAAAGTGTAGCGTGTGAAATATTTTATATTATGGCTCACGGTGTCACTTTTTTCAGATCCACGTCTACAGCGTAGAGACGGGAAAACCGACAGTTTGCGTCGGCAACTCGCCGGGAGATTTCACTTGCATTGATCTGAGAGACAGCCCCGTTCACCTGCTGGTGTGCGGAAACAAAGATAGGAGGTAGGACACACTTTCACACAAATACACGTACACAAAGAGCGTGCATGAGGACAGAGACTCCTGATTTATTGAAACATCACAAACGTTGTACGCCAAGAACGTAAGCTGACGGAGAGCTTGTTAAATAGTTTTCCCATGACGACACCTGATGAAGGAGGGAAACGGGTGTTAGGAAAGTGTGTGAGAAGACGAGGCTCCGTTCAATTTGTTCATTAGTCGCACTAAAAGCTTGATGAAAAGAGAAGACAGACTTTTACTTTTTTGTCTCCTCCGTTACCTGCGATGGTAAAGAGGAGAAAAAAATATATATATCTGTCAGTCTTTATTCCATTGATCCACACACACACACACACACACACACACTTCCCACATCGCTAACCTGGCTCTCCAGATGAGGAAGAGACACATAAAAGAGCCATTCTCATCTATTCTCCACTTGTTAGCGGGTGCTGCGGTGCATGAGCTGGCAGGAAAAGAAAAATCCCTGGCACGTCCTCGTCCAAAGCTGCCCCCGCTGTTTCTATTCAGCACCAAATCCATCTGGCTGTTAAGTAGTTGGCTTAAAGCGAATGATAGACCACATCATATTGTTTATGTTTTTTTTTTCTCTTTTCTAACTAGTTTTGACTCGTCTCGTAGCAACCGTACAAAAAAAAATGCTCTTTTTTTTTGTTAAGTGCCAAAAGAAAATGTTCAACATTTTTTTAGTTTCTGAAAGAAATGTGAATGAAGCATTCAAATACTTGTTTTCTTGCCAGAGTCTTTGTCCAATTCTGTTCTGCTTTACTTTTGGTCTTTGCTTTCTGATAGATGTGTGGTTTTGTTCAGACACACACACACACACACACACACCAGCTTGGCTCTTCCACTTTGGCCCCAGCTGATGCAGCGCACAGTCAAGAACAAATGGAGATGGGGGAGACGGAGGGACAGTCCGCAATCTTGGCCCTCCAACAGGATGGCTTATGGCCAAAGCCTAATGCATCCCTTCTCTTCCTCCAAATGAGTTTTGTCCTTCTGTTTTTTACGAAATCCAGGGAGCAAATGAGGGGTCTCTGTAAGGGATGTCTGGAAAAATGCCACATCTGTGCTAATGGGAAAGATGAGTGCAAAACATAGAAGAAGAAATAATAGTGGTGGCATACCTGTGGCTATAGGTCAGTTAGGATTATTTCATGAGTCTAAAATTAAGACCACTTAGCTGACGTCTTTTTTATTTTATTTTTTTTCAACTTTAAGCGTGTTAAATGTGATTTGTAGCCATGTTAGCGTCTGTCCACTATTGGACGGATTGCCAGGAATACAATTATGGTCACCAGAGGATGAGCCACCATTTAAATGTCTCAACAACTGGAGGGATTGTCAGGAAATTCATATACATATATTCATAGTACCCAGTGGATGAATTGGTATCATTTTGATGATTCCCTGACTTTTCATCTCGTGTCTCCAGCTGCGTATGGACAGATGTTCATGGTTCCCAGATGATGAATCCTACTGACTACTGGATGGATTACAATGAAATGTGGTACATGATGAATTGTTTGTTGGATATCAGCATTTAGCTCAAAGCTGGACCTTTTTAACTTACGCTGTTTTTAAACCTGTTGTGGGATTTTTTTTTTTTTTTTTTTGTGATTTGATGAACGGAAAAACATACAGGTAGTCTGAAGTTGAAAGTTAAGCATCTGGAGAGCAGGAAAGCATAATAGAGCGTAATGCTGAAGACCACTTGGTTCACCAGATCGCTGGTTTGCATTAAACATCCTCCTGTGTATGATGAGTTATGTCTTGTCTCAGAGAAAACTAACTCTTCAGGAGTTATCTGAGCCTCTCCAGCGCTTCTCTTATTAGGCAGAGCTGCTCCTGATAAATGAAGAGGTTTTTGGCCACTGACAGCTCTCACTGAAGACAGAGCCGCCTCCAGCATTAGATTTATGGTTCCCTGCAGTCTGCCAATAATGTTCAGTCTTCATTGTTAAAACGTGTGCTCCCATCACGTAATGCGGCTAAACAGGCAAAACTAACTGCAGACAACAAGTCCAGTGTGCCCATTTACACATTTAACTCTGATTCATTAAAAAAGAAAAAAAGAAAAAATGGAAGCAGAAATAAAAACCTGTCTGAGTCCCCAAAGTAAATTTGATTATGGTAATGAAGTCTTGGAAGAAGGTTGATTCTGGATGGAGTCATGTGCTGGATGCTTTCAGCTGCAATAAATCCACAATGACAACAGATGGAGCTGAGGGTCCCTCGGGCTTGTGTTGCTCATGAAACACACCAAGTCAAAATCCTGCTCATATTGCAAAAAAAAATAAAAAATAAAAATTGTGTAATATTAAGAATAATGGCTGAGCATTAGCCCTTGTATCAATGTAGGATTTCTAAATCCAAATTAAATAAAATACTAATAATTAACATATTTAAAACAATAAAAATACCATAAAACTGGGACAGCCTTCCAAAAATAATCATAAAACTACAGTGAAAGTTAAACAGTACATAAAAATCAAGTCTTGATTAACTGTATTAAAAATTTTAATTTTAATTTTAAAAAGTCAGTTTGTGTGAATTATATGAAAATAGTTTCTATTTTTATATAAATTCTTTTGACTCTTTGACTTCTCTGAACTCTGAGTTAGTAGTTTTTCGTTATTAAGCACCATCATTTAATCATTTCCAGCCAAATGTCCAAATCATTGAATTTTATCCTGAGTAAGAACATCCACTAGTCTAAAGTCATTTCCAGATTCAGAGAAATGCTGAGGACGGTCACCGCTTCACCGCGACGCTCTTTCTTTACTCCAAACGTGTTTTTCTGCTCGCCCGTCTTCGGGTTCCCAGCAACACACCCGCCGAGCGTGAAGTGGATCAGATCAACAGTTCTCAGGATGTGTGAAGGACAAACAGACAGCTTGCTTTATAGTTAGATACAGTCCTGCTTTTAATCCCGTTTTAATTTAATTTTCTCTTTTACAGTTTGTTTTTGCAGCAAAATGTGAATATGTCCTGTACAATGCAGTTTTATTTTCATTCATATTCTTTGGTGTTTACATAACACGTTATTTCACGGGTAATGCTTTATGATATATATATGCTCTTATTTATAACCTATAACCTAACCTAACTTTTTTTCTTCAGGCTAAAAAAAAAATCATCAAATTATCTAATATACCAAAGCTTCCACATTTAGCTGGTTCTGTGTTTCTATTTCTTACATTTTGTATTGATACCACATCTAAACATTTCCCTTTATTATGAATTCATGTATTATTTTAAAGATAAACGTTGCCTAGTGTGTGATAGCGGGAGAAGAAATAATGTTGAGCCCAGGGCAGATAAAGCAGGAACCGAATCATATGATGGCGACATCTGCTTCAGTTTTTTATTTGTCTTCCTAGAAATGTTCTTCCTTCAAATTCGAGAATAGTGTCCTTTTTGTCTGTAGATGAATGAACTCTTTCATGCACGCCCTCTGTGTTAGCAGGAAGTGAAATCCAAAATCACCACTGGAAATGAGTGATGCTATTGTACTTCACTTCACTTATAATCACGCTGGAGTGTTGCATAAATCCACAGCAAGGATATGCAAATATAAAAACTATAAAATTTAAACATTCTCTGTTAGTTTCTCAGTGTAATAGGAGCGTTTGTTCTCCTCTGCTTGCTGTGATTCAGGGTGAGGGTGTTTGACCTACGAGCCGGCTCCTCTGTGGCGTCTCTGTACGCCCACCACCTGGGCGTCACCTCGGTGCAGGCGGACGATTGGAAGATAGTGAGCGGCGGAGAGGAAGGATTGGTGTGTGTGTGGGAGATGAGGATGGGAGCTAAACTGTGGGAGATGCACAACAGGTGGGAGGATATACAAACTGTCAGCAACACGTTTGTCCCTCTGGTAGTTATAACTGTGCTATATGTGGCTTTTTTTTTAATTTTTTTTTTTTAATTTTTTACAGATAAATCTTTGCAATAATAACATAATATGTTTATGTTTGTATATGTACGCGGTTGCTTTCTGTCTCGGCTGCAGGCATCCTGTAAGGCATGTACGTTTCAACACCAGCACCCTGGTTACAGCCAACGTCCCCGATGACAAGTCACCGCGAGGGGCCTGCATCACAGACGATGACCTTACAGCTCACCGCAGGTCTCTTATCTCCCTCCCACACCTCCCTCTCCTTCTTCTTCTTCTTCTTTTTTTAACCCGGATCACTCCTCCTCACCCGTCTCCCAGAAGCTTCGGGAGTCCCTGAGTCAGAAATATCATGGGTTTTGTTAAAAAACATCTTGTGCTACTTTTGTATCATGAGTTTTGGACGTCTCCCCCCCAACTTGTTGCATGTGCACCCCTTGATGTTTACGGCCTATTTTGTAGGTGTAAAAACTAAAATTCCACCTCATATGTTAGGATAAAGGTGCATTACGCTTTTCAACAGATAAATTTTCTCAAATAAGCGAGATGTTGACACAAATGTTTTCATACTTCAGACACAGAGGAGTCATCTGCCATTACGACTTCTCCGAGGACGCCTCCTCCCAGGATCACATCCTGCCCATCTGCAGGTCCGATTACACCGAATCTTACGGCTACAACTACAACATCGGTCTGACGGTGCCGTACGACCGGCTGCCTGGTTCCCATCCGTCCCATTGAGGTGAAGTTTCCCATGATGCAACTGGATACAGCGTATAGAGGAACAGACGACAGAAACTTTTGCCCTTGATCAGTTTGATTCTCCAAACTGTATCATTTCATTTAATTAGTTTCATTTTTATTTTTTCTTGTTTTAAAAATCAACCTCTTTTGTAAATGTAGTATGTAATATATTATCTGCATAGGTATTTTTAATGTACAATATTGAATTCAACAGTTTTGTAAACTATGATTCAACGATCAATCGACGTTTGGCTTCCTGGATTTAAATCAGCGCTGCTGTGCAACATCACAGCAATAAAAAAAAAAGCAAAAGCAAAAGTCATTTCTACCTCATTTATTAAACATTTTCATCATAATAATGACTTAATTTTATTTTGTTCATTAATATAATTCAGTTAAAAGTGTAATAGTTCATCTTTGGGAAAGTACAGTGTTTTTATGTGCTGAGAGTTCGTCATTCTGTGCAGCTAGTAGTTGGTTACACAAAGTCTCAGAGGGACATAAACTAAACCTGCAACTATTCTGGAGCTGCAGAGGAATGTGTGCGTCTGCAGTCTCACGCTTCGGATGTTGACCATAACAGATGACCCATGAACGCCACCGAGCATGGCCGACTTTTCACTCAAGCATTGCACGCTGATTATTTGATTATATACAGATTTGTTACCAATAGGTAGTGTAATGTAGTAATATAAAAATAAAAAAAAGATAAAATGAACAGGACTGTGACAAAAGAGAGAGGAAATTAATATCTTTGAAAATAATCAATGAAAATGACAGATACAGATGTATTAGAAAACCTTAAACAATCAGTCTTTGTAAGTTGCACATATATATAGTATATATATATATAAAATGTGCATCCAGGACTATTCAAACTCCCTGTTCAAACATATTAGTGCATAACAATATCAAGAGTGTTTGGTTTCATTCCTTTTAAGGACTGAAAAGTTTCTGCTAAAAACAGCAGCAACATTAACATTTCTATCAAAAGAAACTTCAAGACGTTGATTTCCCACAACGCATTGTTGTTGTGTCTAAATCCAGAAAGCGGATGTGCATCCTAGACTCCATCTCGAGGCCTTTTAAAATCTGTGGGCAAAAAAATAAATAAATAAATAAAAAGCCAACCATGAATATACATGAAACTACAATTATTAATATTTTTTTTGGTGAATATAAAGTTGGTGCAAACCTGTTCAAAATGCTCAAACGTTATTCCTTCATAGAACTCATCTGGGCCCTGAAATGATAAACAGACCAACGTTGCAGCAGATTTCTAACTGTGAGGAATCATTTTAACGGTTTAGTTCTGTTAAACTCTTTTACCATGTGGGGCACATTTGTGCTCGCCACTTCCAACATGGCAGCATCTGCTATCGCCTTGGCAGCTTCCTGCCCGATGGCTCCGCTTTTTGACAGAAGCTCCTCCACCACCTTGGATGAGAACAACGTTAACAGTCTCGCTCGTTGGGATTTGAACAGCCACACAAGGCAGCTTCACGGGGTGACACTTCCAGATAACAGGAGGTAAAAAAAAATAAACCTAAATGCTCAAATGTTAAGTAGCATCTCAACTGGTATTGAGAAGTTGATGCTAACGATAACCAAGGAAGTCAAAGCAGAATGATCAGAATCATTATAAGTACTTAATACTCTACCAGTATAAAAGCCAATACAGTCTAATGTTTTTTGATCTTTCCACATCTAATAAAACTGCACCTGAATAAAAAAAATAAAGTAAAATAAAATACTGTTGGTTTAATTTAACATTCTCTTTCAAATGGAAAAAAATAAAATAAAATTTTAAAAGAAATAGGATGTCCTTAAATTCTGTTGGAAATGATCATGAGGTTAATGATCAATTATAAAAAATATATATATATATATAATAATCAGAGTTAATCAGATATGTCTCATGCTTCCTGTGATGTTTCCATTAGAGCAGTACAGAGGGGAAAGATTGAATCATCTCACCATGCAGCGCTAATTCTCTAAATGGATGGGCTGACTTTATGCATTAACAACATAAAGCATATCAGTTTATTATTATATTACTGGTAGTACATCTGGACCTCCTGATCCATCAACATGTGTATTTTTACTTATTTTGGTATTTATTTTTTTTTGCTTTACTTTACTTCATCCTGACTAATATGCATCTCAAATATGAATAAATGCTCTGGTGACTAGTTGGTTGCAGCTACCTGACCGTTGAGTGCATGATGTGTGTGAAAACATCTCTATACTCCAGATTGAGATTATATGGTTTTACCTTCCTGTACTCATCCAGAGTGATGGTGCCATCATTGTCTGTATCATGCATGTTGAACAAAACTGGGAAGACAAAAAAAAATAAAAGAAGAATTTGGTCTGAAATTGTCCATCATCAGGTCAAAGAAAACACACTCGTCGTACACCAGAGGATGTTGTAATTTAAGAAAAAGCTAAATAAAGCACAGTGGTGGTGACATATTTTGCATTAAAGGAGTCCAGTTTCTTACAGCGAAGCTTCTCCTTCCTCATAGTTTCTTTCTCCTCCTCCGTCGTCTTCAGGGTCGGAGGTCGGAAGTGGGACATGACCATGAGGAACTGCTCGAAGCCGATCTCCTCGAAGGATCCCACCTCCTCCTGATGCTGGTTCCTAAATAGCAGACAGAAGGAAACAACATGTAGGCGTTAGGAATTAAAATTTAACCAATTTGTTTTTTGCCAAAAAAAAAAAAAAAAATAATAATAATCTGTACATTAATGACTACAGTTAGATTTTCTTGAGTCCAAACTGTAGAAAAGTGTTAGAGACCACTAATGTATTTTTGCACGTGGTGCCTTTAGGGTGAGTGGATTACACAGGCTGTGGTCAGGAAAGAAAAGAAAAGAAAAGAACCTCATATCATCATATCAACAGCAAATAAAATATGATATCTAATGTTGGACAGAATTGTTCAACATTTTGGGAAATGTGCATATTTACTTTCGTGCTGAGAATCAGATGAGAAGATTGAATGTTTGTACGGAAAATATGAAGACACAAGCAGAAGCCGCTTAGCTTAGCTTAGCTTAGCTCATCTTAGCTTAGCTTAGCTTAGCTTATCTTACCTTACCTTAAATTAGTTTAGCAGAAGGACTAAAAATGAACAAATAGCTAGCCTAGCTCTGTCCAATGGTAACAAAATTCCTCTATTAGCACCTATAAAGCTCATTAATTAACATGTTATATATATAAATATATATAGTTTGTTTTTACTAACTTGTTAGCTAGCAGTTAATGCACCTAATGTGTTTATCTACATAGACACGCAGACCTTGGATAAGTACGGATGATTGAAGCCTTTTTTTTTATATAACCTAATAGAGGTTTGTTTTTTAAAAGAGTGTTTTCTTAATATATATTTAAAATAATACCAAGCTAGTGCTAATGTCAGCAACTGAAATGAGCATTTACCAGTAGAGTGAGGTGTAATTTAACATTTACCCACCTTTTATCAAAGAAGGCATCAATAATTTGCTTTTTTATTGGATTATTGGCGAGGGCCGGTATGCTGTCCAGGTTTTCTTTACTGCAATGCGACAAGACACATCCTGTCATCATTAAACAGACACCGGCATGCTTTAATGACACTGAACCATGTTTGTGGGAAGTAACAGAAAAGACAAATACCTGCCACGTGCAGCATTTGTTAATGGTTCCTTTTTAAAAAGGGAAAGGAACTTGTGATCTATCACTGTCAGCTTTGTGCATGTGTGTTTATACATGAATGAACGTGTGTGTGTGTGTGTGTGTGTGTGTGTGTGTGTGTGTGTGTGTGTGTGTGGTATGTGTGCCTGAATGCATCGGCATATTGTATTTGCCTACATGCATGCAGGTGTGCATTAGTTCAGCCTCTGTGTGTGTGTGTGTGTGTGTGTCACCATATGTGCCACAAAAACTAAGGCCATCGTGCATGTAGCATTTCATTTATACTGGTGACCATAACATAAAGCATGAATATGGTTTCCATTAAAACCATATGCAGTTTCCATTTTACCTTATCGTTTCTTCATTTCCACTCAGGTGCTGGAATCTTTTGTAAAGGTTTTGAATCTGCTCCAAAGAAACTACAAACAACAACAACAATAAAAAAAGCCAACAACATGAAAGTACATCAGTGATGGATACATCCTCATAATCCCTCCACACCCACTAATAAGGCATTTCTAATGAGGTATGCAGTTAAACAGGAAATTATGTAACATTAAACAACATGCTGGATTCTGATTAAAGTTATTTTATTAAACACCTGATCAGGTGCAGCTCTACTTTCAGGCTAAACAAACAATGGGATTGTCTTTTCATGCCCTTTTCAAAGGGTTCGTTGAATCATTAACCTACTGTGTGGACTAATGGCCGAGGTTTAAACACGATAACCCGGTTCTGCCCGGTCCTGTGTCTAGATAACGTTGGCATTTTCAATTGTTTCAGTAAACTCTTGTGTTTATTTTCACCATTACTTCCTGCGGGGGTGCTGAATGGATGTTTGCAGTAGCAGGTGAGTGTAAGGTGAAAAAAAAACCCAAAAAAAAAACAGTAAGAGCCTGGTGCAACAGTAACAACAGCATGAGAGGTGTGCCAGTGAAACACAATGAGAGATTTAGGGTTTGAACACCCAACAGCTACATGGGCCAATTAGACAACAATTGACACCTGAAATCAATGCAATACCAACAAGTGTAGGACTGTTAGATGTTGTTGACTCTGATGAAATTAAGTGTTTAGTCAAACTATCACTGAGCTCGGAGAGAAATGGGGTCAAAGCCCCACCTTAGAGGAAATGAAGACAATAAAAAAATAAAAATAAAAACACAGTTCAAAGTCTCACCCATACAGTATCAGTAAACTTTGGCTCTGACTGGGATGCAAACCTTATCCCTACTACTATGGCTGAACATGCCTCTACATGTTAAAAAGAAAACATTAGAATCCTGTCCTTTCTTAAAAACAAACAAACAAACAAACAAACAATAGATTTACATACTTCTGCTGCTTCTGGCTGCTTTTCGTTTCATTTCTTTATTGCAGGCTATGATTTGTTGATTTGTCATCACAGCGGATAAGGAAGTGTTTTAAGATTATATTACAGCAGTGAAACCATGTTAACACTGTGTAATCCAATCAGTTTCACTGCATACAAGTTACTTTCTCCAGCAGTTAAAGGACAGACTGCCTCAGTGATTTCATAAAGTTAGTCGTACTGTATATTCACGATAATAATAATAATAATAATAATAACAACTACTATACGCTGAATCAAATGTTTCTATTTAAAGCTGTATTTGTACAACGGGCTTTGCATAATTTGATTTGTTACTTCCTTGTTTACTGATGCCAGCAGCAATGACTGTATGTGTTAATCCACATAAACACTTCATGTAAATTTACTTTGTCACACTTGACACGCATCGCTTTAACTCTTCACCACCGCCGCAGCTTTATTTCAGTTGTTCATAGACTTTGTGCCTACTTACATCCCGTCCTGTCCGCCAGGTCCTGGTATCTGTGCGCGCTGCGCGTCTGTGAAGCTCCCATGGCTGCTGTTCCAGCCGTGCGTCAGGGGCGCAAAATCTGGTTCGACTGGCTCAACTTTTCAGAAGTGCTGCTGCTGCTATTGTTGCTGCTGCTGCTGCTGCTATCGGCAGGTCAATGAAACTCTAGTCTGCTGGCGTCTTGGACACATCTGGCATCCTCAAGGTCCTAAATCCACACTGCCTATGGGTAAATGACCTGCTGTCTTCTTGTTCTTTGAGTTTCCTGCAGTAAGTGGTTAGCACTGTGCATCATTATAAGTCAAAGAGAAGCTAGAAAAAAACAAAAAACAAACTTGAAACTCTTTATTTTCTTTTTTTAAGTTTCCTCAAAACTGTGTCACTTCTGTTTCAAGTGTCCTTGTTGGTTCCTCTTTTGCATGTTTTTTTCCTTTTCTTTAAACAGCTGAAAACTGACGAGACATCCTACATGTTTCACTTGTAAATATACAGAAAAAAAAAAATAAGATACTCTAGAAATCAGAAAGTTAGACTTTCATAAGTGCATGAAACTTGAATAAAAGATGGAAAAAGTTAGTTTAATCGTCTTTTGTGGCACTGTGACTGCGGGATTAGGATATATGCTGGGGGGCTTGTTAGACTAGTGTGGAGAGGAGTTGAGGAGCATTCCTTGGATTTAGGTGAGGGGAGATTTACAACACCTGGATACCCATCCTGAATATACTCCTCCACTTACCCGTTTGCTTCATTTTGTTGAGTTTCCATATATATATTTTAACTGTTGTCTCAGTGACATATTTCACTCCATAGATTGCACTAGATACTATATCATACTATACAGTGTAGTATTTAAATATGTGGGGTCATAATGATCATTGGTACAACAGTACCAATATATGTCTCTGCACCTTTGTCTTCACAATCTCACGGATTGCTGGAAATATTAAAATACATTTTTCCAGATGTGTGTAGAACATGACTGAACTGCTACACAAATCATCAGCTTTTGGAAATACTGTAAACTGGCAGAAACTTTACAGAAAAAAAAAAACAAAACCTCACTGTCAACACATCCTAACGTCGTGTATGTGAAGTAAAACAACAGATAAGTGGACCTGTGAACTGAGAATGGGTGACCAGTAATGGGTTAAGCCCAAGTTGACACAGCTTCTTTGCTACATGGACATAGCTTGGTGGTTGTTTGGGTCTGTGACAGGATCCTGGTCTCGGTCCCCAGAACCAGGTGCCAGTCTGTGATAAAGCTCCTGCACCGTGCCCAGAGTTTCGTCCATGTCCTCGGGGTATCGTGTCTGCAGTTCTTCGTTGGCGACGTAGTGGGTGTCGGCGAACTCGGAGAAATAGCGACCCACCTCCGGGTGGCCGATCTCCAGGGGGGCTGAATGAGGCTCCAGGTTCTCTGGGGAACAATAATGAAGAAGTAGCATGATAATCTAATAAGAGATGCATGCAATGTATGTGCAGTAAATTTAAAAATGTATATACTGAAGTAGGGAAAAAAAAAGGAAATAAACCCAGAACAGTCAATGCCATAATCAGTTCAAACATATAGATGTGTTTAGTTTATTAAGAAAAGTAATTTATAGCTTCATGTCTTATCATAAGCGATCAATACAAATCCTCCTGAGGGATACGGGAAGTGCTGCATGGCACCCGTGCTCCGCCATCAGTGTATGAATGTTGGCATATACTATAAAGTGCTTTGATTCCATTTAGCTGTCCATTAGTAAGCAAGCCAGAACATTATTCTGCTGAAAACAGCAATGCACCACTGATTCAGCTGTATGCAAGTACATACATATTTATGATTTTATAAGTCATCTCACAACTTCTAAAAACACCCGTTCACCACTGAGACATTCATCCTCACAGTGCTGGTAGTGTATGATCCATACCCTGTGCTGCGTAGCGACATGTTCCGTCCTGGACGAGGACGTTGTAGAAGGGCTGGTTGGCACCGTTGGACAGCTGCTGGACCCTCATGGTGGTGATCCACTCCTGGCTCATGGTGCACTTAGGGTCCCAGCCGTAGATCACACAGTTATAACCCGACCTGTTGGAGGAAACGGGACGGACACATTTGTCCAACCTTAAATGCAGGAAGATCGCAGAGTGATGTCTTAATGTAGTATGACCCACCTCTTGTGTTTCATGATGAGGCCCACTGAATACTGGACCTCCAGGTGTTCTGAGGCGCTACGCCTCTTCACCTCAGGTGCTACAGGGTGTTTCTTATGTTGAATGTGCTCCAGTGTGTGCTGCACCAAGTAACCCACTGCACCGTGCTGGGAGGGATCCAATGCCTGAATGTGCTGCAGGATGTCTAGCACCTGGGACAGAGGAAGAATATCAGTAGATCTGTCTCTGATCTAGGCAACAGCACAGTGTGTTACAGACTAAACTACTGAGGAAAGGACGGAATAATAAGTGTTTCATATGGAATAGTAGTTCAAAGCAAAAAAAAAGAAAAAAAAGTCAATCGACTTCTATTAGAGCATTAGAAAAGATCCTCAGGGTGTGTTTCCTGACCTTTTCTGGCCAGATGCCCAGGTGGAAGTAGAGGCGTGCCTGCAGCAGCAGGTACTGCACGTTGTCTGGGTTGATAGTGAGGTAGAGGTCCAGCGAGTCTCTCAGCAGCTGATACGATTTTTCATTGCCCTCCCTTAAAAAAAAAAAGTGATTCAACCAGAACTTTACATTTAACTCCAGAAACCATCAAATAATCTTCAAGATGTTTCAATTCTCTCTTACAGTACATATATATAAAGACTCATGTAAACAACTTTATCATCAGTGCATCCATCCATCCCTCCCTCACTGTTCTAACAGTCCGATATCAAGTTTCTCGTACCCTCTTTTTCCGATGTTAAGCAGGTTTCCCACCATCCTGAGCAGCACCTCCATGGTGCTGATGGCACTGTAGTAATCTGCCGTCACCTGGTGGCCAATGAGGTACTCGCACTCCTTGGCAGTCAGCTGTTTGCCTTTACCAAAGGCGTCGATGTAGACAAAGTCGTATATGTCCTCGCTCCTGCAGGAAGTTTAATAAATCTAAAATATACTTAACATACACATAGTAAGAAAGGTTTGGCTTCTTGTTTAAAACCCACTAACCCTCTTGGTTTTTGGCACCAGCGCAGCAGGAAGTGATTGGGAAAGTTGACGGGTTCCAGCTGAACACCGAGCTTCTGGGCCAAGGTCATGTAGAGGACAGAGAGGCTTATTGGGATGCCTGTATGACGTAGTAGCACCTAAGTAGTAAAACACAAAAAAGTTAATTAAGTCAAACTTTTTATTATGTTAGTCTTGCATCACT
The DNA here is from genome assembly GCA_036937835.1 of Pampus argenteus. Taxonomy (NCBI): domain Eukaryota; kingdom Metazoa; phylum Chordata; class Actinopteri; order Scombriformes; family Stromateidae; genus Pampus; species Pampus argenteus. The sequence goes on along the minus strand of CM072867.1, from coordinate 21,559,567 downwards.
TTTCCCTTTTAAATTTTAAGAACATTTGGAAAAACCTGATGCAAAATACACAAGATTAGATAGGAGATCTACCTGGTGGATGTAAGAGTTGAGAGGGTTGTAGTAGTCAAACTCATTCCCTTTGTACTGAAGCTGCTCATACAAGACAGAGTTTAGGGCACAAACCACCTGCCTCTGGAGCTCAAAGTCCTCCACGACAAAACAGTCACCTAAAACAACAAATAGAGCTTCATAAAACAAATGAGGGGAAATATACAATACATGCCTTCCCATTCATTTAAATGAGAAAATGTATCCAAATCTTTTGACCGGTATTGTAGATCAATTTGCTCAAAGAGATGTACTCGTATTGTGTGTTTTTTTCTTAATACACAGGGAGTGGGCTTCAAATGTCTAGTGCTGATGGATTTTTCCAAGTTTTGAAAGCTCACCCTGAGCGATACGTAGGCTGGGGTGAGAGGCGTTTTTGATTCGCAGCATCTTCTTTACTTTTTCTGTGATCTCATCCAGCTGAGCTGAAATGCCGTCCAGTGTGACATCAGCCAACGGGTTACAGTATTGATCCACCAGAACAGCACCTAGAGGGGCAGGCAAGAAGAAAGAAGGGGATTGGCATACGGTAGAGTTGCTTAGTGCATAATTTATCAACTTTGAAAATAAAATATCTGGTAAATTCGGCAAACTGCTTTTGATCTTCCTCCTGTTTCAAAAAGAAAATACTAGCATAGAGACATCGAGGGTTATGGTTCTCAAAGATGTGCATACATGTCAAAATGGAAGAAAAGAGACGATATTATATAAAAAGGTGATAACAGCTCACAGTTGCCAGTTGTCATAGTGACATAACATGCTGTCATGAGCTTGTGAGTTTTTCCAGGTGTACAGCAGTCAGACTGTCAGCGCGACTGAAGGATTTGTCACTGTAACAGAGCTCAGAAAAACGCTACTAAATCTCTGAACCTGAACTGACCAAACGCTACCTGTCCATCACGGATATGTCACACCTGCCGGGGGAAGCTCAGGAGACAAAACACCACAAAGATGTTGAATATGAAGTAAAAGGGCACAATGCAACATGAAGTGTTTGAGGTCTCTCACCTTCTAGAGCCGACTGCCGCTCGACAGGCTGTTCCAGGAAAGTCTTCAAACTCCTCAGGATGTTCTGCTGTCTCAGGAAGTAAAGGATTTTCTTTGCATAATACTTCAAAGTCAAGCTTTTCCTAATGATGGGGAAGAGAGACATTAAAATAAAACAAAGGCGACAGTGGGCAACACAACGAGAGCTTTTCGTAATTACAGCAGTCTCAGAGCGGATTAACGTGACCAAACAAACAATCACATTAATGAATTCAAAAATCCAGCACGTGGTCAGTAGAGAGGTTTGAACGTGGGCAAAGTGTCGGTTTGCTCTCACCTCTTATCCGAGTTGAGTATGAAGAGGAGCTCGTCTTCACAGAAGTGCTCTGGCATCCCGAGTGACTCGATCTCTGCAAAGCTGTCTCCTAGAACCTGGCCAACGCAAGGCTGAGTTACAGATCTCAGGGTTAGTTTGGGACATGTCCAGCTCATGTTTTCTTGCATAAACATACAAAGAACAATTTCTTAAATGTTGCATCTTTGATGGAAAAACTGGAAACTATCCATTTAGCCACATCTACTATACTAACATCTTAATAAAGTATTACTTATCACATAAATTACTCACAACTTCTGTGAAGAATCTTTTGGAGATCGATTCCACTGTCCTTCTTATTTGTATACCGACTCTGTGGCGTGTTTTGTATTCTTTGAGCCAGTCACAACACTCATTTTGACGGTAAAACCTCTGCAGTCTTGGCCATCTGTTGATTAAAGCAGAAAAAAAACAGTTATTTCAGCATCATCGTTTGTTTGCATGTCTAGCAAAAAAAAAAGGTTTGTCTCTTTGCAAAAAGAAAAGAAATCAGGAGAGTAATGTGGCGTTCACAGTCAAGTGGAGAGCTTGGGTTCTGGCAAGAGCTGCACTCTCCTGCAGTTTAAAACCTTACATGTAACATTCAAGGTCACATAATTTCTTTTTTTTTCTGATGGATTAAGTTTTAACTTGTATATTAAAGGGTGTGAAAGGTAAAATGTACACGCTTTTTTCAGTTGTCTGCAGAGCTGAAGGTTTGCCGCCGGCCTGGCATGATGATGAATGTGGTGCATCAGCATATTGTCAACCGCTGACAACCAGCTGTGAGTTTGCAGTAAACGAACCCACCTTAAAGTAAACGTGGAGCGATTTAGGGCTCTAAGCAAATAGAAAAAAAGGGAAGCTAGTTTCTGTAGAGAGTGGTGTGAAAATACACCAAAGCTCTGAAGAAGTGCCATAACAAAAACAAAAGATGACAGCACCTGAGTTTGTACTGGTGTCCCCAGACCTTCCCCCTTCCATGGCAGACGTCGTGTAGCCGCTTACAGCAGCAGGAGACGTTACAAATGTCGACATGTTGGAGGACAGAGAAGCACAGGATGTGTTCGAGCAACTCGGTCGGCAGGTCGGTCAGTTTTTTAGTTTCGTGCTCGGAAATAATCCCATTTAGACTTGGATGCCCCTCTCCGGCTATAGACGTCGCCATCTTTACTGTTTACCCCGATTACCTCATCGCTTAGGAACCGCCCCTTTATGGCGCATGGGGCGGGGCATATGAAGGGAAGTGTAGTGTGATTGGTTGTTCTGTCACGAGTAAAAGGGGAAGCGGTGCTGCATTCATGATTCCATGAATCTTATGGAATATTAAAATCTTCAGCAGTCAAAAGAAAACTCTTAACTTATTTCACGTTTTACATATTATGTTGGTATCAAGTGGCCTCAGCCTTAGGTTGCAGTTACAAACTGAAGTAAAGAACAAAATTTTAGTACTTAATAATGAAATGAGAGAGAACAGAGACAAATAAAAACATACACAACTACATTGTATTGCACATTGGTGTGCAGGTACGACAATACAAGTGATAACTACATTCATATATTAATAGTGTATTGCACATAAGTGATGCATGATGCTGATAAAAAAAAACACAAGGGGAGTGTGTGTGTTTATAATATAACAATGTGCTAAAACATTTTTAGCATCAATATATTATATTGATACACTATTGTAATGTCACGCTGATATTTTTTTTAATGTTGTTAAATTTTGTTAATGTGCACATTATTTTTATTACAACATTCTGGACGACCCTTGAATGCAGCACCGTTTTCTGGACGAGCTCGTCAACAAACGGTTAGCAGCAGGTAGCTAACGCTTCGTTTCCATCATGGTATGAGCTACAACTTCAGTATTTAGGACTCTCCAGAAGGGATACATCGGACCAGTAATTAGTCGGACGTGTGGGTGTAAACATTAACTGATTTTATGATATAAAGACGGCAACATAAGCGCAGGATAAAGTCATGTATTACATTAGTTTTTGTAGTTAGCTAACTTAGTTTCTTTAACCAAGCTAACATTAGCTACAAGCCTAGAATAGTACCTTGTATTTATCAGTTCATGCTCAGTGCACACTTTTACTTACGTGAAGTCACAAAAACTACTCTATAAATACTAGAAAATGTGTATGAGGCATTCACAAAGCAAGGGAATGCTAGTCGTATATACATATTTATAGAACCTGCTATTAAGCATCTTAAGTTGAACCACATCATAAAGCTGGATAGTCAGATGCACAGCTGGGCGTATCTTTTGGTATATATGGCAAATGACTCCACTGCAATAGATATAATGCCTTGACAGTGCACCCAGGGTGTAGGATTTAACGACTTTTAATAGCGGAATAGTTAGTTTATTAGCTGTTCGCCATGGCGAGTGCTTTAGCAGCGAAGATGGGATTTAACTCACTGCTGAGGAAACAAGCGAAGAACTTCAAAGTCAGGATCTGCACGATGGAGTCAGACCTGGAGTTCAGCTGCGAGGTGTGTGTGTGTGTGTGTGTGTGTGAGAGATAACCTTACATATGCAGCACCAAATCAATGTTAAGTTATGCTACTGACGGACAGTAATAACACTAGAAAAGTCTTCTTTGCTTGACAAACATCTGTAATGACAATTGTATCTTTTTGGCTGTAAGTGCAGTTTATACACAGCGATGATAGTTATATGAATTATGAGAGTTTGACAGTAGATGGCAGCAAGGACCTAGGAACACAGTAGTAGTGAGTTTATTCAATAGACAATCTAATAGTATCTGTTATAATATATCTCTGTCTTATGCAACAATGGGATCAGGGCATTTTTAGTCAATGACAAAGCTAATTGGGATTTGCTGAAACACAGCGTGCATCATCCTGCAGTGGCAATTAAAAAAAAACCCAAAAACCTCTTTCATATTGGTTTCATCCTGTACATGTTATATTTTTGGCCCTCTTGGTTCAGCATATGTCTCGGATGATGAAAAGCATCAAAATTACTTGCAGGCACCATCTCTGTACTTAGGGGGGGAAAGGAGGAATCCCGCCAAAGTTTAATTACACAGAGCGGCATAATGTTAGTTGCAGGTTTCTATTTGTGCTGTGCCGGGATGATAATTGTATCAATTATGGGTTTTGTAAATAGCACTTAACGGGGGAAAGGGTCATATAAACAACATGTTTCTTCAACCTTGAATAGAAATAGTTGATTGTTGCCATATCTGCTGCATGATGCTCTCATTTCTTGCATTTTTTTTTTACTCTTTTAATTTTTCATGCCAACCTTGAAGGTACTTGATAGTGGCTTAGACCCAGAGTTAGCGCAGAGGCTATGCACAGATGAAAGCTATCTATATTGGTTACATATGCCTTATATACGCCTCCCACATAGCTCTCAGCTGGATGAGGAGAACATGTACGGCTCCATGTTATGGATGTAAATATTTAACCTGCTTCTATTCATACACATTTGGGGCAGAGACTGAATTATGTAAATGTTATTGTCAATATTCATCTCCAACAGACTGAACTTAGCATTGTTTTTAGGCATATTATTTCTTTTTCCATTTGTTGCAGAACAACACCTCAGCCAGGATTAACACAGATAACATTTATTGTGGGGTTTTTTTTCTTTCAAAAAGATTGTATGAAACTTTTGTGTGTTGCAGAATAAATGGAAGGGAAAAGACCTTTTTGACTTCGTGTGTCGAACTCTGGGACTGAGGGAGACATGGTTCTTTGGGCTCCAGTACAACATCAAGGATACAGTTGCTTGGCTGAAGATGGAAAAGAAGGTGAGTTCTTCTCATATTATACTCGTTAACAGCAATGAACAAGGGAATAAACATGATAAAGAGATATGTTGATTTCTTTGGTCCAATATTGCAGGTTCTGGATCAAGAAGTACCAAAAGAGGAACCAATCACTCTTTACTTCCTGGCCAAGTTCTACCCAGAAAATGCTGAAGAGGAGCTAGTGCAAGATATCACACAGCATCTCTTCTTCCTACAGGTAACTGTACATAATGCACTTCTGCAGTAGTCAATGTGCTTTGTACATTAACTTCTATCTTGTTTCTCATCTGTCAATTCGGTCTACGTTGAAATATCTCAACATACCTGTTTAACACCAGCATGTTGAAATTGTCTTTATTAGCATTCATCCTAAAGCTATGCCTATATAGTGCCTCACAGAGCTGCTAGCACAGCTGTAGACTGTTTTTAACCTCTTTCCTTTATCGTAGTCTTCCCAGAGGGATGCTGTGTTCAATGCTTTAAATTGAAAACAAGCGCGTGCCATCTTTCTGGATGTCTTAAAATGGCTGTGTGAGAACATGACAATCGATCTTTAACACTAAAAGACTCCTTCCAACTGCTCTGTATATGCAGGATTATACATTTCACCCTTGCACACCAGGCATCTGAAACTGCAGTTTCTTTACTATTCAGATCCAGCGCCAACAGGGGGCAGGCTTCCACAGAGTGTTTCTGACAAGTTGTTGAGCCGAGCACTCTGTAATACACTTTTTTTTTCTCCATTGTCCGGGTCTGATTGTGTGCAGCCATGTGGAATCAATGCACAACATATTACCGCTGCCCTTTCTCTCCACTTAATACTCTCTGGGGAATTCCTGTAGAGGCCGCCGCACCGTTCCCCCTCACAAGAGATGAGATTTGTAACTGTGCTTCCCATCGTCCAGCACTACCAGCCACATTTATCAATTACCAGTTAGGCTTTAAGGGCTCAGTTATTGGCCCAGTTAATGAGATATTCTCCATGGGATGCTCATTCCCCATAGCACTCCGCGTCATATCCAAGCCCACTGTGCTGGTTTAGTTATACGGCTTTAGACAGCAGCGTGCTTGTGTGCCACAACATTCGGATAGGAGCATTTATCTACTTAAGGAACATTAAAAGTCTCTCTGTGTCCTTAATCCGTTAAGAAGCAGTCGAAGCAATTTATTTATTTCACAGCGTAACCAAAAAAAAAAAAAAAAAAAAAAAGACTATAGCCGACAAATTACTCAACAGTTGAAGCAGTACACAGCTACAAGAGAGAGAAGAATACGGATGTGCTGAGCCTCGCATCGCCTGTCTCCTTATTACGTTCCTCTCATTAATTCCCATAATGTCGGGAGCAGGCCTCTGTTCTGATAGTGTCACAGGCATGACAGCTGGATTAGTGCTTATCAGAAATGATCACCGACCCGGATACAAACACACACACACACACACACACACACACACTCACATATCTCACACGACTTACGCAAACAGACACAAGCACACCTATCTGTCACCGTAGCCTGCAATCTTCGCAACAACATCGTCTCATTTGTAAACCAGATTGCAGCGTCGGCCTCTTAACACGACCCCACGATTAGGGACAGTCACCTTTGGCTGCACACCTACGTCAGTTTAAGAGACGACAGCATGACTGGCTTTTGCAAATGATTTGAAGTTTTTGAAGCATTAAATTGCCCACTTACATAACTACAGCTAAAGGACTGTAATCTTACAATCCTCTACGTTATGCGAGTTACGCAGGTTTGTGATTGAATTAGATCGACAGATGACAGAATTTGGATAGAAGTAGCAGTCTAATCTGGAGGGAGCTTGTTAAAAGGATTCATGTTTCATGACTGTGATCCATGGCAGGTAAATCAACACTTTAAAATATGAACCACTCGTTTTTAGTTTTCTCGAGACTTAAACCTTGAATTTGTCATTCTCACTGACCGGAGTGAATTCAGTGAAAGAACCGTCTATCTCGGGGGCACAGAAATAACACGGGTGTGTGTTTTGGGGTTCGTCTTGGACTTGTGCGTTCTGTCATGTTGCTTTGCTCTGCTGATTTGCAAGCTGATATTCTCGGAGAAGTTTAATGATTTTAAGAAATACAGTTGGCTTAGGTACATAGTTCCTGGCTCAGTGTCTAATAGGTCCCCATGTGGCTATGATACGCAAGTCTTACAATATTTATTTGGCACAGTTGGTGCTGTTTCCAGATTTCTCTGAAATGAAAAAAAAGTACCAGTTCACTGCAGCACTGGTAATTGGAAGTTTAATTAGTTATATATACTGTATATATATATATATATATACCCTGAAATCCCAGCCTTACTAGAAATGTCTTCAGTGCCGTAAGATCATAAAACAGTCAAAAAGTGAGTGATTATATTTGATAACTCGTCAGGTGAAGAAGAAGATCCTTGAGGAGGAGATTCACTGTCCACCTGAAGCCTCTGTGCTGCTGGCCTCCTATGCCGTCCACGCTAAGGTAAGTGCCCCTTTTGGAAGTTTTTATTATCGGTTAATTTCCAAAAACATCATGTATCAATCCACCTTAAATCTTTGGTCTGATAAAAGGGAAGATCGTGACTTTCCCAGTGGAGCTCTGCATGGATTCATTTTGTGGTACCTTCCTTTTTAAATGATATGTTTCCTCTTGCTAGTGTCATCAGGGGGCATAGCATTTCACTTTTTCGTTCATCATCTGAAAATATTATATTATAGAACAAATCTGTCTGAGAAGGGTTCAGAGAGGCTTCATGCTTTCCTCATTAGCTTGACTATTGTTATCTTCTCGTATCCACCTCCAAAAAAAAACATAGTTGATCCAGATCTCTGCTGTCTGTGTCCTGATAACAACCAGAAGAGCACAGATCTTACTTTAAGCTCCTAGTTTTGGCACAGATCTTATAAATTGTTTTGCTATTTTCGAAAACACTACATAGCCTTGCACGAGGCTACATATATAAAAAGCTGTCAATGTGCAAATCAGGACCTCTGGAAGCAAACTTCACATAAAATGTTCGAAAACACCTTTTTAACTAAGATACCGTGCAGCTTCTGCAGGTATGCATGTGTACTAGGCCAGTTGTTCTCGTTTTTCAGTCCTCATAGTTGAGACGATGCAGACATCCGATCAAAATGTATAAACATTTTAATTGATGTATTGGTTGAGGATCAAACAAGTTACCTGAAGTCTATGGAAATCTACATTTAAAAAAAAAAACCCTTTCTTACATAAACTTCAAGCAATCTTAGTCGTTTTGGTTGAAGAATCCCATCTCTCAGAAATCCCCAAGAAAAAGATACAGAGAGTGAGGTGCAGCTTTTTGACAGACTTGACAGTCTCTAGTGAGACTGGGGCTCTACCTCAAAGATTTGGGCTAAAGCCCTGAGAGACTCGCCTTTCCCATGCCAATTTAACAGGCCTAGGTTAACAGAGACTGTGTGGATAAAGAAAAAAAATCAGAAAATCAGCTTGAGATTTGTGCTCTCTGCTGTCAACACCCTGGATCTGGAAATGGCGATACAATATGGAGTCACAATCTGTTTTCATTAAATCAGCAGTCCACTCTGATTAGAGCCAATATAAGTGAATCTGTGTTGTAAAGGGTGGACAGGTACTCGTTTAGCAATGCAGCTGCTGAGAGATTTTTGGCAGACTTTTCCCTTTTTATGCAAAACCACCACATAGAATGAGAAGTGTAATATAACACACAGTAGGATCTACTTTGGCACCCTTGGCTCATCTTTAATCATGATTTTGCCAGCTTGAAGATGGCAATAAGGCGAGAGTAAAGGCGTGTTTCCAGGACAGCTTTAATGTTTAAAAGAGGGGTTTTTCTTTTCCTCATAAGGTGAATTACAGCTCTGTTCATGTATGGACAGTTGCACACAGAATCTGTGTGTGTATATCAGTTTCCAGTCAGAGCAGAAAGTGGTGTATAATTCACAACAAACACAGCAGGAAGCCATAAAAGCCACCATTATCTTGTATTACAGAGAGTGTATGAAATGAGAGTATAATAGAAATTAGGAATAGTGGAGGAATGTGTGCGCATATATATCCTCTGAGGATGTGTGTACATCAAATGTTGTAAATCCTCAGATTTCAGAACCAAACTAACTTGTCCGTGTGTATGTCTGTGGATACGCTATGAGCCAATGGTTCAGCCTCACTGGGTCTGCAGAGGTGTCAGTACCTCCTGCTTTATATTCTGAGTCGGTACAGCACTACAAGGAGGTGTTGACAGGGAATTTCAAGGAAGAGCCGCTTCGGAGAAATGCAGCGAGGTCGGTTCTCTCAGCCCGCTACGCTACTGGGGGGCAGGGAGACGTGTGTCCAGTCGAGTGTGGAGGGATATGACGAGCTTAAAGGCATGAATGACACAGGTGGGAATCAGTGTGGCTATAACGAGACTTTTAGCTTAATTAGATTTTTAAAATTTAAACGATGCTGCAGTACTTTTGCAGCTGAACATATCCCAAAACTGACTCATATATGCTACTTAATAATGATAAGAACAGTTCTTACTTCACGCCAATAACTCAGCTGTCATAATGTTGATGCCCGGGATGAACCAGGATTAACATGGAGGACAATGAGACACAGAGATGGAACGAAAATGATACCGACAAACTATCTGATGCTTGAATTCAGTCAAAATTTAAGCTGCAGTGTAGCTGAAAAGTGTTTTTAGGAAAAATGTAGCTCTGCTGACCAGAATATATCCATTAATCAGTGGTCACTGTTGTGCTGCTGGTGATAATTGGCGAAGAGACAATATTGACACCCGGCTGTCCTCTGAGAATCAATCGCTGCTCTTTTAGGGTTGTTTAAAATAATTGAAAGAAATGCTTGTAATCAGAAAGTATCTGAAAGCACTGTCAAAATGTCACCCTGTTTTTTTTCCCCCCCTGAGCTGAAGAAGCTCAATTGATGCCATAATACCTCCATAAGACTATATGTCATCAATTATGTAGCTGGAACAAACAAACCCGGTGAGGAACTGAAGCTGCGAGGAAGAGAAAATGACAGGAAAGGATCTAATTGAACGTTTCACAGCTTCTCTACTCTGTTGGCCGTCGGCTGGTGTTCCAGGTTTTCCAGTCTGTGTGTTGTGGTAATTAAATTTAGACCACTTCAGTTATGTTTGCTAAATGTTGTTCACGATGATACGATCCAATTAAAAACACATACTAGAAATAGGAATAAAAACACAACCTATATAGATTAAGAGCTGGTTAAAAGCTTTAGTCACATGATGTGTTTTCCTCCAAACACAAAGTCATATAACATCAAAATACGCGGTTTTAGTTTCAGTATCTGAGCCAATTTCTTTGTCTCCGCTCCTTCAGCTAACTGGTCAACTAAAGGTGAAGTGGCAACGAAATGAGTGCGATTACAATGGCACTTAAAAAGCTGTCTGGACTACACCCGCTTTCCACCATGGTACAACCACAAAGTTCAGTAGTCACAGAGGTAGAAACAGACAAAGGGCCTGAAACGTATTATTTAGCATCAAGGTTTAACATTGACTTTGGTGCTTTAAACCTTGAGAATAAGCTCTTTTCAAGGATGCTCTTAAAAACTTGAAATAAACTCACTGAAGATGTCATATGAATCTCATACATAAAGCTGAAGTCTTGCAGAGAAAAGTTAGATATTCGCAGTAATACTTAATACTTTCAAATTAGTTACTCAATGAAGTATAGAGCTGGCAAATGGTTTAAGTAGCATGAAACTGTTTAGTGCCTAAGCACATCGAAGAGGATTGAAGTGTTAATTTAAACATATCAGTGCTGTAGCAAAATGTGAAAGTTTTAAGGTTATTAATATATAAATATATTTCCTACCTCAATTACCTCTTGTAATTTCAACCAGGAAGCATGCAGCAGCGCAGTCACAGCCCGCTTTGTAAATTGTACCATTATGTGTATTATATATGTAACATTATACTGTACATGTATAATTCATGCGCTTCTACCAGTTTTTACAGTAGCCTGAAGGAAAATTCCCTCTCTGTCAATCAGTCATGCTATAATCCACCCATATCCCACTGCAAACCCGTGATATCATTCGTATCCCAGCTCCTGTCTTAATAAGTCATCAGTCTCAATCCTCTCAGAGATATCTCTAATAGCATCATTTGTACTGTCTCCCAACAACTGGACCACTGGGTGTGTGGTGAATGTTAATGACCTGACAGCAGACCAGGCTCTATTCATTCTTACTGCTGCTGTGGCTTCATCTTACCAACAGCTCCCTGGAGAGACATAGTCTGGCCTTTTATTAGAAGGAAGGTGGATATTGGCCGTTATTTTTGGAGTGATTTTAATTCTTTTTGGCACTTCGGTTTTTTACAGTACGGAGACTACGATCCCAACGTTCACAAACCCGGCTTCTTGGTTGAGGAGGAACTGCTGCCAAAGAGAGTGAGTGACGGCCGGGTATCACCTGAGCTCCTTAGCTTATGTTATTGTCATTGTCACGAGCAGTGAACACGTTTTCATCCGTGTATTATTATTATCTAGGCCTGTACCTGCATTATGCTATGTAGCTCGCAGTATGCACTGTATTTTTTTTTTGCGCATGTATATTCATGTATATATTTATGCCTGTCTCTCTTTATTTCAGGTGATTAACTTGTACCAGATGACTGCAGAAATGTGGGAGGAGAGGATCACAGCGTGTTACGCAGAGCACAGGGGCAGGACGAGGTAACAACTGCTGCACTGAAGTGTTTCAAATTTTTGGATTCACATAGAACCTTCTTAAAATGTGGATTCACAATAAATGTTTAATGCATAACTGTAGTAAGATGTGAATATACAGGGGATTGTTTTTTTTTGTTTTTTTTCCCCCCTTAAAGGTCATAATGGAAGCCACAGCTTACATTAGCCTATAACTGATCAATTAAGCATAATTAATTTAATTTTCACAAGAAATAATAAAAAGAAATAATGTAGCTCTTTTGCAAAAGATAATATATGATAGCAAAAGGGGCCTTAAAAAATAAAAATCAGCTGCTCTGTTGTTGCACTTTTGCTCCATTACCAAGCTGAACCGCGGTGGAAATGGACGGGGAGTAAGTGCGAGGGACGTGGAGTGTCTTGAAACTCCAGTGGGTGTGGAGATCTGAAAAGCCAGAAAACATCAGTACTTAGCAAAGTGATAATTCAGTTGCTGGTGCTGATCAATAATCATTTTAAACCTGACAGAGGGAGTTGAGTTGGCGTGTTCACTCAGCTTTTAGTATTTTAACATATCAGAGTGGTGGAGGCACAGGAGGGAGGTTGCTAGTTTGACTCCCCAAAAAAACCCAAAAACAAATCCAGATATTCTTCAATGTTGAAATCTCATCAAAGAATTAGTAAATGAGACTATACTTCCATTTGCTTGATTCATGATAACACTGCTTGATACCCACTGCCTTCTTATAGTTCAAAACATTATATAACATTAGTACTAGGCTTCCATGTCTGTCACATATGTATTGATCCTGACCAAAAATGCAGTGTCAAAACTTTAAAAATGTAAATTCATTCTTTTACATCTTGATTAGATTAGATTAGCTTGATTAGTCCATTAGTAATAATTCAAGATCAAGAGTTTCTTTGGACTCTAAAGTCAGACTGTATTAAGTGGCCAAACCTAGTTAAGATTTGTTTACTTGGCATAACTTGCCTGTTTAAACATTGCTGAAGCTTAAAGTCATCAATTTCTAACCACCCATATCAAACCGCCACTTATTAAATGTTTAAGCGCCAACATGTCCTGATTTTTCCACTGTCATCAGAATATGTTAATGTTCTGAGTTGACCTGAAAAAGAAGAAGAAGCATTTGATGTATTTGTTTTCTCTATCACGTTATTCAGAGTCTTGGGGGCAACAGAATAACTCTTCTTTCCATCAAGCATGACCTCTAAAGCCTGTTAGTGAATCATAGTTGTGTTGTGTGTCAGCGCTGTGCTTATGTGTCACCCTCGCAAGAGCTATGTGGAGTTTTTATAGATCAGACAACATGACAGATGCTACATACAAAAGCAGAGGAAACAAGGTCTGATCTCCCTTTTCTCTCCACTTCTGTCACCCTCCTTCCTTCTCTCCTCCGTTCCCTTGGATCCCTCTCAATCTCCTTCTCTTTCTGTCTGTCTGTAAACCAGGGATGAAGCTGAGATGGAGTATTTAAAAATAGCTCAGGACCTGGACATGTATGGAGTCAATTACTTTTTAATCAGGGTGAGCCAACGCTGCTTTGCTATATCTTTACAAAGGATGCCAATATGAGAGATTAATAGGCGTGTCAATTTTACCACGGTGTTATGAAATGAGATGAAACTGGGTGGAGGCGACTGACTCTTCTGTTTTAAATTGTGCCTTAGTTGAATTTATCTTGAGCATTTCTAAACAAATTTGGTAAAAGTAAAAGGCTGCTATTGGCGCTAAATTTCTTTCAAGTGAGTCATAACGGGAAAACAAACCTGTAACAACTCTTAACGACAAATTCAGAGAGATTTCAAATAGAAGTGACTCTGTCCTTGACCAATGTTTTCTCTGAAAGTCAACTTCAGCTTAATTAATTCACAGTAGCATTACTTTTCAAGTAAACAAGCCCAGACTGAATATACACTCTGCGACTGGCGTTGTTCAGCTTAGCTCTAACAAAACAGTTTTGGAAAGCAGAACCACTTCTGTGAAATGCAGTTACAAATGAATATTGGCTGGTAGGGTGCTCCCACAGCTGCTCATGAATATCCCTAAACAGATGGATAGTAAAAAAAAAAAGCTTTGTTTACTTTGCTGATGTGCTTTAGAATAAAAAGGGAACCGATCTTCTTTTGGGAGTGGACGCCCTGGGCCTGCACATCTACGAGCCAGACAACAGGCTGACACCGAAGTGCTCCTTCCCTTGGAATGAGATCCGCAACATCTCCTACAGCGACAAGGAGGTCAGAGCATCTTCTGTTATACTTTGAGATGAAGATTATATACATACATACATACATGTTTTGAAATATATAGTAATGATCAATAAGGGAAAATATCCTAAAAGAGGACCTATCATGCATAAAACTACTTATTTATTTTAAACCTAAAAGGAGGAAGTAGAAGTAGCACTATGTTTAATATCTGACATTATGACAGTATAAAACATATATATAAGTATAAAAATAATAGAAAATCACAAAAAGCATGATATATTCCCTTTGATACAATTAAAACATATTTTGCGCATCCTTCTGTGAACGTGTGTCTTTTTATTTTGTGTTTTGACGGAAAGTCTCTGGTTTTTGTGTCCTCTTTAGTTTACCATCAAACCTCTGGACAAGAAAACCAACGTTTTCAAATTCAACTCTTCACGGCTGAGAGTCAACAAGTTGGTGAGTTCAGTTAAAAGGTGAAAGTTGTTTTGAACCGTGGCAAGGAAATATTACTTTACTCATCACGTTTTTTAAAATGAAGGTTAAGGAAAATGCTGAAAGTGGCTTTTTTTTAATGTACCAACCTTTTTTATTTATTTTTTTGTTAAATCGTTGAATGTTTTCCTTGACTCTGGTGCAGATCCTTCAGCTGTGTATCGGGAACCATGACTTGTTTATGCGACGGCGGCGGGTGGACTCCCTTGAAGTGCAGCAGATGAAGGCTCAAGCCAGAGAGGAGAGGGCCAGGAAACAGGTAGAGTATAACGGAGAAGGAGAGAGAAGAGGAGACGACGCTGCGCAAAATTCATTCTTTCCAGACACACTCATGTTAGTCACACTTCAAGAAAACATGTCTTTGATTTGGTGACTTTAAATTTTATTTTGTTTTTTCAGGGAACACAACCACCCAAACTTTGTGCGCCGTGTTTTCATCCATGTTCCTCATTTTTGTTTCTTTCTCTTCTTCCTTTGTGCATATTTCCACTCATTTCTCTCTCCCACTACTACCATCATTCTCTTATTTTTTCACACTCCACCCGCCTGTGCTGGTACAGGTAGAGAGACAGCGCCTGCAGCAGGAGAAGCAGCTGCGGGAGGAGGCAGAAAGGGCCAGAGATGAGCTGGAGAGGAGGCTGATACAGCTGCAGGATGAAGCTCACATGGCCAATGACGCCTTGGTGAGATTTACTAAGACGTCACTTTATCTCCCCGTTTTTTTTCTCGTCATTTACTTATTCTTCCCCTTTAATGTTTCTCACTGTCACCTCTTTTCCCTCTATTAATTGCTTCTCCTGTATTTTTACATATTCCTCCCTCTTCTCTCCTCTCACTATCTGCACATATTTTAATCTCTCCTTCCATCTCTTTTCTCCATTTCCCCATCACCGCTTCCATTTTCAACTTTTCTTGTCGCTTCTCCCCCTATGTACATCTCTCCCACCCCCCCCCCACCCTCCTTCCTGCTCCTCTCCAGCTGCGTTCGGAGCAGACGGCAGACCTGCTGGCTGAAAAGGCCCAGATCGCAGAGGAGGAGGCCAAGCTGCTGGCCCAGAAAGCTGCCGAGGCTGAGACAGAGATGCAGCGTATTAAAGTGACTGCTATCCGTGGCCAGGAGGAGCGGTGGCTCATGGAGCAGAAGATGCTTGAGGCAGAGATGCTGGCCCTCAAGATGGCTGAGGAGTCGGAAAGGAGGTGGGGACAGGAGGAAGGATGACCGGGTGGCTGAATGCAGAATGTACACTCATCATACGCTCTCATGTTGCTGTGAATATTTTCATGATCCAGCTTTATTTCTCATACCACATGCACATTTTTTAGATCCTTAAATAACTTCTCACATCTTACTTGCTTTCCAAGAGTCTCTTTTTTTTCCTGTAATTGCTTTATGAGCTTTTTCACAGAAGCGTCAAAACGCAGTTCTAAATCATTTCCTCAGATCATGAGCCTCCCTAATACTTTTGAGTTACTATTCTTTTTTTTAACAAGGTGCACTAATGTGCCGCTGCACATCTGTTTTCTCAGCAACACAGAAGTTGGCAGATATGCTCCGTGCCCAGAGCTATGTTACTCAGCAGCATTTAAATAGCTTGATCAAAGAATGAGAACTTTTAACTTGTTTAAAATCATTTAATTTCAAAAGCTTTGTTCTTACACTGCGGCTGGAAAGCAGGTAATCTGGTAGGTACAGCCTCACTGCTGCACACAGAGGAAGAAAGGCAGAAAGCTTTTGTTCAGCCTGCCCCCCCTCTAGGTCTGAAGCACAGCAGTTAATTTGTGCTAGTTAATTGTTAGCAGTAATATCGAGTGATGGTGGGAGTCACAAACTTCAAATAGTCTCTTTTACAGCACACTGGAGCTCCACGATGCTGAGACCGAATGTTTGATCTGTGTTGTTATTTTCTGTTCCATACATCCTGAAGTGGTTCAAATCTGCTGTTGACTTTTTTCATTCATTCATCTTCTTCCGCTTATCCGTTTGTCGGGTCGCGGGGGCAGCAGCTTCAGCAGGGAACCGGGGGTCGGACCGCCAGGGTCCCCGCCTCCGACTGCCGCCCATCTCTCTTTGCACCGTTAGACCTCTCCCATGGGTGGTGGGCCCATGGGAAGGGGGTACAGCACGTGGTATTCCCAGGCGGTCTCCCATCCAAGTACTAACCAGGCCCTACCCTGCTTAGCTTCCGAGATCAGACGAGATCGGGCGTGTTCAGGGTGGTATGCTGACCCCTGTTGACTTTTTTTTTTTTTTTTAATTTCTTTGAAGTTCAGGTGGATAAAGAAATTAGGACTTGAGGAGTGAGCCTTTATCAGCAGTTCGTAAAGCTCAATAGATGCCAAAGAACTCATTTTCATAAGAAAACAGTATATATAGATTGCAAGAATATCACTTCACAACCTCTACTTCACAATTTATTAGGCAATCATTTCAAACGGGCACCATTAACCACTTGCCAGTAACTGCAATTTCTGGATGAGCACTTTCTGAACCAGAGAAATTTAAACCTGTGGCACTCAACATGTAATGACTACGTCCACTCAAGCCCTCGAGGCACATAGTTCCCCCACATCGACGAGGAAGTGCTGAGCGTTTAGATCAAAAGAAATGTAATCACCTGCATATAACGTTCTTACGTCTCTGTGTGAAAACCGGATGGTGGAATAATGCAGAAATGATTCTCTGCTGGGGCGATACGTTGATCACCTGGCTAATAACAAAGTTCCCAGTTCATCGAGTACTGAAGTACCAATTATGATGTAATAGTTTCGTAATCAATTTAGGTAAGCCTGTTTCCTTTGAAGGACTGGGAGGTGAATTAAAGTATTAACTCCATTTCTCTGTCTGTTTGTCCCTCAGGGCCAAAGAGGCTGAGCAGCTGAAACAGGACCTGCAGGAAGCCAGAGAGTCAGAGCGCAGGGCGAAGCACAAGCTGCTAGAGATTACCAGCAGGGCTGTCTATACGGTAACACACACACACGTAACATATTGGCGTTTGTACCCTCATACACTTAAAAACACACAGCTACACAACCGAGTTAACAAAGAACAAAGAGGTAGACTGAAACTCTTGATTGATTCGTCAGTGGCAGGAAATAAATACATGAAAATGTTGAATTTGTTAATGGTATTTATCAATTAAAGCAACTAATGTTCCTCTTTAACTATTATTGTAAATTAATTTTATTTTTCATAATATATTAGAGTACTGAACCCCCCCCCTTTAAAGCCACAGAGATACTTACATAAGAACCTGCAGCACATAAGGCAGCCTACACAAGAGCTTCCGACATGCTAAAAACCCACACACTACGCGTTCTGCTTACACACACACACACTCACACACACACACACACACACACACACACACACACATATTGAGATGCTGGCCATCACAGTACTACACTCTTATCAGTTCATGAATGAGTCAAAACACACACACACACACACACTGATGCACATACAGTACATACAAAAGACCCACTGGAGCTCCACTATTACACCAGTGAAACGTCTACACAAACACTTGCACAAGTACACAATGTTCTCTCTTCCCATTTCTGTCGGCCTCTGTCAGATTGCCCTCGATGCTCTGCCAGACCGTGTTTATGCCGCATGCATCCGCCATGTAGTTTGGATTCACATACCAACCCACTGGATTTACATTTATATTGTGTATTAGGTCCACTTCTTATCCAGCACACCCCTGAGGTGGCCTGTGGCCAATGCATTTCAGACATTTGCTCAGGATCCGAACACATATTTGTGTGTTCATTCTCTGACCATCACATTATTTATATATAGATTTTTTTCCCCTCTTTCTCCATTTTAACTGTTCTCTCTCTATATATATTATGTCCATGTATCCTACTTTCACACATATTTTCTATGTATTACTTCTTTTCCCCCGTATACTGTCACCTTCCCACTCCTATGTACATCTGTTTTACCCTTTTTCCATATTTATTTTTTATTTTTTTGCTGTCATTCACAACATATCTTCCTGCCCTTTAATCTCTACTTCCATCTTTCCTCTTAGTCCCCAGCACTGCCGTCTGACAGCATGCCTCCTGACTTCAGCTTCAGCAGGGAGAACCTCAGCTTTGACTTTAAAGATACTGACATGAAACGCCTCTCCATGGAGATCGAGAAGGAGAAGTGAGTGTCCAGTTCAACTCTGCTGATGCTGCTGAATATTTTGGCATCACAGCAAGTTTGCATTACACATATGTGGGTATGTTTCCTAATTTGCGGTGGTTTAGTGATTTCATTGGTAATCTACAGAAGAGGGCTGATTGATCCTCCTTTCAGAGGAATTTAAAATTTCCATTAAAATATGTCTGCAAAAGCTTGATGTAGTATTTTACATTGAAAACCTTCATTAGTTAGTATGCACACTTGGAAAATGACCCTCAGGATCAGCTGTTACTGCCAGTAATCATGCATTTCCCTTCCTTGCTGTGCTGTTGCACACAGGGGAAAAAAAACAACCTTTAGACAAATTTAAAAAGATTTTAAAATGTTCAGCAAAATGGAAATTCACTAAATTCTCTCACAAGCTGCAATTTGTCTTTTTTTTAGGGTCGAGTACATGGAAAAAAGCAAGCACCTGCAGGAGCAGCTGAACGAGCTGAAGACAGAGATTGAAAGTCTGAAGCTGAAAGAGAGAGAGACTCCTCTGGACGTCATTCACAACCAGAACACCGAGCAGGGAACCAGCAAGCATAGCAACTTTAAAAAGGTAGCGACCGGTTAAGCTGCTTGCATGATAGATACATAAATACACACTGTACACGCGCCACAATATAATCCTTACGTTTTCCTTCGAAAACACAAAGTACATGCATGATTCTCCTCATTCATGCTTCATCTACCCACACAAAATATATATATATTCACATTTCACAGTTACCATAGCAGCTTGTATTATATACAATATATTTGTCAGCATGTCTTTCATTATGCATTACATTTACCAATTAAGATGATTTGACATCAGATTTGCATATATCCCTAATGCATTTTAGTCACATTGCTTTTAAGCTATTCAACAGCTGTCTGATTAGCTCAACGCATGCAGCGGCGAAGCGTAAATGGAGTCTTATTACTGATATTACTGTACAACAGCCACGCCTCGACCTTATATTATTTTAAAGCAGGGGATTGATTGTCAGAGAATCGCTTAATAGCAACTGTCTCCTCTTGGCCCCCGAGTTCATTTCTCAGCGTGGAGTTTCTCCTTTGATGGACCCACTGGGCGAGTGGGAGCGAGCGATCATTCATTTTCTACTGTGACCTCTGAAAGTGCAGTGATTACTGGTTTTAACAATCTCGCCGAGCAACCGAGAGGGAAATGTGAATTTTTGTATGCGACTTATATCGACTCTGTCTTCAAGAGCAGCTAATTTGTTTCACTCAAGTGCCTGAATATGCTGTCCTGTTTCATCGCATCGTTGCTTAGTGATTATATGAAATGACACAATAAAGCTCAAATATGCCTTCAGCTTGAGGGACATTTCAAAACTGATTGGTCCGAAGCAGGAGTTGTTATGAAAAATAGACTCTATTTCCACTGTCCTCTGTTGAACTGGCAGATTAGACTCCTTCGCCGTTATCTTCCCACTTTCAATGAAAGTATTAAATAAAAATGTGAGCTATGTTTTCAGCACATTGTATTGCAAAAAAAAAAAAATTCCAACCCGTCTTTCATTATTGTCTCCCCCGTGTAAAATATACTCGTTAAGGGAAAGCTAATTGATTTTTGCTCAGTGATTAATCATTTAGATGTATGGGTGCACCTCTGGCATGCAAGCGGGAGAAGGAGCTAAGTTAAAAGTGTCGGTTTAATTGAACCAGAGGCGGTCGGCATTCGTCTTGCTAGCGAGGGAAGAGGCGGGCGCAGGGAGATGGGAAGAGGAAGAGTGAGTGAGCAAACTAAGTCAGCTAAAAGAGGAGCAAAGTTGAAAGGGAGGCTGAGGTTGACCAAAAATGTTCAAAGGATGAGTTTGGAAAGGGCTGAGTCGCAGAGAAGTGCTGAGAGTGCAGAGAGGGGCAGGATGAGAGGAAGACGAGCAGAGGGGAATGTGGAACGGAGCACGGATCTCTGAGCCAGAAGCATCAGGACCGGCTGCTCCTCTGTGCAAACCCTCTCCCCCTCTGGATGATTAATGAACGGCCCCATAACACCTTTGCTCTTGTAGCAGACCACAAGTTCTGCTCTGTTAGCACCAGGCGTTTCTAGAAGAGCTCATTCTCAACAACTGAAGCGCAACACAACAGCTGTGTGAAGTTTTACTGCCTATGTTACACATATTGCTGTCCACCCAGACTGTGTGAAGTGTCGTACAAAGGAGGTCAACCATCGGGGGTTACTCTCACCGTGCTCCGCTGCATATCGTAAAACAACACGCAGACAGATTTCTACTGTTGGAAAATCGCTTGTTGTGCCATTCAGAAGATTAATACCCGAGACGTCGGATAAAGAGTTCTTGTTCTTTGAGCTGTGGGCAGTGTGGAATATAATGCTGAAGAGTCAGACACAGATAAACACGCAGTCAGGCGTTCACACTCACAATTGTAGTTCAGGCTGTCAGCAGGCACAATAGAAGGTGAACGGTAAACATTACGATGCAAATCCATCTCTCTCCCACACATTTTTTGTTTGGATTTATCATCAATCTACATATTTTCCAGAAATAACCTGGATTTTCTAAAATGTCCCGCTTCATCCTCGTTCTAATATTTACTTTGGCAGCAGCTTTAATACCCTTACCAGACAGGTGTTGAAGAGAGGAAAAAGTTTGCCCAGCAGCTTTAAAGTAGTGCTCACTTAGTAGATGAGCTAAGGGGTTAAAGCACAGCCAGTGGCCTGAATGAATCCATCACCAGCTCATTTAAAACCCGAAGAGAAAAACAATTAACACTGCTTTCTCTGACTGCCATTGATCTCCTACCCGGCAGCAGTAGAGAATCTGGGGAGATATACGCATGTCTTTGTCCACCATGACAAGCTGCAAAGGTTCAGTCTGGTTTTTCGTTTCAGTGGTTGATGTAAATTTAAGTGTAAACGCTGCAGGCTTTCACATACCATCAGAGATTCATGACTAACACAATAACCATGGGGGCATGTGTGTGTAAACACAGCAAAGTGGGCGAATACTTTCCAATTATCTTCTCTTTATGATCACTTAGTCTTTTTATTAGCAGAGGTAAACAACAACAGTTCACAGGCTCTGCTCGAACGTACTCGAGCGCCTATTTAAATTTACTCTGGTGCTCATCAGACACGACTGGATTAAACTCGCACACCGTATGTGTACTCACCTAACTTTAGTAAGGTAAGCTGTTTTGTGCATTTTTAATTGTGCAACTGAATTGTTTTGGGGTTGTTTTTTTTTTGCAGGTTACCATAGTTGGCAATGAATGCAATTTAGGTGTGACTAATTGAAATATAAGAAAATAAACAGCTTAATCTCCAATGACTTTGCAGTTCAAATATTGCTTCAGATAATACATACATACAAATGCCACCAAATCAGCATCACCAGTAAATGTATATAATCCTCCAATAAGTGTGATATAAATATATATGAAACAGTGAAGTACAGAATCGAATAAGTGAATGATTTTTTTTTTCATTATGAAAATTTATATTTCACAGTAAATACAAAAATCTGTTATAGAGGTGCAGACAGGATTGAATGTGGCAGAAAGAGAAAGGTTTGTGATGTTTGTAGTGACATTAGTCTAAAAATACAGATTTCCATTTGGTAACTTTGCTTGCTCTACTGTGGTATATTCTGTTCTTGTTTCCTCTGAAAGCCTTATCAGACGTTTGTTATCTCCTCCACAGCTAACACTACAGAGCACCAAGTCCAGAGTGGCCTTCTTTGAGGAACTATAAACTACATATCTGCTTATGCGGGGACGCACAACTGCCAAGAACCTCTTATTTCTACATTCCTGGTCAGTAAAAAACAATCGACCAAACTACAAAGCCTTAAGTTTCACCTGGTAACCACTATAAAAGAAATCTGCACCAACTCCAAGGGCCTCGTGTCTACGCACAAATGAGAGTGCATGCATAATGGTCCTGCACTAAATCTGGGATTCATAAAAAATCGAGTGTGTGTTTACAGGGAGTGTGTGTGTGAAATGCAGCACATTCTCAAAGGATATCTTGAAGTGAACTGGTTTGTGGGTTTTATTAATGGCAAAGATTAAAGGTAAGACAATGCAAAAAAAAACCACAAAAAAAGAAAAGGAAAACATGTATAATGTGGTCTATGACTGCTTTCAGTCCACCGTGAATCTAATGAGACAGTATTTGTGGAGTTTCAAGTGGTTATTATATTATGTCCAAATGGGGTGACCTACATTAATTGATTGCCTAACTGTTTTGAAATCCAAATAGAAAGAAACCACTAAGGGATAAAAGTAGAATGAATTGATTATATGTCTGATATATCCACATATCCTGACCCAAATATTTGATATTTAGTACTTACAAGCAGCAACACACTGTGTTGTCTTACACTTTGTTTATTTCTAATTAAGCACTGACCATTTGATATACTCCATTATATTCATAATGCCAACACATTCCTCCAAATAATATATATTCTTTCTTTACGTTATAATCACTTCATGCTGCCTTAGTTTTTTTTCTTGTTTGTTTTACAGAACGGTAACCTGAAAAAAATAAAAATAAATAAAAACGAGTTAAAGCTGCACATACAGGACAAATTTAAACAGCCATTTAACGCTAATAGTCAGAGTAGACGAGACAAATATTCCTATTGGCTGTCGTGTGAGCGGCGTTCTCTGAATCTCAGAATATGTGTCTTGTGTTTGTGCCTTGATGCATCTTTTAATGGTGAATGTAGGTAAAGTGTCATACAGGCGTAAGGACCTACATTTACATCTCGTATACGCGGAGTAGTCGCGTTGCATGTCCCGCGCCGCCGGCATCAGTTGGACACTTGATCAGGGCGCCAGGTGCTCTATGTCCTGCTCTTGAGAGCGAAGAGGAGGACGTTTGTACCCGGTGGCTCTTAGGATCTGATCTGGATGAAGGAACTGTGTTCTTTTAGATGTGAGCTTGTTTCACATCTATTATTGTGAAGACAACCACTTTTTCAAAACGTGAATTTGCATCTATTTTGAATTAATGTGTGTTTTTGAATTAAAGTGCTCTTTCCCTCGGAAAGCAATTTATTTTTGGCAATTATAATGTGAATTTTTCTTCTTTTTTTTTTCTTTTCTACATGTCTGCATTTAACAAGGATAGCAAGCAGTATTTAAAATACAACTATACAACCTATATTTCTAGATATACATTGTAAAATATATGTATGTTTTGCATGTAAAATAAAAGAATATCAGGTCTGATTTTTGGGTGTGTGAGTTTTTGTTTTGTTTTGGGTTTTTTCATCTAGAAATAGCTTTGTGTTAGTTATTTTGGCAGACTTTGATGAATGTCAGCTTTGATATTGCCAATGCCAAGATGCTCTTCCACCCGACCCAAACAGACATCCAATTACACCTTTGAAATGAATCAAGTGTTACGTAAGCACGCTCCATCTTGTGTCAGATCACAAACTCTGTTTGCTTGAGTGACAAGGTCTTTGTGCGTGTGCTTGTGTGCTTACGAATGCGTGGGGGAGCTGGGTGTGTTGCATGCGCCATGCACTTGTTTTTGTGCCTGAAGCCTGTGTGTGTGTTTTGTGCCACTAAGTTAACCCGTTCATGTGAGTCTCCGCCCGTGGCGTCAGGTCCCTGAGACTGACAGTTTACTGACAGAGTGAGTGACTCTGAGGTCAGACTCTGTCACCTCTGGGCTCAGTTGGTGAACGGCCACCCTCGGCTTGTCAGTGTTGTGACAGAGAGGCGTCTTCATGAGCCAATTTTCCCAGGGGGCCGCGGGGCTTGGAGGAACAGGGGTTGAGGGGTTCTTTGAGGTGGCCTCGTAGATTCTCCTCTATTCATGACTCATCCTCAACATTGCCCTCTGAAAACACGAGTGAGATGGGAAGGATCACATCTTTTGTCATTTATCCCTTCTCAAGGGATCACAGTTTACGTCACACCTGCACACACACACACACACATATGCGCGCTGATGTACACACAAACACATTCGTCTTGCAGCAGATTGGAAAAGGTTCCCAGTTTACTGCAGGGTGAGAGGAGTTGACAGAGACCGCACAGCACCTGCCAAGGGCTTGAATATAGAACAAACACACACAATAGGATGGAAAAACCCTCGTGTCATAATCCGGGGCGAGTCTTCATTCAGAGACAATTCAGCCGTCTAAAGAATGATCCTCACTACCTTCTTATGTGTGACTGTGTAGACATACACGTTGGTGCCTTGAAAACCAAATAACTAAAGTAAAGTTATTGAGGCTTCATTTGTAGCAACCTAATAAATGTTTACTGCCAGCGTTTTCTTACTTACTGATCATATTATTGTGTACTAATGAGAGGAAATATATTGCATTACTGTTAACGAAAACGCTTTTAAACTGAATGTTAAAATTTTTATACTATAAATCTTTTTAAAAGGAAAAAAGCTAAAAGACAACAAACTAACACTAAAGTGTGCATCAAGCAGAGTGTAATAGGAACAAAAGCATACAGAAACAGTGACTTTTGTTTATATATTATCTTATTATATTATATAAAATAACATTAAACCATTTCAAAATCCTTTTCAATCTTTAAAGTTTCAGGGGACAGGGGAGGTATGCTAGCTCCAAACACCTCCATGTATGAGGAAACGGGTAGAGGTAGCCAAGTAACGGTGACGTCACAGCTGATGCATCCTAAAGCCGATGTTATCCAACTTTGCTGCAAACTATCTGCAGTCAACTTCCACTTATCACACCCAAACTTTCCAACCACAGTGCTCCATCTCTGTCGCCACCTTAATGTACCAAAAAAAAAAAAATTTCCTTTCACATGCCTCATCTGCTGTCCTCCCATGACATTGTGAGCTCCTCCGACTAAACCATCCATTGTGCGTTTTATCTACACCAGCTATAGTAGAGCCTGCTGTTTCCTGTGGGCTTATCAAACTGCTTCCTCAAATCTACTCCCATACGCTAATCTCTTCCCACCCATACCTGTCCTAAAATATGCCAGCTCAGAAATCCTTTAGTGCTTTTTTTTTTTTTTTTTTTTTTTTTTTCCTCAAACACCCTGGACAAATGCAAGCATATATATTCATCAGACAAATGAATATCTGACCATTTCTGCTGTTAGATACTCATACCTGGCTTATCTACTGGGACAGGCTTTCTACGTTTGGACAAAGTGTGGAACAGAACATAAAAGACAGGCAGATCTATCTATAGACTGGCATTATGGATGGGAGATTAGTTGAGGAGGTAAAATAAAACCTGGATGTCCTAATATCAGAGCTAACATGTCCCCAATTTAATCCACTTTTTGCTTCTTTTTTTTTTTCTTCAAAAATCCCTCCAGTTCAGCTATATATTCACAATTTATCCCCTGAAATTTTTTGCCTGAGGAACAAACCTAACCTACCTCACTGCCTCCTCCTGCTCATATATTTCCTCCATGACTAGTCTGCTTTTCCCCCCTGAGGCAGTTTACTCCATAAAGTTTGCCCTTTGGGTTGCACCTTCTTCATCGCTATACCCGAGTGCCACCTCTACATGTTGGAACTACTTTAATTTGGATAAAGGCGTACTGAAAATACTTTCAGTACGTCTAATCTCACCTCTGCGTATTTAAGTACCTCTTTTAGGATTGATATGTCCTTTTGATGTTGAATCTGTGGCTTTATGAAACGAATTATGAGCATCAGTGACTTTAAATACTGCCTCATAATCTTGACCTTTCAGTGTCCTCAATATATCCTCACTCAACTGCTTTTAAATACCCGCTGCAGCAACAGCATTGCTCATCCGTTCAAAAAAAAAAAAAAAAAAAAAAAAGTATATGTATGTTTTCCTAACAAATGACCTCATGTAGTCATGCAAATAATAACTATCCTCTCTGACCGAAACAATTCTTACTGGTAGTATATATCGTTCACAAACGCCTTGCTGGCTGAATGATCACCTCCAGGGCCGTTAATGAAGCGTAGGAGTAAATCATGCCAACGTCTGTAAACTCTCAGTACTTTGAAAATATGCTCTGACCATATTTAATGGTGGAACTCGAATCAAATCAAAAAACCACAATAGATGACGTAGTACACATTAGTGAGGTCTAAAAATACCATATGGAGTTCTCATGTCTCGAAATTTACTGAACTTTTGGTGCCAAATCATTCCTGTATGCTCTCGGCGTCTGTAAACATCAGAGTTTTTGCTCTGGTGTGTCAATTAACTCACTCAAAGTAACTTGGGCAGTAAATAAAACATTTATTTCTCCTTCTACAGCATACAACCTACTACAGTTTTTTTCTTTTCTTTAATTAATTCATAAAAATCTCTGTTTCAGGATGGATCCGTTTGTCTGCACAAGAATCTCAATAAGGTCTCAGAAAGAGTTTTGCCTTACAAAGCATTTAGAAAGTAAAAATGTACGTTCATCTGTGAGTAATAAGCACATTTATCAGCTTTCATTGACTCGTGTCATTAGAAAACACTTCCACTGGTGAAATCCCCCACTTGCCTCTATCTGTGAGGGCGATATGCAGTAGCCTGGTGGGTCCCGTGGGAATGTGTTTTATTCACTACATATTCAGTGAAAATCCTCATGACATTTCTCCTTTCTGCTTATGTATTTTTTTTTTCCGATCACCTCACTTCACACATACAGTATGTTTAGTGTGATTACATTTTTCCAGTCCCTGGGGACTTGGTGTGGTGGCGGGGGGGTGTATAAGATTTGAAAACTTGGAAGCTTTTCGGTGCTGCATCAGGTTACTGGCTGTGGTGTCTCTCTTTCTCTCAAATTCATGCACCCACACTCTGACAGACTTACCCACACACACACACACACTTGCACAAAATCATAAAATCCTTCTCGGTCCTTCTAGCCAAATTAGTATCTTCTTTCATTCCAGGATGCAGATGTCTCTGAGTGAAATACCTGTGGAAAATCACCATGATTGGGTTCATTATGTTGCTTGCAGTTAGCGAGGATGGAAATGAGTTTGGTATTTTGGGCTGAAAAATAAAATAAAATCTCCCTTTTCAAAATATCAGCTTGTTAGACTCAAGGGAATGCTACTGCCTGTCTGTTTCAGTATACCTCTGCAGCGCTT
Organism: Pampus argenteus; assembly: GCA_036937835.1. Lineage (NCBI taxonomy): Eukaryota > Metazoa > Chordata > Actinopteri > Scombriformes > Stromateidae > Pampus > Pampus argenteus. Next base: position 21,531,682 of record CM072867.1, on the reverse strand, counting down.
GATGAGGGGCTATTAATACAATCCTTATAATTCAGAGATAACGCTTAGCTCAGTTTTAATTGTCTCGGTACATTATAAATTACAATATGAGCGGCTACTTATGTCTCCCGTGATGATATGGATCAATCTTCAGTACTATCTGCTAGTTCTTGGCTCGTTTAAGTCGCTTATTTCCTCTTTTATCTGCTTTTACTCGTGCTCATGCTGTCCGTCTTCAGGTACCGGTGCTGCAGTGAGATCCAGTGATCATCATGGTCATCCGTCTCTCTTCATACTTACCACTGCACCAGAGGATTAAGAAAAAGTGTGTCCGGCTGTAGAGCAGCGTGTAGGTAGTCAATGCAAAGAGAATGTTAATGAGACTTTGACATTGGCCCCCGACGTGACGAGAAGTCAGCTGTGAATTATTAATGAGTTGGATTTTTAAGAGTGACGAGACCATGAATGAAACTGATTTTGTTTTTTTTCTCGATTGTAGAAGCTCATTATGCATGCACACGCCCCGAGGGGCTGTTCGGTGCACCTTTACCTTGCAATTTCTCTCTTGTTATTTCCAAATTACTTTCTCTTTACATGGCCTCCATTCTAATCGACTCATCTGGCAGCGTGACAGATTGTGCTTAGACTCACACTAATGGTCTGACCACCGGGCCGCTGGTGGCTTGTTTGGGGGGGGGGGTGTCCGTCTGGTTTTAAATACCAACAAAGAGCTGCGAAAAATAGCATCGGAAAAGTCTTGAAGGTATTAATTAGATCGTAAGAAGAACAAACGCGCGTTTCCTTCCCTCATCCATCTTGACCTGTTTAACTGACCCACTTCTTCGGTTACCTACCTGTCTGATGCGGTGCTATAGATCTTGCATCAGAGGTGCTTGGGGAGATGAGATTTGCATGAGAGTTTTTATTTTTTTTTGTTTTGTTTTCCTGCTGGAGGCCTTTAGCTATCTTCGACCAGCTCTCTGTGTACTTGGTTGTTAAAATAACCTTGCAGTTTATTTCCACCAGAGACCACTTTGGGGGAAAGTAGCTCAATTGGAGTCTTCCTTTTTTTTTTTTTGCACTATCACTGGACCAGTAAGCCACGTGCATATGTTGCCAATATACTATTTGCCTCTGTAAGCCTTTAGCCTTTAGTTTTTTTTTTAACTAAGCTGTATATGCACTGAACAACTCTGGGTTAAAACAAAAGGGCTGATGGATGGATGTCTGAACACTGAAGAAATGGAGAAGCAGCGGTCTAGTGGAGGATCTGTAATTGGCAGCTCTATTTATGATCTACACAAGTGCAATGCTGCAGCAATGTAGAGGTGTCAGGGGGATGATGGTGCAACGTGCACATTTCTCTCCTCTCTGTATTGATTAAATCTCTTGAGACAAGACTGTACTTGTACAGTAATGGCACACCAGGATTTTGAAGGCAGGCTTCAACATATTACTGGTAGAGATGCGACGGCTGAGAATTTCCTTTTTTGTTTTTTTGTTTTTCACGGTGTCTGAAATGTTGCCATCTTTATATTGTTTGTGTGTTTGAGGATCATGACTTGTCCCTAATGAAGATCTAAAGGCTGAAACACTGTGAAGAAAAATGATGTGTATTAGGATTGTTTTAGTCCTTTTAATGTTTTTGATCCAAAACATCTGTCAGAGTGAGTTTGGTGTACAACACCTAGGGGGAATAATTACCTGCACTATCACCTAAAAAGGATTTTACAAGAAGTGTCGTTATTGTCAATGAATCCCCTGGAAAGACTAAAATCAACAAGTATTGGCTCAGACACTGACGTGTTCCTTTATCTCCATTAAAATAGGCACTGCTATTTGTTTTGAATCAATGCGTTGATTCAAAACAGCTCTGTAGTGCACCAAAAAATACATTTATTTAATCCTGTTTGAGTAATATATATATATATATATATATATATGTGACCTGTTTAAAATGCACATCTTCAAGCAGGAACCAATGGGTTCATTTCATTCATTTTATTCCGTCTTTTCATCGGTTTGTTGACAATAACAAAAATAGACCCTCAAGCTTTGTGTTTAAGAGTGAAATCAAAAATGTAAAAAAAATAAGAAAAAAGTGTTAGTGAATCAGTAAGTATGCCAGCTTTGGTTTGTTTGTACTCCGGGGAATTTGGATGTGATACAGTGTTATGTAACAGGCAGCGATCGGGGCAGAACGCAGTACAGAAGGCTGTCTTGCTGTGGAGTGATGTCAGATGCATTGTTCATTCATGTGCCTCGCTCTCTTTCCAAGCTGCTATCCTTCTAACATCCCGGTGGCAAACATCCCAATATCCCTGGTTGAGTGTAAGGGATTCACACACACACACACACACACACACACACACACACACTTGGCAAAGACTTCTACTCTCTCGCTGTCCCTCTTTCTCTGTTTCTTAACAGCTAAAGAAACAGAACTCAAAACACTGTCAGCCTCTGCCTGGTGCCTATTTTTAGACTGGCAGTGAAACAGCACATTTCATTTCTGCTTTATACATTTTCCCTCCTGTCTAAAATCTGTACTCGTGCAGGGATGATTTTTTATTTTATTTTTTTTCCCCCCTTCACTCGTGTCATCTCTGTCTTTCTGTGATTTTTTCTCCTTCTCCGATGCAATATTTCTTCTTCTTCTCGGCAGCCACCAAAACAGAACATTAAGGAAATGTTCAAAAGAAATAAACATTTAGAAACCGTCACATGACAACAAAACATATGTTAAAAAATAAATCTGTCTAACAATACAATTAGGATTACTCGGCTGTGAGTCTCTGCCTTATTTTTCTCTTTGTCTCGTTGTCCCTGAATCTGTTGCAGGTTGTTATTGTTGTTTGGTGACCTATTTGTTGGCATTCGGGGAGTTTAACATTTTCTGGCTTGTCACCTCTTTGCTTCTCGCAGGCGTCATTGATTTGCATACTTGTCTTTTTTGCTGCCACCACTGAATCAGTACAAAAGACACTTTGTTTTCCAGTCTGTGTGGTTTTATATGTGAAAACGTATTCGGTCTGTTTAGACACGGGTGCTAATATGTAGTAGCCTATATTGTATATTTCAACTGGACACACTAACATTGTACTTTTGTTTGTGCAATTTACGGTTGTGTAAAGCCTGCCCTCCTTAGTTACTGTTGCTATGCCTATCAAGCTGTCTGCTCTGGCGTGGCTTCATTTAACAATGATAATCAGGGTAGATTTACCAATCAAAAGTCATTTTTGTCCTTGTGTTCAGACAGGAAAACAAAAGCAGGATCTCATTGATTTGCCAGCTGAAGATTTGAACAGCTGCAGCTACTTAGCTAATTAGGCTAACGCTAACACCACGCGCTCACTTCTCTCCAGTAATACTCAAGTCAATGATATTTCTGTACATTTAATATTACTTGATTACGATACCTGCCCTCATAGGACAATTCGGCTAAAGGAGCTAGCAGTGTTAGCCCGAGTGTTTGCCGGTCGGTGTGTCTCCAGTAAGCTAGCGTTCGCTTCCACCCGAGGTAGCGTGACAATAACTGAAATGTGCGTATAACCGACCTTCTGTAGACATCTAAAAAAAACTTTAACTTTAGCTCAAATTAAACCCAGTTTCAAAAAGACACAGACCCACCATTTACTAAAACCATAATGGCAAGGGTCTAATAAGGTGGTGGCATATCACAAAAAAGTATAAAATACTGGCATAAAAAGGCTGAGTAGCTGAGCGTGTAAGCGGGCAGAGGAGACTGTGTGTTGAAATGTCACTCGAAAAAAAACCTACAATATACCGTATACATATACTGTATATATTAAAGGGGAAAAGAAAGAGTAGAAGCCTGAAAATGAGCTCTGAAAGCCAGACGCTTCAGCACCTGGGGAAGGAAGCGTTGAGTCATTTGTATTTATTAACTGTCCTATCAAAGTGTCAGATTTATGTCTAATTAGTGCTCTGGGACGAGTTTTTTCCCCTTAAAGTGTGCATTTAGTGCAAACCACTAGCATGCCCTGCATACTGTAGCTGGCACATTGTCACATAGTGGAACTCGTTCGCAGTTATACGCAGATATACGAAAGCACTGCAGACAACAGGCCAACATGTGAAAACATAGCACTCTGATGCATGATGATACCCCGCGTCACCACCGCTTTGTTCAATTTCACGCCCACCGAGCACTGAAGCAGGTGCTCGCAAGTCCACCCGTGTGTTTGATGCTGTGGGCAACTCTCCAGGAGAGTCTGTTTACTTCTCGTTCCTGTCTGTGAACGTCTAGCAACCCTGCTGGAGACCTCGGTCACCTCCAGTAGAGACACACACACCCAAAGGTGAAGAGCTGTCCGCTGATATACCGTCAGCTCTTTTCTTTTTTTCACAGCGTCTCTTTATCTATATGCAGCGTCTGTGTTTCTAGTAGATGTGCTGGAGGGTGGATTTTGGGAAGCTCTGTTTATCTTAATCTTAGATTGATCTCAATCTTATGCCGCTGGAGGCCTCTTCTTCTGCTTCATGGAGGATATCACAGTGTCACAAGTAAAGTAATTTAAAAAAATAAATAAAAAATGTTTGCTTGTGTTAATGTATTTGACAGACTTTCATTAAATGTTGACAGTATGACAATAGATTTGGATGAATAATAACCACAAAGCACTTAAAACTTTAATTACTCCGACACTTTTCCTTTTCTCGTTTGTTTTTTAGCTTCATGTATTCATCGGCGTTGTTACATTGCTTCTATGATTAATGACTGCACAAACAAAATTAAACTAATTTGACTAATTTCTCACACGCATTTCAGCGGCGCACACTAGAGAGGATGACTGATTATAGTAAGTTTGTACCATGATTGCATTACAATCCTGAAAATTAAACACTTTTCGTTTGTGTCAGTCTTTTTTGTCATCGCGAGACATGTCGATTTATTGCTGAAGAAGAGCAACACAAACTGTTGCTTACCGACATTTGCATCATTAACACAACATTATAAATTGACTTTTAAGGCGGTCCTGTGTTCGTTTCTGTCCTCTAGAAATCACTTGCTTACTGTTTTTTCACAGATGCCAAGAAGCCAATTATTTCACTGAGCCTTTCAGTAAAGCTAAAAGAAAAAGAACAAAAAAAGCGGATTGGGTGAAATTGCCATTTGCCTCCCTCTGGCCTGCGCGGCGCCACCAACGGGGTGGTATTAGCTCACATTTTGTTTTTTTTAACACATGAGTGAGTTTAATTGGGAAGCAGTTTCATCTGGGGGGCTATCGATACCGAGGTCTAGTCGGCTTGGGAGCTGATGCGCGCCTTGTTCTGCAGGGGTAATTTCATTGGGATCTTCTACAATTGGCTCTCCTGCCTGTTCCCATTACCCTCAGAACTAGCGGAGAAATAAACAAGGTGAGATGAATGAGAATATGTGTGGTGAAAAAAAGCCGAAGGGGGGTGTTACAAGGAGTTCCTGCTGTCCAGATTTCACAGTTGGGTGAGCAGTGTTTTAACAGTGTGTTTTTTTTGTGAAGTTGTAGTTGGTGTCAGAAATATGTACCCATATGCATGTATTTGTGGATTTTTTGGAAAGCAATTACACAACTATACAGATGTCCTTTACATAACCTTGTAAACATATTGATTAAAAAAAAAGAAAGAAAGAACAAAACATGTCGGTGTCGGTGGTTTATGCTTCCCTCACTGTGACAATAAAGATGACAATCTGTTGCGATGAAACCCCCCCCCTTTTTTTCTTACTGTTTCCAGAATCGTCCCCCCCCGTCATTGATCAAATGCAGTCGGTACCATCTGGGAGACTTACATAAGTTGTGCCTCTTTCTGCAGCTTCCACTGAACATGCAGCCTCTTGCTAACGAAGATCTCTCACTTCAAAAAGACTTTTCCGGGAAGGACTGCAGGCCCAAACCGTCCTTCTGTGTCCTTTTCCATTTCATTATCAAAATAAGCAACTGCTGCACATGAATGCTGCATGTAGAAATACAATAATGTTTGTTTTTTTGTTTTTTTTTCTTTAGGGGAAGGGAACGGATTAAGATGTTCGTGTCTATTTCACACTCCAGCTGTTGGCCTGTTTTGAGAAAAGGCAAGGCTAATTAATTTAATCATAATGAGCTTTTATTATCAGTTTTCATGCAACACTATGAAACACTGTGAAATGCAGAATACTCCGTGATACCTCTGACCGAAGCAAATGCTGGCCTAGTCATTCCTAATGGAAACGTATAGATTTTGTAATGTCTTTGGAATAATCGTATTGATTATTGGCGATACATCTACCAGATTAAAAACACTAATTTTGGACATTTTACAGTTACTCTTCCCTCTCTGATGTATATATATATATATATATATATATTTCATTTTGGCATCTCATTAACTGCTTCCTGATTATTTATACAAACTACTAGACCTTATCTATATCCCTGTGGATATTCTCTAACACTAGACTCCTGGGCCCAACTACGGCACTTCAGCATTCAGTGACAAAATTATCCTAAACGATTACCCACTAGTACCAATTATGAGCACCCTGGAGTGCTCTATCTGCCTCTTTAATGCCATAAATATTTCCCTTCATAAAACATCAGGCAACAAGGGGATAGGCGTCACTTGAAAAATGCATATCAAAGGAATGTGTCCCTGAAAATGATGAGGCGCCATTACCCCGAGAGGGTAATATCCTCTGATCGTGAATTTTTTTTTTCTCGCACAAGTCTGCAGATGTGTGTGTGAGAGGTTGTCGACGGAAATGTGACTATTTCATGGGTATTTTTTATAGTACGATAACTGCATCGGTATTAAAACACTATAGTGCATTATTTAAATAACTGCCACATGTTTTTTGGATTTCATCAAAAGTGTTTTTATCAGCATCAATACATTAATGCTCGAATGATGTGTCGACACAGTGCCGTGTCGGGGACGTTTCTGTGAAATGCAAAATTTGTCTGGCAGGATAATTGATGGCGACTGAGGAAAACTAAATAAGAAGAAGATTTCTATTATTATTATATTCTCTCTGAGAGTAGCAGACGTTTCCACCCTCTGTTATACAATTACAGACAAATGCATCGTCACTTTGGCCTCAACGCATGTAAATGAATGCTTGTTGACTTCAGCTACAAACTGTAAAAGAATCATCACAGTTTTACTCCTGGTAAATGAATACTTCTGTGACGTTCGTTGTTTCAGCTCCATTTCCTCCATACCTGCCTGTTCTGATGTCATCTCTGATTGCAGATCTTGTCGTTTCTTCTCTGATCAGCAGTTGTCCTCCGCTCTTTTCCTGCGTTCCCCGGTCACCTGGCCATTACCTGCCTGCGCACCTGTCCCTTATCGTATCAGCCACTGGGTTACACACTGGTCTGTTCGCTCTCCTATTCTTCCAGTTTCCAGTTCATCTATTGTTAGCAGTCCAGCCTGTTTTTGGTTTTATGCTTGCCTACCTGCTCCTCTTTTCGGACTTGTTTGATCTTACTGACTGTTGCTGGCCTTGTGTTTGAACAAAGACCAAGTAAACTGCCTTTTTATGTATTTCTACCTCACCTATCCTTCCCTCTGCATCCTGTTTTGGGTCCTCACTACGCTACACTTCTTGTCAAGGTCATAGCGTGCACTTAAGGTGATGTTTTACACTTCTGTGCACACCGATACACAAAATCAACTCGTCGTTACTTTCAGGTAATATCAAGGGCAGCTGTCGTCTTATTGGTTGCACATTTAACAGTCAAAACAAACAAGGTAGACGTTGAAATTGGTTAAGAGAGCCAACGTAGAGCTGCCACACAATTCAACGTCTTCATTCTCCCAACAGGAAACGAATGATGCTTAAATGCATGGACAAAGACTTCCTTAGCCATCCTCATGTATTTCTTATTCTATTTTATTCTAGCCTATTATCTGTTCTTTCTTTTTTAGGGTAATATATACTTCTCCTTGTGATGACTTTTTCTGAGTGGACTGTGCTGCAGTACCATTACATCTCAACTGACTGTCTGGAAACAGGTATGAAAAAGAAGGAAAGAAAGAAAGAAAGAAGGTAAGGGGGTAGCGTGGTGGCCGTGAGGAGGGGAAAGTGTATGATTGATGAGTGTTAATATGTGTATGCGTACACATATCTCATACGAGGGAGAGGAGGGCACCGAGGTAGAGAGAACAAGAGACAGTAAAGCGAGAGAATACCCTCTCCACCCTCGAGTGAATCCTCAACCGATGTGTTGTGCTGAATCTTAATAGACTCTACTGTCAGATATGGGGATTTTCTATCCAAATCCCCAGACATAACACACACACACACACACACACACACACACACACACGCATTAATGAGTTAGATTGACATACACAGTTATACAGGAGGAATGTGATGATAGCAATTATCAATCAATTTATCAATCAATAAGTTATTATCTCATACTGATAGTCCATTGACTTTGCTCTCTGGACAGCATAGATAGGGTTTTATCACACTCATGGGTCAGCAGTGCAAATGAATTCTTCTTCAAGTTGTTTACGAACACAAACATGCACGTTCGCGAGCGAGCCAGTGTGGGAATTGTAAGCGCTGGCAATCTCAGATTCTGCTCAAGTAGTTGCTTTCTGAGGCCCTTTTCCAATATGTGCAGGAGCCAAAGGGTGGATAATATACTCTCTGTTTGACACAAACACAGCTGCTGTTGGTTGTCATAAATCACCGCAAGGATAAAAAGTACATTTCATTCATAGAAAATGATGTTGATTATGGACAAATCAGGAGAGACGACCTGAAGTCAAATAAGTCCTGCAGGCTGGATAAATCTCAAGTATTGGAATTGCATTTGTTAATTATTATATTATTCATTGAGCGTTTGTGCCCTTAAGGAAGGCACTCGACTCCAAAACTAAAAAAAATCTGATAAATGTGAACCAGCCAGCTCGACAACATATGTCTAAAATTCAGCTGTCACAATAAAACAAAATCTGACAGCTTTCTAATAAAAATCAAATAGACAAGCTAAAGAACTGATGTTTATTTACACTGCACAGATAGGTTTAATGTAAACTTAATTGGTGGGGAACATACATTAAATTATACATAATTTAAAGTCTTAGTTGCTTCAATTTGTTATTGTTATATACACATATACAAAATACTCTGAAAAAAATATAAATATTGCAAATTTCTGCCATTAATATTCCAGAAATGAAGAAAAGTCTCATAAGTTTTAAGATAAAAGCACTGGATTATCACATATATAAAAATATATATGGTTTCACAGAACCTATAATATGAAAACATATGTACTGACTTAACTTCCAGCTGTTTACATGTTTTGAGGAATGCGTAATGTGATTGGCTGAGACACCGTTCCCTCCTGCACATCACTTGTTCCCTCTACAACATGAACGTAAATAAATCATGTGCCCTCTGTGACCTTTCACATCCGCAATTACAAAGTTAAGGTGGAAACTAACATTGTGAATTCCACAGTGATGACAACCAGAGACGGCTTTGAATAAAAATGAAAAAAAAAAAAAGAAACACTCTCTGGGATTATAATGGTCTACCGTGAATAAGGTGGAGGAGGCTACATACATAATTCAGACAGGAGTCCTGGCACATGTCTGTCTTCTAAATGCTAAACCGAACGCACAAGAATAATTTTACTTTTAGATAAAAATATTAAAATATATATTTTTACTCTTCAGGTCTTCCATCTTAAAACCGAGTTGCCTGAGTAGTTTACATGATTGCATTATTGTAGGTGATTAGCCAAGCAGTAATTATCTTATTCTAAGACCATTTTGTCATCATTGGAAGATCCCCTGAATAAAACGACAGCCAGCGAAGGCTTCAACAGAACTGTGACAGTAGCACGAAGCGGCGCCGCTTTCCTTCCTCCTGAAGGTTGAACGCCGCCTCTCCGTGTCGATGAAGTTGTTGTCGTTTTCCTCCTTGACTGCTAGAATTCAGGAACCGCTGACACATTCATAAGTGCACATTTACATGATGACATATTATGTTGTTGACGTTGAAAAAAGGGGAAACGACGATTAGCAACGAGCTGCTGAGTGGTGGAAGGGAGGGGGACACCTGTTGAGACGATATTAGAGCTTTGCGGGTTTGATGTTACACATCTATTCAGACTTTTGCTTCCGTTTAGAAAACTAAATATAAATTCACCAAAATGCAACGCTTATAACTGACTGGTGTTTGATTTTGGAAAGCTTGGATGACACAGTTTCTCTAAAGCTCTCTGGCTGACATATGCAGATCCTGCACTGCCTCTTTATATATTGGATTGTGAATAAGGAACAGAGATAATTATAAAACAAACAAAAACAAAAAACAACAACAGTTGGTAATGGCCGTGACCATACTGTGTATTGTTTCTGTTCTTATTTCATTTGGCAGAAACAGCTGTTAATATTCAGTAATTAAATCCATTTCGATATGATTGGCTGTTGATGGCTGACAACCCCGCTGATGGATTACACATTATCCCCAGAACTGATCGGATCTCCAATCTTGATATTGTTATATTATTAAATAGGTAAAGTTTGCTGCGTATGCTCCGTGCATACAGATACACAGCACTCAAACATACATGCTGTCATACTGTAGGCCAACAAAATGTGACACAGACACTAATAGATGATTCCAAACGCTGCAGGAGGAACATCCAAACTTCTCTCTCTCTGCGTCGGCTGGACTGTAAATCAACGCTAACTGAATCTGGACATCTGTGCACGTCTTTTTGCCCACATGTGTGTCCACCGAGGACTGATCACGCCACCTGGACATTACCCATAAGGCTGTCCTGTGGTTGGACTGGACAAATGAGATGGTGAGCATCTGTCAGATAGAAACTTCCTCCTCCGCTCATCCCTAGAAAGCACACACACACACACACACACACACACACACGCGCGCGTTGGGTTTCCATCTCTTCAGGGGACATTACATCGACTTACATTTATTTTCGTGAAGACTTATCCTAACCTTTACCATAACCATAAACCCTTACCCTTAACTTTAAACTTTAAACCTTAAATCAATGATTTACATTACGTCCCCACAACATGACTGTGTGTATATGTCCTCACAACATGAGGAATACCTGGACCACACACACACACACACACACACACAAACACAAATATACCCCTAATGAGATGTACTTGTCAAGGAATGGTAGTTGATTCATGACATGCCGTAGCAGCACAATAGAATAAACATGAGGCTGCTAACTCTCAGCAGAATATAACGTGCCATTTGGTGGAGAGGGGGGTCATGTGCATTCGTTTCAGCAGGTGGCCCCCCAGGGACATTTTTTGGGATTAAGAAAAAAGATTAACTATTCTGTAACAACTTTGTTGTTTTTTCTGCTATAAAACATTCGTAGGAATGACCAAAACTCAACATCCAGTTATAGCAATCAGATACCGCAGCAGCATGCCGCAATGAGATGTGTGCGATGGCGACGCCAGAGTCTCTTCGACACAGTTACCAGGCCCAACTGTGGCTGTCAGCGGCTGTCCAGGAAGTGATTGTTGATTTTGGAAAGCCCCCGACCTGAACAGCTGTCCAATCATAATGAGTTTGGACGCGGTGTCTTTCTCCTTTTGCCTGACTATAAGTGGACTTGTCCCAGCTGGCCAGTAGTGTCGTGAAGCTAAGAGTTGTTGTTAATGTAAGAAAATTGCTGCTGGGCAAAACTGATCAGATAAGAGCAGTAGTTTAAAAAGCTGCGATCCTTTGATTTTATAATATAACATAAATGTTGCACTCACTCTCACACCAGATATTACTTGCAGCAGGAGGGTAATGTGTTTACACCACTCACAGTTTCACTGTTTTGACATCTCGCATCTGCTCTCTTTTCGTTTGCTATTATTCATTTTTGTCACCACAATAAAAGTTGCAGTGGTGGTTAAGACTTGACATCTATCGGAATATAAATATAGACCCGGAAGTGTCCCAGTAGTTTACATTTATAGATTTACAGACTTTATTTCGGTTAATTTCTTCATTTCTTCCTTGTTTTTCTGCTGTATGCAGCCTTGTTTCATCTCCTCTTTCTGAGTGATTCTGAACTTTGAATGTGTCTTGGCGTAGACGGCTGTGTAAACTCTTTAGTGCTGATGGATTATAGCTCACGATCAGATGATGTCATTTGAAGCATGCATATACTGAGAAACAGCTACAGATACATCGTCAGCGTGGTTTACCTTGAACATACAGTGAGTTAGTTTGAAAACCTATAATGGTTCCTGCCATCTTTCAAACCGGACCTTGGATATTCATATTAAATATGAAGTACATGAAGCAGCTCATACATACATTTTCAGCAAATTTGCTGCCATTGATTGTGTCATTCAGGGATCAAGGTCCATGTGAAAGGACAGACAGACATGACAATACACACAAGCACAGAAATATCGTATGTTTTGTGCTTTCAAATGATGTGTATACCTCATTATTTTTATACGAGCATTGTGCACGATAAATATTTCATTAATGTATGATGCATGAGCTTTCAGTATCATTTCCTCTTCTCGGTTTTTGAAAATGTTCCTCTTAGTATCGCAGCGCCACAATCTTCCACCGACATCAGAAAGTATATTTGCTTCTTACCGCCGTGTCATCGCTGTCAACACTCGACTGAAGACATCACATCAAAAGATGTCCCCCCCTCTGTCTCATTCACTTCCTCACACGGGCTTCATTTACTGTGTGATAGCAGTCAGTGATGTTATATTGATTTGCAGCACCGAACTTTAGCGAAGGCCTTGTCTCAGCTTGTGATTGACAGCGCTGCCTCAAACATCGACTGTAGGCTCGAACCAAAATCAATCAAGATCACTTAGGCATGACCAGCTCAGCCTGTCTTTTCCGTAACCATAGTTGTCAGGTGACTTGTCAGATGGAGAATTGACTTGACTGTATGATGAAGACCCTATGTTAACATTGTTGGGGTCCAATGTGTATATTTTCTTAGACATGACTGCAGTTGCAACTGATAAAAATAGCAACACTGTTCAGTCAGTATGTTTTCATGTTTTTTGTTGTTGTTGTTGTTGTTGTTGGAAATTACATACAGATTGGTGTATAATATCCCAGCTTCCTTGTAAGATCGATCTGTGCTTGCGGTTTCGAGATAAGAAGATTATAAACTAGTGTGAGCTCCATTCATTAGGAAGCAGCTTTTTTTTCAATCTCTGTAATCCCAAAATCTAATGTTTCTGCCAGTATAATGTCACTGAGGATGGCAAACAACAACGTACACCGAGGATGAAAAATGCTAAACGTTATCATCACCTATCACCTAGCAATAATTAATGATGCACATATATCTACACATGTGAAAAAAAGTCCAAAAAGCAGTTTGGTTGAAGCGGAGTGATGCCTCCACAGCTACGCCTTTCATAAATTTATGGAGCTTTAACAAACCAAAATTTGACAACTCTAAAGTGATGTTGTCATACATACATATACATACATATACATACATAACAACCTTAATTTATTCTGTTTTCATTCTGCTTTTTTGGTTCTTGGTTTCCACTCTTTAAATATGTGGGGGAAAGCTTGGAAGGGTTTCTAATGAAGGCTCCTCACCCTCCCGCAAAGTTTGATATTCCCTGACAGGCAGAAATACATTAGCCTCTGACTGTCCATTTCCTATTTGACAGCATTACACAGCCAGGCCGAGGCAGGGGATCAGGACTGACTGCTGCCTCAGAAACTCACAATTTGTTCCTTTTCCTGTAGAGCTCTGACACCTGAAGTCAGCGCCAACATTAATGCAAATGGCCAGTGACACGCTGAGGAGCATCATATGTTGGGAATATCTAAACACCAGAATACCAGGTGGATCCAAAAGCAAGAGGCGGGAACTGGAGACCACTGTAGCTCATTAGAAGGAGGCTGAAGTAGGCTGGGCCTCAGTGGTGGTGATCGGCAGCGATATACAACACCTGAGACAGTCAGTGGCATCGGAAGCCGTTGGGTCTCCTTTTGCAGATATACCTGCAGTATCTCATAAAAACATCAGGGCGAGTCCCTTCAAAAGGGGAATGCTGGATGTCAAGGTGGCTCCTTAGTTGTTTTATATAACCAGGACAGAAGGGTAGTGGACTCACAGACCCGAACCTGAGATGAGGTGCAGCTGATATGGCTCTGAGCTACACTCCAGCACGCATGTCTACACACACACACACACACACACACACACACACACACAGGGAGAGAACCATTGGGAGAGGGCCAGCAGGTCAGTGAGACAGAACCATAACATATCAGCAGCAGACAAGGAATGATTTATGATTCACTTTATGCTCACCTTTCAACAGTCAACACAATATATTGGTATTCACACCAAGTAATGTTTTTGGTTCACTGGTTACAATCAAAACTGGTTTATTATAGCAGTGCAGCTCCAGCAATAGAGCACCAAGACAGAGAGAGAGAGAGAGAGAGAGAGAGTGTGTGTATATCTGCTGTATATTTGTGTGAGAGTGTGTTGGGGCTGAACTTATTCGGTGCCAACGCGTCGACAAGAGGAGGTCCCTCTTCTTCTGCGATATTGTACGTCTCCTTCACAGTTCATAACTCCCCGCTGTTAAGAGAGAACAAATTACAAATTGTGGTTGACTACTATGTATATAAGGTACACTTGGCCTATATTTAAAATGCAAAGAAATAGACAGAAAGACTAATAATACTAATACAGGTTTTGTATCTCTGACCCTCATTAAATAGTAAACTAAAGAGAAAAACAGAGTAAAAATAAGACTATTTTATCTGTATGGACACTTGAAAGACGTATATGTGGTGTCTCCCAAAGGTTTTTCTCTAATCTCCAGTTTGTCTTTCGGAGATGTGACTGTCAGTCAGTTTTTTTTGCTGACCTTGTTCATGCCGGGCGCTGTTTCCTCTCCGTTATCGTTCCAGCTCATCAAGGTTGCTGTAAAGCGGCTCTAGATAAGGTTCTCCGGTTATGAGGACACTTTTCACCTCCTGCAGTCACTTGATATCTCTCTTAAGAAGACAAGCCTGGGTGTACTGATACCTGCGTGTAACATATATGTAGGTATGGTCGTATATTTACATTATATTTAATGCATTTGGGCATTTTTCAATGAATAAACGTTTTAAATGGAAATGAGGAAGCTTACCTCAAACTTTTACACTGTTCATACAGTTATAAAATCTTTAACATATGATACAAGTCAAGTTTTTATTATAATGCCATCAATAATGTCAAATAAATGTCTGTTTATTATATAGCTAACCCTAACCATCATATTGGCAGGTTTATACTTTCTATGGGCGGGATAAGAAGGCACATATTTTATCTTCCTTGTCATAATCCTAAAAGAAAAAAAAAAGTTTACTACCCCTTTAACTCTTTCATCATCACCCAACAGATTTTTTTTTTTAAATAGATGTATGATGATGATGAATTATTGCTATTTCTATAGTGCCAAATGTGTCACAGTTATACAACATGTTACTATCCTCCACAGATTGAGTGGCCTGCGAGCAGTAGAAGAAGAAACAACGCCGGGTCCATCTGTGTCGATACTTGGCTGCGAACACATAGCCATGGTGTCACAGGGAAATGGAGTCTTTCACAATGGGGGAGTATCGACCTCAGGCTGTTACCTGGGAGAAATGGGCCTGTGAGGAGAGGGTTTCAGGGAGGGAGGGGGGAACACATTGATAGATTGAACCTATTGAGTGGCTCCATTGAACTACTGCTTTGTTAGAAGTCCATCCAACAGCTGTATATCTGCACATGGAGGGCTCCCTAAAAAAAAAAATGGAGCAGGAATGAGGGGCGCTGCACCCATCCGTCTATCTGTCTGTCACACCTGCTAGCATCGATTGCAGTTTGCCCACCAGCAGCACATCCACTCCCAACAGCGACGCCTGGGTTCCCTTCATGGTTATCAGGGAAAAGCAGATTTTCACCAGATGTTTTTCTCTGACAGGTTAGAAACCTTTGAGCGCAGAGCAATTTCACCTTTGTACCTTTCAGTCATTGTAACTTTGACTCGACGAAGCTAACTCAGGCGGCTAAAAATAGCATCCTGCAGTAAAAATGTCCCCATGACAATTGAATATTACTCATGCCTTTTTGTATTTTAATGACATTAAATAATGGGGTATATATATATATATATATTCCTCATTTACATCCTACAACATCATTTTTGTAATGTATGCATGTAAAGCAAAACAAAAACAACATATTACTGCATGTCAGACGGAGAATTAGACCATATAGAAGAGTTTACCCATGTGATGGTGCATTTATTGCATTATTTACATCCCTTGCAGCTACAGATACAACAATTAAGTCACACTAGCGGGTTAAATTTGTCATTTAAATGACTCACATTTTGAATTAAATGAATGTATCACTTCCATTATTAATATCATTAAGCAAGAAATTAGTGGGAAATGACATTTAATCAGAAAAATAACACATATTTAAAAAAGTGGATGAAATTAAGGTGTAGAAGAAGAAAAATAAACTGACGTGTAGACTGCACACAAATGTAATATGAACCATTTCTTGTCTTTCATTTCTTTTTTTCATGGTCCGATGGTTCGACCTGGTGGAGCGAACACGTGTTGGGAGGCCATGGCTGAGGAAGAACGCATGGCAGGTCAGCAATCAGATCCACTTCTCTTCTGATTTATTACTGGGTCACACAGCAATGTAGTAATGTACCGTTAAGCTACCGACACCGGGGGCTGAAGATGGAGCAGCGCTTGTTTTGGTATTCAGGAGGAAGCCCGGTGCAGTGAAATGGAAAGAAAACTGTTGACAGCTAACAAACACCAGTGGAAGTGTGTGTGGCTGTCAGACCTTATTGACTGCTGTGATCAATCTCAGGCTCGCACTGTAAATAAACGCATAATATGATTCAGAAAGAGAGCGATGCAGATGGTAGAGACGAGAAATCCAGTGCTGGAATGTGACCTATTACATTGATGTAAGCTCCAAAACAATTGTCAGGTACTACTTCACTACATTTATCTGACAGCCATGTGTAGATACTAGGAACATCATAATAATAATAATATTTATATATTTTAATAATACGTAGGTACGACTTTGAATGCATGACTTTTAGCAGACTGAAAACAGCCCTGTAGGTGGAGGCATGTTGATTCAGGTACGGGTAAGACATATGAAATATGATCCAAGTAGACCCGTTTATAAAGAAATTATATATTATATATTATATGTTTTTTTCTCCATCTTACTTATAATCGAGTATTTTTCAAATTTTAAATTTGAATCATTTTTTTCCACACAAATGCTTTCAACAATCTTTTAGAAGTCGATCTGGACGATCAGCTCCAAGTTCATTATCAGTGTTTTCCTTTTGCATATTGGTGTCATTCATCATTTTTCACCCGCTACCTGTGGTGTCTTTACATAAGCCAGTTACCTCAGCCTTTGGTTAGATCCTGTTTCGCGATAGGCAGCTCATCAAGGTGGGTGACAAGTGTGTGGGCGGAAAAATTGACTGACTGGCTTATAGGGAGAAGGGCATGACTAACAAACACTGGCTGATTCATGCTGCAAAGAAACATAGTAGCACACAGCTTTGAATGGAGCCTTTTGTTTCTTAATGTAATAAAGAAAATAGATACTTTACTACAATGATCAGCTGAGGGGTGCACTTTGCATAAAACAGTTACAAACCACAAAACAAGACAATGAGTAGACTCTGTATAGTCTACAGTATAAGACGCATGCAAGCACACAACATGCTAGAAAGGATCGATGCACATTCGTTCTTACTACACTAAAGAGACACTAACCGTTCCCTATCTGCTCCTGCAGGCCTGTATGAGAGGCCCATGGCAGCGAGTGTTTTCCTGTCTCTACTCTTCATCGAGAATGTTACTCACATTATGCTAAAGGGTTTAGCCTGACTCTTCGACATACTCACTTACACACACACACACACACACACACACACACTTTGAATCATCTTAGGGAACTGCCAGGCCTCGCACATCTCTAGAGATGACTGTGAATAATTGATTTTAACCAAGGAGACGTTTGCATTTTTCCTTCCCGATTTCCATATAGAGAAAGTGACTCAATAGTTGACTGATACTTGCAACACTTGGGAAAAAAAAAAAAAAAAGTTTGAGAAAGTATAATTTGTAGGTCTTGGATGTTTCCCCCAAGGATGTTAGAAAATAATGCCGAGTTTTATTTGGAAGAATGATTTTATAGGGTAATTTGAATGTTTAACGTAAAGCAGAGCTACAACTAGACATGCGTTATGCCAAACAGATGACATACTGGCAACCTTTTAAGAACTTGTTTTTTACGTTTGAGGATTTCCACTGAGACATTTTCTGCTCTTAGAAACAGTTGTGCAAAATAAAAGAAGGAACATTTTCACCAGTGTCACAGTTCTCTAATCAGATTCCACCTCATACTCAATGAACTTTTTTAGTTTGCTTAACTTTTTTTCAAAAGGCTAAAAAATCCCTTGTGGATTCTCTTTGCACTGCCTTCAGTGTTGTCTTTTTTATTTCTGGGTCATGAGAGGGGAAAAACAGACTAAGGCGTTTTTTTGATGTGTCGAAACGGTTCCTGTAGAAAAGGTGTGTAAACACTCGGCGGCTCGCTCAGGAGGTAAACATGACGCAGCTTTCTTACCCTACTTTCCACCACTTTGATGTTTGGGAGATGACATTAAAATTCTGGGGCTGCTAGATGTTTCTGCCTCAAACTAAAGAGCTTAAGGCAGAAACATCCAGCAGGCCTTTTTCTACTTTAAGTCCAGAGTGTTTCTCAGTCTTTTCTGCCGCTGCTCAGACGCCTCTGGCTGCTGGTAGCGTCGGTCACTTCTGACATCACAGGGGTTCGTGGGAGAAGCTCAGGGCGAATGTGTGTAAAAGAAGATGTCTCCAGTGTCTGCTCAATATCATTACACAGGACGTGAACTAATGTGCATCCGAGTCATTTAAAATCTGATTGAGAAACCCCGCGCTGCCTCTCAACACACGGCCTGTGGTTTTTAATGAGTAGTGACCCGGGTGATATATGCGGTCTTCACATTATATACTGCTCACACGGCACCGTTGCAGTTAACTTTGTCTTATTTGCCCTCAAATACTGACACACTTTAGCAATTTTTAGTTTTCCATGTTTTGTCCAGAACAAGAGGGTCATTTGGCCGATTCCGCAAAGGTTTTAAAAATCAATGTTTTCACCTGGAAACAACAGTATGGATGAAGCCAAATCATGTGACGATGCGTAAGTGAAAAAGGTCACTTGTATTGTTGACCCCTAATTATTATCTAAACAAATTTCCTGTTTTAGATCCTTGTCGTCATATTCAGAGTCGGTTCCAGCAGCAGAAATATCAATGTGCATTACCTGCCAAGCACAGAGGAAAAAATTAGCATCTAATTGGTGAACATCATGGAGCCTTTTGCAGGTAAAGAGCCAGATATTTCCTATTTGTAGAGGCCAGAACAGAGAAATAAACAGAGCGAATATTTGACTGCCAGGTGGACGCAAACAACATACAATATGAACGTAAATATGTAATTGTTTGTGTTTTACAGGTTGTTTCTGTTGCCCCCAAGTGGCAACAAAAGTTCAGAGCTCAGAGTAAGTTACAGTATTATATCGTGTAATATTAATATTACAGTTATGTAAAGTGGTAAATAGTGTAATTTATTGTAAAATATATCACAGTTAAATCTTGTGAAATCCTGCAAAGAAGTCAGAAGTATTCTGTAGAGGAATCAGGAAAAATACTGACGGTAGATTTGAACCCCCTACATATACTTCATACTTCATACTTACTGGGATATTATGCATATCTATTAACAGCTTGGATATTTTAAGACATAAGGTCATAATTGGAATACATATGTGTCAAAAATAAGATGCATATCTTAGTATAATGTCCCCATGATATATTCAACCAGACAATAAAACTCCATGGTCCATATTTTCCAGAGAATCTGGGAGACATCCAGTCATAATATTTCTGTATTCTGGCTCTTTTTTGTTCAGCGTATTGGCATCGAACGTTGGCACTGGATGTATACCGTGAGGTGTGGAATCGTCCAGTTTCCTTCAATTACCGGCTGTTTTTTCCTTCATTGTTTTCCGTTTTGATTGTGTTTTCTCATTATTTGCGACGTCTCTTCATGTTTTTACGGTGCTCGTTTCTCCAGATGTTTGCTTCAAATACCACGTTACTACAGGGAGGAACCAGCCTGCATCTGTTTGCCGCCAGGGGTCGCTGTTTCATTTATTACATATATAAAGAGGGTTTTCTTTGCTTTCCAAATCCAATCTTTCCCCCCTCCCTCCCCCTCCTACACCTCCTCCCGGCTGAAGCTCTCCAAATAGCAAAGCGTTACTTCAAACACGCTCTGATATCCTCTGAAAACCATCGGCGGGGTCCAGCTTGAGGCTACCCAATAGTATGGAGAGGAAAGAAAGAGAGCATACTATAGAGATAAACACGAGCCAAAAACACCCGGGGAATACATGTTTGGGCCTACAGTGCAGCTTATGCTGATCCTGCAGCTTCATTCAGAGGCGTATTCAGCTCAGGCACCCACTGCTGTATCCATAATTCCCCTCATAGACTGAAACTCCTCTTCCCACAGTCAGAAACTTTTAAGGAGTGGCAGCATAATGCCGGCAGCGTTTCGGTAATAACAACTGAGGGGGAAGCGGAGTTTAGTCAGTAAACTTCTCCCTCATCATGCAGACGTTTTGTAAAAAGCATCGTCTAACTACATTAACTCATTTAAATGACATACAGTAAGTCTGTTTGGGATTTTGGTGAAAAGACCTCATCTGTCTTTGTTTCACCCAAGCGGAGAAGAAAAGCTTTTTTATTTCCATCTATCCCCTTCAGTCTCCAGCTCTCTCTCTCTGGCTCCATGCTTATAATCCTGAAGCAGCTCAATGGGTTCACAGTATGGGCCATTATTCAGTCCGATACTTACTCTGTGCTGGTCAATTGCCAAGGACGTCGTAGAATTGAAAAAGCTTTATTTGTTGTGTGGGGTACAGCATCACAACAAGCCCTCATTTTATGGACTCTATAGCTTTGTTTATTTATTTTTAGGGTATTGTATCCCTTTATGTCTTAGTGACACTTGGGTCGCCCAGTTTATTTATTTTTTGTCATCCCATCATATCTGAATGTTGTTGGTTTGTTTATATATATATCTTGACGTGGTAAATCTTCAGATATAATAAGTTAGGGCTCTTCTCTGTGCTTTGTCCTTGTTGTGATCTCGTCGCACCTTTTTTCTTTCGCTCGTGTTCGGATTGGGATATTGAGAAAAGAAGACACGAGGATGATGAGGTTTACAATCTGTCAAGCTAGTTTGTCATTAGGAATCAGTGGGACATAAAAAGGTACAACCCTGTCATATTCCCCGAATTTATTCAGTCTAACACTGCAGCATTTTATTATCATAATAAACAGCCTCTACTGATTCAGTGAAATAAAAGACATCACAAAGCATCACTTCTTAATTTTAAGTGTGTAAGCCCAGTAATGAAAAATCTTGTTTCCAGTTGTGTGTTGAGTATTTGGATGATGCTTTTGGGGATAATTTGATGGTCATGTTTTTGTACTTTTGGAACTGAAAAAGCCCTTGTTCACATCCACTTTAGCTGATTCAGACTCTCGCCTGCTGTGTTACTGAAGACGGTAACAACTTCAATGGATTTTGGGTTCACTCAAGGGTGAGACGACGATGACTTTTTTTTTCCCCACTGACCTATTCTTGGATTTTTTTCTTCTGTCATGATTGCAAAGTTGGATATAAATCTTTTCTTTTCTTCTGGTGGATACTATTTCGAGTTAACTTTCTTCACACCGCTTTGTATGCTACAGTCACAGCGGCATTTAGTGGCCAAAAACAGCATGAGAAGACACCTCTCGCATCCAGTGAAAGTGCATAACCAGAACCTGGGAGACCTTAGCCTAGCAGGGGGTAATCATTAACCGTTTTCAGTGACAAAAGAGCCCTGTGACATGTTTGAGTCTGAACACGGAGGCCATTGGATTCTGAAAGTGGTCTGACCTTCAAAGTTTGCTCCTGTTGTGAGGGCTTTAGGTGGACTGTTTTTTGTGGAAATAAAGGGTGCCACATGTCACCCCGAGGATACAAAGTTGGTGGTGCCCTTTTGTGACGCTGACAGACTGACCAATGGTCTGCTGAGCATTACAAAATGCCAGCCAGCAGCGTGGATGATTTTGATGTGCAAACTCAGTGACTGGATTTAGCAAAAGTTGGATTTTGGAGAAGTTTAAAAGCTTTTATGAGGTTATATTTGAACCGACATTATAAGTAATCAGGCACATAAACAAGGCAGCTACCTGCAGTTGCACTTGTAAATGTGAGGAGAAGAAGAGATAGATTTGGTAGTAGATCAACTTTGCACGTTGCAAATTATTAAATCACTTTTATTTCCGTGTTCAGCCAGGAAATAAAGCCTATCAAATAACACGCTTTATCAAGATATAGCCTGGTTTATGATCAACTATTGCCTTTCCTTTTAGTTTTATGTGACATCCATAATTATAAAAATTACAAAAAGGATCAATAAACACACGAGGAGTGAGTCCTCCTCCTCAGTGACAAATCTCACGTAGGGACTGAAAGGACTGTGTCTGGCCTTTTGATTGATTTAAATAATAATAATAAAAATAAATGTTTGAAAGCAGCCGACCTGCACGTGTCGACTCCTGCTGAAGGAGAGATACGTTTCAGGAAAAATGACAACTCGTGAAAAGCACCACAGTTTATGTCAAAGGCTGGTGGAGCAAAGCATACAGCTGGAGATGATGAGACAGGATGCTCTCTCTCTCTCTCTCTCTCTCTCTCTCTCTCTCTTTCTCTCTCTTTCTCTCTCTCTCTCTCTCTCTCTCAAAACTTCCACTGCACATTGATTATCTGGTTATCAGCTTTATGGAATATAAAAAACCCCTATATGTACCAAACATACTCTTAGTGAGATTATTTGAATAAGAAAAAAAAGAAAGACACAACAAGGATGGAGGGAGGCTGAGGTGGGTGTGTTTGTGTGTTATGAGTGGTGGTGTGTATGTATGGGAGAGAGAGAGAGAGAGAGAGAGAGGAGACTGACTACATATCTGATCAACGCTGCCTTTCACACACACACACACACACACACACACTCTCTCTCTCTCTCTCTCTCTCTCTCTCTCTGTTCTCCACTGAAGACGGAACAACTGGATCGTAACTCGCCTCAGTCTCTATGAGCCGTTCTTTGTGTTTGAGGACCTGTGTGTTCGTCTTTTTTAGGAGACATCATTTGATTGTCTCGTCCAACACGTCGCTTCTTGTGGATTTATATGAAGCTGGCTGCATCCTGAGGAGGGAGTGCGTCAAGTGAGCGCACCTATCCAACAAGTGGATGCATGAATTTGACCAAACCTGGGACTGAAAAACACAAACATAGAGTGGATTGATGACCTATTAATTATTATTATTAATAATATTATGTTGTGTCGGTTGCTCAGTTTACAGCAAGCGACATGCTGCACCGTTTAGCTCAGCCTCAGATATGAAGCTTGTCTGGGTTGATGTATATATGTGCGCATTGTATCGGTCTGAGGTAGTTTTCTATCTCACTGACTTTGTGTATTAATCAGGATTATTATTATTATTATTTTTTTTGATACATCTATATGTTCATGCTCTTCCCTTATTGACCAGAAGCAAGATTTCGGCGGACACGCTGCGGAAATCCGTCGTTCCCCCACCTCACCCCTCTCCCCCTCATCCATGGACTCGCTTCTCCGCTCCCTCGGTGACCGTGGGGGTGAAGTTGGGATCCTCTCTGTAGATATTTCTTTATGAAGAGGGCGCAGGTGGTAACCAAAGGTCGCAGCCATGCCGATGCATCCAGTCACCTCCACGTTGATGTACCGGGGAATCTGCACCATCCCTGACATCCTCTCATACAGCGCCCCGGTGAACCTGCCCGAAGACGAAGTTGAAGGTGAGATGTTACCTGTTCACGTAGAGCTGATGTGGTTCACAGGTGTGTGTTTGCTGTGTTGTGTTGTGTTGTGTGTGTTTATTCACAATAAGCTCATATAGTGACTGTGTATGTGTGCTGTGGTCAGCTCATTTAAACAGACGCGCGTTCAGCACCTTGGACAGCGCTCAGCATGTAATTTTAGCCTTGTGGGTTCATTTAAATAATAATAATAATAATAATAATTAATAATAATAATCCAGCCTTCTCTGATCTTGATATACGAACATAACATAACCACCCACTTTGTGCACAGTGCTGCTCAAAGATCAGCCATATAGATTGAACCTTTGCAGCTTATTCAGAGGGTTGCTCACATATATCCATCTTCCCCTTTGTGTGGAATTGATTTGGTTAAAACAATAAGACATCCCTGCACT
The DNA here is from genome assembly GCA_036937835.1 of Pampus argenteus. Classification (NCBI taxonomy): domain Eukaryota; kingdom Metazoa; phylum Chordata; class Actinopteri; order Scombriformes; family Stromateidae; genus Pampus; species Pampus argenteus. The sequence goes on along the minus strand of CM072867.1, from coordinate 21,507,249 downwards.
GTCTCTGCCAATATGTGTTGCTTCTTGAAGACAGATGATGATGATGATGATGATAATGATGCTTTGGTTTTAACTAGATGCAGAAAATCCTGGGTGGAAATGTACTTGTAAATTCACTGGTTCATTAAGTCTGTCCTCACAGACTTTCTGACGGTCAGATGATCCCTGAGTGTTTTACGATCCATCTTTTTTTGATGATGTTTTGAACCACAGCTGTTGAACAGTTCAACCAACGTCTACTTTAAATCCTCTCTTTGCTAAACAAACAAACAAACAAAACTTATCTACATAATTATACATATTCATCCTGCAGCACTGCAGTGGCACCCTAACAGCAAAAAAAAAAGTGACCCCCCCCACGAACACACACACACACACACACACACACACACACACACACAAGCATGCTGACACATGACAACTATTCTGAGCAATTTATTTTTTTAGTAGCATGAGAATATTCATGCCCGGGGCCCTTGTGATGTGAACCTGCGACATATGCACATTATCATGCAGGAGCCCCTGGGACATTGTTCAAGTCCCAAAGCACATGTGATGACAGTAAATTGTTGCGTTGTTGCCATGTTTTCAGTGCAGTGACGCTGTATGGTAGCTGACGTATGATTTATTCACTGCACCTCTTGTTGTCTTATTAACGTGCACTTTTTAGGGAATACAAATCACACATTCCTTATCAAAAGCAGGGCTGTAAACAGTGCTGTTTGGGTTAGTTTAATACATATTGGTTTAGATTCAGAAGCGATCGGTGTGTGTGTGCACGCGTGTCTTTAAAGATGAAGCATTTGTGACTGGTCTGTGAGTGTAATGCATGTGAATTACAGGCAAGCTGGGTCTTGTGAGAAATCTTGCCAGTGGATGCTCGAGCAGAATTTCCTGGGGAGAGATCACAAATTAACCATTAATTGGACCTGGAGCTGCACACAAACACACTTCTTCTTCTGTCTGTCTCTTTATTTCTCTCTCTCTCACACACACACACACACACACACACACACACACACACACACACAGACATGTAGAGGCTTGTTTCTGCAAAGACACACTCATACAGACATAATAAGGTTGGCAGTGAAATGCTATTTGGTGCTGAGGTTGATATTAATTAGAAAAGTGGACTGGAAAAGGCCAAATATGAATTGCTTTCAACTCCCAATTGGTGTCCAATAAATGGACTTTTCACACAAGGCCTGTTTCAGAACACAGAGAGCAACATAAACACCCAGAAACAGCAAAAAAATAAAAAAAAAATAAAGTATCAACATCTTAGTGCCAAACTAATCTTTGCATGATGTCATCCCTGTGATTATAGCATCGCATCACTCATGCGTTTTATTGTCAAACATGGTTTTCAGAATGCATGACATGAAATATATTTTGCACAGAGCAGCAGCAGCAGAAAAAAAAAAAAAGGAGTTGGTGTCTCATATTTCAGTCATTTTCTTCTACTTTTATCTACTTTTGTATATTGAGGAATCTCTTTAATTTATAGCCAGCTTGGGATGCAATAAATTGGAAACGCTTCTATTGACCTGCTCTAATGAGTCCACTTGTATACTGTCATGCTGCAGTCTCTCTGTTGGAAGACTGAGTGAGTCGTTCAGGCTTTACAGCTCAACTTATAGTGGCGGCTAGACAGGAGAAGCAATGGGACGCTTTGTGGAGGTCGAATGAGGGGGGCTTGAGGTAATGCTCACTTAACAACAGTGACAGAGCCTTTCTCAGCTGTTGCAGAGCATTACTGATCCCGCGTGAGGGATGTCTTGCAGGTTGTGAAAAGAGGCAGACTTTAAAAGGAGACGTCAGCGAGGAGATTGAATGCTGCTGTTGTCGTCAGGGGTGTAACTGAAATTCATTGAGATTCACAGCTTTTCCTGTTAGATAGCACAGCATGACAATAACATAAATGTGACAGGACCTGCCTTGTTCCTTTATCACACTTTCAGCTGCGCAAAGATGGTGGACAGTGCAACAAGCGAGCACACATGCATCTCACCCTCAAGCGATATTATACTGTGTGATACATTACCTCCTCGGTGGATGTTTCTCTTGGATCTTTGCCTTTGGGTTTTGCTTTCACTGCCTTCCTTGTTTGCAGATTGCTGCAAAGGTGAATAGGATCTCAACTGTAATATGCACTGAACAATTTCGAGTACTTGTCAGTCAGATTTTGACAGCGGTTGCTTTTCATAAGCAAATTGTTGCCGAGAAACGAAAGTCTCCCCGTCTCATCGGCGCTCTCATCTCTGGAGAGATGGATGCGAATTGGCTGGAAGTCTGAAGTTACACATACATCAGCTCGGCCGTCAGGGAGACTGAGCTTTGTCATGAAACCAAATTGCACATTAGTGAGTATGTGTGTGCGAGTGCGTGTGTAGGGACAGAAGGCTCAAGCCCTATTGGCACGCATAGCCGAGGACTTGATTTTCAATTACTGGCCTGGACACCTCAGGGAATGGACCAATGGCACCATACTTTGAGGCTGAGAAGGCTGTCAAAGCTATAATTGGAACAAAATGCTATTTTTCTGATGCTCTACATGTGTGTGTGTGTGTGTGTGTGTGTGTGGTAAGAAGGTGGAGCGGTGGTATCAAGTACCTTAATGTGCATTGATGCGATCATAAATTGAATTGGACTTCATATTCTCCATTTCCCCTCCCACACGAAAAAAAAAAAAACTGTTGGTCATATTACAGGAGCTCAATATAGTTTTAGACCTCCTCCACCACTAAAACACACACACACACACACACACACACACGCACACACACAGCTCAGTGTCAATATCTCTGCAGGTAGAATTAAGTGGGTAGCCCATTTCCACACTGCCTAACAACAGCCCTAATGGAAGCAGCTTCAAAATAGTCCCAGGGCTGAGCTTAAAGCTTTTGTTACAGGTTCCAGGCAGAAGCTCTTGTAAACACATGCCAGTAGTTTCCTGCAGACACAAGAAGGAAAAACATAAGACAGGAGCAGAACGTTTGCATCTTTCCAGCGAAGGGAAGTTTATTCATCGTTTCTCTTTTTTTTTACCCCCCCTTTCATCATTTCTTGAATTGAGGAGAAGTTTAAATTCAAATGAAATATATTTCGACATATTCTCTCCTTCACTTTTCCTTTTCGTATGATTATAACGGTGCTGCTGGAGGGACGTCATTCATTTCGAGAGTTTAGCCCAGATTCCTTCTGTTGTTGACGCATGCTTGAGAAAGTTGTCTCATAAACCGTCTTGTTTTGTCATTCGGGTGAAGAATGTTCTGTATTCATAAGTAGTCAACACATTCTGACATTAATTTAATCCATTTGACTGAGCAGAAGAAAAAATATAAAAGGATAATTCACCTCAAGTCTAATGATTGAATGTTACATAAACACTATAACATGCATGCTTTTAGAAAGAAAGAAAGAAAGAGTCATGCAGACCAGACAGGAGGATCACTTTGTTTTCATATTTGATGCATTTGATTTGATCATGTTTTGATGATGCAGGAAACGTACGTTCTCCTTCGTAAAGGTTTAATCGTTCTCGTTTTTTCCTCGCTCACTCTCCAGTTCCAACGTGTTTGGCTTCGGACTCAAAAGACTTCTCTTAATCACTGTCAAAGAATCGTGAAAGCGTATCCCGAGTCAAACCTACCACAGAGCCCGCAGAGGTGTGGACAAATCCCTGGAGGAGCATTTTTAACTCTGCAGTAATCGGAACCAACACAGTTATCTCTCCGTTTCTTCACGCTCGCGGCAGAGTGACGGGGAGGGGGGAGGGGAGAGGGGGGAGGGGGGAGGGGGTGTTTCCTCGCCTTGAGATCAAACACAGATGAAGCTGTCACTCCCCCAGAGACAGGAAGCTGAGAGTAGCAAACAGGAAGTGATCAGAATAATAAAGAGCGAGGACACTGAAGCCTAAAGCTGGATTTATAGTAATTGTGTTTTACATTCTTTCAATAACTTTGCAATATAGACCATGGGAAGGTTGTCTAGAATCATTACTGAATAGAAACCTCAATCAAATGACCGTTTACAACAACGTGAGACCGTGTCTATCAAAGGGGACATTGAGTATCTTTAGTTACGTTCATCAAACTCATTGATTTCCCTTAAATTACATAGTCATGCCTTGATTTCAGCTCAGCGTTTGTCCCTCTTCAGGGTCTCTGCTTGGTCCAGTCTACATATTTGGATGATAAAACTCTGAAAGGCTTGTGGACATGAGGCTGAGGAAAAAGTGTTTTTCCTATTAGTCCGATTTGAGTCATACGTTTTAGAATATTTTCAGCTTCCCTGTAACAGTTTGCTGTCTGTAGTTAAAATGTGCTCATTCCCTCGACAGAGTTTTTAAGAACTTTGCAAATCACGTTGATTGACAGCTGCTCACAAAAACAACCAAAACAAAACGAAAAAAAAACAAAACAACAACAACAACAACACACAACCACCACCGACACTACTGTGTTCCTAAAGGCATAAAACTGCCTGTGAGGCGATCTTGATGTTTCTGCTCGACTCCTACTGTAACTGCAGCAGAAAACATTGACTCATTCCTTCGCCCCGAGGTGGAGGCTTGACTTCCATTCCTTTGGAAATACTTACATGAATACAAATGAAGATATTTAAAGACACCGGCATCTTGCTTTGGCAAGACAGAAATTATGCACACAAACGTATTTGCTGGTGCAGAATCAGTGGGCGTTGTGGGGGCGTATACTTCCAAGGGGTCAACTGAGACCATTTTAAAGCGTACGCTGCTGCGAACAACACACAAACAAAATGACCAATCATGATGGTAGCCGATATGCTGGCTCATTTTCAGCATCTAGATGTGTTTAGCAAATCTAAACACTTATTTTTTTTTCCCTCTCCTGTTCACTCTCAGTTATTGATTGCTAATAGCACGCAGCTCTCTCTCCGAGGAAGCCAGAATTAATTCTCTTACATCGGATCCTTAGATTGGATCCCCTAAACAAACAGTTTATTTCCCAGCTTTTCATACCTCCCTGCAGAAAAAGAAAAAAAGAAAGGATTTTCATCAAAGCATCCTCTCCCCCTGAAACAATATTGGAACAAAATTGACTTAAGAAGTGAATCAAGCAAATAAATGAAGTGTTTTTTTTCCTCCCAGCGTTGACACCATTTCCACTTTCTGCCTTTCCAACATGCGTTTGACAGTGAAACGAGTCTCGCAAACATCAGTTTAGAGCTCAAGACGGCTTTTGTTAACCATCAACAAAGAAGAAAGACGCGCGGCATCAAAAGCGTTGACTGCTGTAATTGTTAAATTACAGTTAAACGCCTGGTGTTTGATTCAGAGTTCACTCTGTCAGAAACGGGCTTTGATGAGTGTTTGACTTAAAAAAAAAAAAATTATCAGTAGAGGGAAAGTGGCAAAGCTGACATATGAAAGAGAGGATCACCAAAGGGGAAAAAAAAGGTATAGACTTGTATAAAGAAAAGAAACGCTATAAAGGCAGTAAGATTAACTTCATCCATTTCAGAAGAGGACATGGTTCGTGACATTACAGATGTGCAGCACAGGTGGAAACCCATAAAAGCATCCTCCTCGTATCTAATCAGGCCAAGAATAATAAATCTCACTTTGTACGTCTGGCCGTCACTGTTCTCGCTCTACCTGTATGATGGAGGGCCGTCTTACGCCACCTGTCAGAAAAAAAAACAGACAAAAAAACAAAACAAAAACAGGCTGGGATGGATTTCTAAATGACTCTTTTGAATGTATCACCTGCCCGGATGAGGCATATGAAAAAGATCTCCTTGACACAGATGGTGATAAAGATGTGAGCAGAAACGAGCTGTTTCTCAGGGTTGAGGTGACCCGGCGCTGCAGCTGCTGAGCAACAGGTCGCATCTGCAGCTCTGTTTTTAGAAGATGTTGTGTGCTCATAATTATTGTTGTTATAACATTTAAGATTCAGTAAAAAAAACAGGAGAAATATACAAAAAGAGATTTAAAGAAATCTGTGTTATTATTGAGATTTTAGTAAAAAGTAAAAGAAATGAGTTGTTTTGCATTTATTATGAAAAATGTGGGCAAAAAGTTAAAAATTTACTTTCCATATCACGTCTGACACAGTCTGACACATTTTTCACTTTATCAATTCCTGTAATCTGGTACTTTGCTAAATTGGGTTTTGATGGAAAACACACGGTGCAGATGAACAGGAAACGCGGTGAAGTGCTGTGATTACGGCTGTCGGGTCGGGTTGAAGTTGAGTCATTTATTTCCATTGTGATCGATTGCCATGAAGGAGCAGATCCAGCAGACTTTATTACCTGCGAAATGAACTGTGATGAGTTCTGGAAGGTGAAGTGCTTTTTTTTTTTCTCTCCCGGCGTAATATTTTCCTCACTTTGGTGAACAATACTGCAAAGTCTACACCAGATAATACAGCATCAGAAAAAAAAGGCAACTATAAGAGAGAGTATACAGTTAACATGTTGGAAGCGGTGAGGGAGTGAATGCAGATCGCAGGCTTTGGAGCGTTCACATCTGACCTTTGTTTGAGGTGCTTCTCACATTTTTTTTTTGTTTTTTTTTGCCTTGTGGGTATTGGCGTTGGCTCAGCTTGGTATCGGCTGTGATGGTGAAAACTTGCTGCTTTGAAAACATAACGGCGAGGGAAAAGAATTGAGACAGATCAATGATCCCCCCCCCATCCTGGATAAGAAAACTGAACTGACTTCAATCATTCAAGGTCAAGTGAGGCTTTAAGAAGCTGACTGGGGAATGTGTTTGTTACTGAGGATGAAGCACTTTGACCTTTCCAACCTTTCCAACCTCTCCCCACCCTCCTCATATCTCCCTGTGGTCACGTCAGCGTTGCACTGGTGAGGTTAAAACGCTTCAAGATTTCATAATTGTGATAGAAGTTTTTATCCAGAGATGGGATTTCTTCCCTAAGACACAGAGTGTGCCATATACCCCTTTCTGAATACTCCAGAGGCTTGTTAAAAGCCTGTTATGGTAATATTCAAATCTTCCGGGTGCCCGAGTCGGCCCATATCCAGCTAAAGATGGATTAAGGTTGCTATGGGTGTTTAAAAATAGTCACGCACACACACACACACACACACACACACACACACAGCAAAGCAGTGTTTTTCTCACACTGATAAGGTCTTACATAAAGAGTGGGTGTGCTGCAATTACCGATCCAAAGCAGCCCTAAGCAGATGCAGGTCTGACTGAGGCGAAGAGGATCTCTGGCTCTGAAACAAAAAACAGGCCCTGGATTATATCCACGGACTCTTCACCGCTACAGAAGCCCCGACATCAGCTCGCTCTGCTCAAAGTCAACCGCAAGTAATTAGCAAAAGTTTTCACTGATGCTAATTTTAATCATAAAAAAAGAGGGTAAAGCTTCGCTCCTGGCGTGCCTCAAAAATGCAAGTAAATATTTCCCACGATTTCTTTTTTTTTTTCATTGATGCTATAATATACCACAGCACATAGAAAGTTGATGTCATGCCCTTTGTCATGATCTGAGCGTTTTCTCTCTGTCTGCATGAATCAGCTTTGTCTACGGCTGCGTGCAGTTCCCAGACTGTTCAGTGTCTCTGTGCTGCAGCAGGGATCCGATGCACCTCATTGATATAGCGCTGCGATGTGAGCACACTGCCACCTTTTCAGTTGTGAAGAGTTCAGCTTCAGATGCTCGCTTCTCACAGCTCTCCGTGTTAACTTTAGGCTTTTCATCCTCTGTCAGGATCACACCACAGGGGACTTTGTGGCTTTGCATCTTTGAAGGGCAACAAGCACCTCCCTACATCAAAGCAAATACCACCACGCTTTCAACAAAAATACTCACACACACCCTCCTCCCCCTCCTCCTCCCTCCTCCCCCAGTCCCAGAGACAGAGTACAAGATTCAGCATCAACAGTTTCTAAAATAAAACAAAAATGCAAATTTTTTCTTCATGAGGAAGCTGAAATTGAAAGAGTTGAACTTGAAAGAGAGAGTTGCTGTAATTGACTTCTAAAAAAATAAAAAATCCAACACTATTTTAAGAAACGGGATGAACGTACGGTGCTGCTGTTCAAGTCGCTGCTACGTATTGATTATGTGACGGTTAATTCAAAAATCTATAATGTCATTATTGGCTGGAAACTATTATGTACACCAACAGTAATGAGTATACTTCAGATGCTACACATCATATGCAATGGATTTATTTATCGGTCAATGATGCCAAACAGTATTATTCACACAATATGAACACACTTATGAATAAAATACAGCACAAACGACCAGAACTGTAAAGTTTTTAGGCTGTTGAAACAAAAAGGAAAAGTCGTCTTACTTTTAATGGCCAGCAAAGAAAAAATGATTCTTTTACCTCAGTGATTCGGTTTGACCCGCTGTCACTTTAATTAGCTCTATCTTTTACATTTCTATCTGTTTCATTTCAAGGCTATATGACTACACATTTACACAGCTCTCTTTCTTTGGGCAGTAGAAGTCAGGTCGTCTGTGCAATCATCAGAACAATTCAGTTTCTCTGTTACAACAGAGCCACCGTCAAGGGCACGTATGTGAAGTATGTGAATCTGGATCATTTTGGACTCACAGAGTAAAGTGAAATTGGAAAACAGATCTGTCTTTCCAGAGGACAATGAAGAGAGTTAAACTTTAGAGGCGATCACACTCTTTGAGAGGATGATTATTCAGGATGTTGTATGGGCTGCTTTGCTTTGGGGATTTGTCATTAATACTCTGTTTGCCCCTCGTTTCCAACACAGCCGAGTGGTTTGATAATAGATTTGTAAAATCTGTACCTATGTGTAATAGCTGAGGACAGCATGCACATTGTTGCAACAATAATAAAAAAAAAAACACAAAATAAAGGTGTCACATGCTATAAATGCATGAACACAATATTCAGTTAATATGCAATACGAGGACATAAATCCAGTGATAGTACACAGGTTGTATATCTCACCGGGTTTGATAAGCCTGTGCAGCTTTAAAGCAAATATGTTTCCATATTTCATGATACAATACCACCTTTTTTCTATTAAATATACGATACACCTCTCACCTGTCTGCTTGTTTTGCTCCCCTCGGCCTTTGATCAATAAATAAAGCTTTTGAGGGAGACAGACTATTTGCTGAAACTGTTTTGGCACCTTATTTAAGAGTGTGTTTACCTCCTTCTAGGCGCCAACATGTATTTTTTATTTATTTATTTTTTCTGTGACTGTCTGCTGGAAAGCTCCTCTTTCTAAAGTAAACAGATGGAGCAGGGACCTCAGGTGGATACTGAGGTATTGTTATTCTATAAACAATAAGATCACACCTGGGAAAGGTATAAAACAAAACAACACACAGCTGGAGGCTTTCAATGATTCGAACCATACCTCCGGTAACATATTTTGTTGGGAAACGCAATGTGAAAAATAGCTGCTGCGAACGCTGCTTGGGTTGTAGAGATTGCACACCAGCGTGATTGCCGAGCACCCTCGTCCACGTTGCCACGGTTTCTATTCTGTGGACTGTTTACTTGATTACAACAAACTATTTCCTGAAGCATTGCTACCACATTATGACACACACACACACACACACTGTTTCCTGCCTTCTCTGATATTTCATTCTTGGTTTTTTTAACTGAAATATTTGTCATATAGGATGTCGTACTGTGGAGTTTGTTTGGCCCGAGGTTTCGACCATCCATCGCTCTTCTGACACGCCAGTAAATCAAGACTTTGGGACTTTGCA